>CM053411.1:78233414-78488052 GCA_028644305.1 Xerus rutilus | reverse complement strand
GGAGGGAGGGAGGGAGGGAGGGAGGGAGGAAGGGAGGAAGGGAGGGAGGGAAGGAGAAAGAGAGGAAGAGGAGGGAAGGAAAAAAGAAAGGAGGGAAGAAGGGAGAGAGGACAAATGAGGCTTAATTCTTCCTGTGTCTGCCATTGCAACCCTGAGCACTAATAGATGAGGAGATGTGGGGGAGGAATCAGGAGATGGCTGTCAAGTGGAGGGGTGAGTCCAGGACACCAGAGGAGGCACCTCAGGGCCCTGGCCTGGGAGAAGATGCGGTTGAGAGTGTCAGAGCACAGCACATGTCCCAGACCTGTGCTTTAAAAAGAACAGGTCTTCTGATTGAATTAGAATCTGACCAGTTAATACCATGGCTTTGTATCAGATTTCGGTATGTTAGCTTCACTTGTTCAAGGTCTCTTTGAAGAAATGCACATTGTGGGCTTGGGAAGTAGCTCAGTTGGTAGACCCTTCGCCTAGTGTGTGTGAGACCCTGGGTTCAATCCTCAGCACTCCAAAAACAGACAAAAAAGCACATTATAAAAATAAAGGGAACAAAGTTTAAGACATTTTTAAAGGCTAGGAATTCATTCGAACACATGAAATCCTCCGTAGAGAGAGTAACCAAATCCCAGAGACGGGCTTCATCCCCACAGAGAGTTAGTGCTTACCTGAAACCAGAGCAAGGGGTCAATCTGTGCTGACCCTGTGCCTCCCACCCAAGTGTGCCTCTGTTTCCAAAGCTGCAGCCAGGGCTCCGCACAGAAGGGCTTTGTGGCCATCTTGAGGTATTTGTTTCAGGTTAAGTTTTCATCTCGAGTTGGGAGAAACATTTGAAACCCAGCGAGGCAGACAGACTGCAGGCAGAAAGCCAGGCTGCGAAGGGAAGTGTATCCAGAGGAATGTCCGCCTGTAAACCTGGACTGTGGAAATCAAGGACCCTCATCTTCCCAGTTAGCAGAAGAAAGGGCGAAGAGGCGCCCTGCTCCCAGGGAAGGCAGTGCAAACTAGAGTCTCCACAAGCCCTTAGGTCTAAGCCACACGATCATCATGGTGGGAGAGAATCTTCTTTTACATGATCACAGGAGTTAAAACCACTTTGGCTACTGCACCAGTCTTCAGGGTGAGAGTGTGCTTTTTATTTAAAGCTACAACATCGCTGTATTTATAAAATACTTCATGTCTTAATAATTTATAACTTTTTAAAAGGATGTTCTGTAGATTACTAGCTCCTAAGATGCTAGTAGCTTAGATTAAAAAAAAAAGTTTTATGTCTCAATATATCCAGAAAATGTGGACTGTACAAATTTCAATTAATTGGAGAATTTTTAAAGCTTCACAGTGTAAGCATGTAATGCCAATCTCCAAAAAAAGTAGTATGGTTCCAGTCTTTTGTTCCATTTCTCAACCTTAACAATAAAATTATTTCTAGTAGGAGCGAATTTGGAAAATGATGCTTTAACATCATAGAGTATTAAACCTGAATGAGAATTCTGGAATAATCTGATAGGGAGGTTTTCCATGCTGCTGCTCATTAGAATTGTGAGGCACTCCAAAGAGGAAAATTCCTGGCATTTACCCTGAAGGTGCTATTTGGGAGTCCTACGTTGGACATGGCTGAAGTTTTAAAACACTGTCTAGCAATTCAGAAAGATACTGCACTGTTTGGGAATCATCATTGCTACTAATTTTTATTTCATGTACAAAGTAAACAGATTCTCCCTCTGAACCTAAATCATGGTCCTCTGATATCTAATTTCAGTTCTGTTTTAGAAGTGCTTACAGAAGCTTTCCCTCACACGTCTTCCAGTGATTCGTGGCGCATCCATATCTGAATAATTATGAGGCAGTATGTAAAGGCTGGATCCAGCAGGCACACAGCACAGGGACTGTCCACAGCCTGGGTTCCAGCCTAGCAGGGTCACTCACTAGTGGTTAGACCTAGCCATTTTCTGACTCTCTCCAGGCCTTGCTCAGGCCAAGCGAGGAGTTTGAATGAATACTGTCTTAGGTCAGCAGCATTCGAGGGCAATTTTGCTCTGATTTCAATAGAAAAATGTACTAGAACATTACTGTGTTGTATTGTAAATTTAAGTTCAAATATTTATGTATCGTGGATAAATTCTGCCCAATCTACACAATGGAGAGTAAAGTGCTGACAGGCATTTCTTAGGGCAAAAAGGAAGATTCCTGCCATCTGACCACCCTCTACAGGTGCCACACTGGACAGTGACTTATGCCTGCTCTTGGCTTCAATTCACTGACCCAAGGATCACAAGTGAACCAAGGTAAGACTGTAACAGTAAGTGCTTCCAGAGTGTCTGCGTCCCTGAGCCGGGCCTTGCTGCGGTCTGCTCTTCTGGTGGGGCATGATTGAACCAGCTCTGGCTGCAGGCATGAAGGCCTGGGAAAGCCAGTGTTCAGGGTGAAGGTGGCCTACCTCAGCGTCAGACAAAAGCGAGGCTGCTTCACGCAGGCTCAGTGCATCAGGTGAGCTGGTTACCGGCCCAGGCTTCTGACTGCTCAGCAGTTCAGCTGCAATGCCCACTGCTGACCAGAGTGCCCCATCTGCCATTCCTACAAAATGGTGAGTGCCTTGACCTTCCTCTTTCCCTTCTCCCTGAACTTCAGAAGTCCAATGAGCCCCAGTAGCTCACTTTTGGGTTTCAGGCCACATCTGCCACTATAATGAGAGAGGACTCTGTAATGTGCAGGGGTCAGCCAGAAGGTCTTCAATCTCAGGACACTCTTGAAATTGCAGGATTTTTATAGACTGAAAAGTCCCCAAAATGATTTTGTGCTAATTTTTTATTTTCAATGGATTCTTGAAAGAAATCAAGTTTAATTAGATAGATAACAGGTTAGAAAAGCACACTGTCTTAAAATTTGATATGTAATTTATACTTGCTTTATGTCAAAATATATGTCTATTTTTATATTTACATAAATTTTACACACATAAAATTAGATATGTAAATTCTATTATATATAAAATATATTCAAATCAATACAAAAGCCTGAAATAAGAAGTTGCCCACCAGTCTCACTTTCGGTGGACCCCCTCCAGAACTCTGCCTCAGCTAGAGACCCCAAAGCCCTGGAGGAGACGTGCGGGCCAAGCTCGTACCCCAGCTGGGCCCGGGGTATGCACCCTCCTCTCTCTCCTTGGGCTGCTGGACTTCCACTCCTCTCCAAGTCAGAGTGAGGTCTACGCTTCCACTGGAATCCCCCCGGTGTGTTTGATCGTATCACGACTCTTTGAAGGGAAGGACCATGAGTTTCCATCTGGGATCCCAGCTCCAACTACGGGCCTAGGCTCCTCCCTGATTCAATGAGTGTTTATAGACAGAAACCTGAGTCAATGTGCCAGCACAGGCTCTCACTGTGACGTAAATCATGGAGTGTCTTCCATGTGCTTGTGACTGAAAATGTGCTGGCCATCCTGGAGCTTGCATCCCACCTAGGTAAGAAAAAGACATGTGCCCACGTGACTAAAGAAATAATCCCCTCCCCCCAAAGGCCATGCAGAAAGCACCATAGTGACGGTCCAAGGGTGCTGGGAAAGGACATGGCCAACATCAGGTTGGCTTCCTGGAGGAGGGAGTTGCTGGGTTGAGGCCTAAACAGTGAGGAGGAATCAATGCCCTGAGCTTCTGGAGGAAAGGCCTTCTGGGTAGGGCTTATAGAAAGCACAGCAGACAGACCACAGAGGTGGAAGGATGCTCAGATGCTTCGCAAGTGCAAGGAAGAAGTCCAACAGGTCTTGTGGTCAACAACAGCAAGAGACGCTGGCAGCAGCAGCTTCCTGAAGGGCTGGTGAGTCCTGACGAGGAATGTGGACTTGACTGTAACTCTAGCGTAGACCGACCGCTAGAAGTTTTAAAACTAGAGAATCACGTGCCAGGACGCATGGCAACCTTACACTCTAACAACAGACTGAAGAACCACTCAGCCATCTTGTTCCCCACAAAGGGAGGAGGCAGGCCTGTTTGTCTTGCAGTTAAAACCACAGAGGTGTGTCAACCTGGTAACAATAATAATTTCCCTGCCGGGTCCTGGCACCTCTGGGATGGAGTTGGTGAGAAGGTCTGCGGGTCCCTGCCCTTGTTCTTGAGGCAGCCCTTATGGTCTCTGGAGCTCTGTAATGGGGAGTTACCAGGACCTGGGCTGAGATATCGCAACCCTGAAAGGGCTACAATGCCAGAGCTCTGAAAGCATTTCATAACCATACCACACTGTCCCAAGCATGGGAACATTTAAGATGAGAGAGGACGTGAGCATTATGAGCTTCACTTTAGAAATGGACACAGCTACCAAGAATATGGCTACTGATTTATCTTAGCAATCTTGAGTTGCTGATTTTTAAAAGGAAACATCGCAAAACAGTTATCTGTCTCTATGAGTATAGCTGGATTATCATAGTTTCACTCAAAGGAATAGTCACTTCCCTGGATAGCTATGATTTTTTTTTATGAGTAATAATGATCAACTCATTAGCTGTGGTTGCCTTAAGCATTTTGATAAGATTCATATGCAATGTGCTATTATTTAATGGATATTTACTCTAAAGAGCTAGTCACTCATGTATTCAGACTACAATAACCCTTCTGCTCAATCTCCCTCAAATGGTTATTGTATTATTTTCAGATGCATTCATGCAATAGAGTAGCACACAGGCAATTCCATGGAGTCACAAAGCAAAGTTGAATGTTAACAACTGAATCTTTTATGTGCTGATTTAATACACAGCGACTCTAAAGTTGAGAGTCTCAACCAAATGGGGTTTCCTAAGTGGCAAGGCAAGGGATGGGGGATTTGTGCTGTGAAAAAGACACAATGAGTAAGGTGGTGACGTTATGTATCCATGAGAGCATGGCCCTGCCCCAACATTGCCCTTGGCTCAACTGGAACCATTAGGTCCCTCGAATGCAAATTAACACTTTCCTAAGGTTAAGGAAAGAACCCAGAGTGGGGGTCTCTGTGCTGCAAGCTCATTGTGGACCAGGAGGCAGGGCAGCAAAGACCTGGAGGAAGACTTTGCCAGCAGAAGAAACCATGAGGACAAAAGCCGGGAAGAGAAGACAATGGCAGTGGCCAATCATCTGGTCAGCTGGTCTGGATGAAGGGTCAGTCAGTGCTGGGGAAGATGCCAGCATGGTGGGTGGGGACAGCCCCGGGGGTGCCTTCCCTCTCACAGTTCTATCTGCTGTGGGGGAACAAGAGCAGCGAATCAGTCCAGAGGCTGAGCCAGAGCCAAGAGGGAGGTAACTGTCCTTTAGGAGCATAGAGCAGGCGCCTGGAGCCCACCGTCCTCGAGTTTTAACGAGCAAGGCAGGCCTGCTGTGCTGGCTTTCACTAGGAAGCACAGAGCAACGTCCCAAGATATGCAGCCCTGGGTTGACTTGAAACAGGCAGAGAAGAGAGGCCGAGATGGCGCACAACTCACGGACTGTAGAACACCCCACTCAGGACAAGCTCTTCTGATTTAGATGTGAGGTGTCCCTCAAAAGCTCATGTGTGAGACAATGCAGGAAAGTTCGGAGGTGACATGATCGGTATGAGAGCTTTGGCCTACTTGGGGCACTAATCTCTTGATGGGGTTAACTGGGTGGTGCCTATAGGCAGGTGCAGTGTGGCTGGAGGAGGTGGGTCCCTCGGAGTGTGCCTTTGGGGTTCACATTTTCTCTGTTGAGGAGCAAGCACTCTCTCACTCCCCCCTTTCCCACCTCCTTGTCTCTCTCACTCTCTCCCTCTCCCTTTCCCTCTCCCTCTCTCTCTCCCTCTCCCTCTCTCCATCTACCTCTCCCTCCCCCTCTCCCTCTCCCTCCCCTTCTCTCCCTCCCTCTCCCTCTCTCTCTCCCTCTCCCTGTCTCCCTCTCTCTCTCCCTCTCTCCCTCTCGCTCTCCCTCCCTCTCCCCCTCTCCCTCTCCCTCTCCTCATCTCCCTCTCTCCCTCCCCCTCTCCCTCTCCCTCTCCTTCTCTCCCTCTCGCTCTCTCCATCTCCCTCTCCCTCTCTCTCTCCCTCTCCCTCTCTCCATCTACCTCTCCCTCCCCCTCTCCCTCTCCCTCTCCTTCTCTCCCTCTCCCTCTCTCCATCTCCCTCTCCCTCTCCTTCTCTCCCTCTCCCTCTCTCCCTCTCCCTCTCCTTCTCTCCCTCTCCCTCTCTCCATCTCCCTCTCCCTCTCTCCTTCTCCCTCTCTCCCTCTTCCTCTCTCCCTCTTCCTCTCCCTCTCTCCCTCTTCCTCTCCCTCTTTCCCTCTCCCTCTCCCTCTGCCGCCCCCCCCCATCTTGTCTTTGTGGTGCTGCTCCCCCAGCCTTTCCTCTGCTCCACTCTTCCGCCATGATGTCCCGCCCTGGGGAATGGAGTCAGCCATATGTGGACCTCTGAAACCATGGGCTTCGAATAAACTTTTCTTCCTTCAAATTGTTCTTGTCAGGCCTTTTGGTCACAGGAGCAAAAAAGCTGATAACACATAATGTATCATGAAACTGAAGTGACTTGTTCTGTCTCCGCCTAGTGTGAAGAAACGTCCTGATCAAACGTCCCCTTTGCTTTCTCCGGCGTGTGCTCAGCTCCTTCCCTTGGTGTGAAAGCATACTGAGGCAGAACACACATGGAGAAGGTCTCGTGGCCCAGAGGACTGCAGCCCAGCACCTGTCCAGAGACTGCACTCCTGTGTGGACCGTCCCCAACCAAGAGGGGAGCCCAGAGAGCCCTCCTCATACTACCTCGCAGCTGACCATGGTTACTGCACTTGAAATTATACAGAGAACCATGTTTCCTTTCATTCGTTGGCTGCTGGAAACTCTGGAACCATATTTTGTGCCTGTTGTGAGCAAACCCAGAACCTCCCTGGGCTGTTTATGGACCAAGGCCTCTCCCGGTTACATTTTATTCTCCTCATGAACTTCGCCCCTCACTTCGGTCATGGCCCTGACTCCTCTGAACTGGACTTCAGCAGAGTCAACCAGGACAGCAAAAGTGACCTAGGCATCATTAATGCCTCAGGCTTCACTGGCACTGCCCCACAACGTGACAGGGGTTTATTTCTCAGACAAAATCAAGGCCCGTGTACCTCAGTCCACTCTGGAGCCCACTCCTGACAACACTGGGGGCTGTGCACTCAGCAGACGCTTCAGGTGCACAAGCTCACAGACTGAGTGGTTCATAAACAACAAACCTGCATGTTCCCTGAAGGCAGAAGCTGGGAAGTTCCACACCAAACTGGTGTCTGGCAAGGGCCTGCTTCTCCCTGTGTGCTCACCTGGTGGACAGGACAATGAGACCCCAGAGTGCTCGGGCTTCTCCCACAGGGCTGTAATCCCCCTCCCAAGGGCTCCACCCCGACCTTGCATGGCCTGCCCAAGGGCCCACCTATGAACGCTCCCATCGGGCTGAGGTTTCAACATGAATTCTAGGGTTCAGGGACACAAACCTGTATTCGCACACAGCACCATGAGAATGCTCTGGAAGCGGATTTGAATTTGACACGTAATAAATACTAATTTAATATTTTCTGTGTTTATTTATCTTTTCTTTTATTGTTGCTATTTCCTTAATTAAAGTTAACAGGCTGAGCCAGGGCCTACAGCTCAGCCAGCGATTCCTGCTGCAGTGAAATCTCATTCTTGCGTAACCTTGGATCTGTTGGGCTCTCTCTTTAGAATTGTCCCAAGGTGCAAGCATTTCTTCTCCACCACAGGAAGGATTGACTTTCAGCTGGCGCAGGGGTCCATGCTGCGTCCTCACTGCACACATGAGGCTGTGTGGCCTGTAGAGAGCTCATGCTTTAAACGGGCACATTGCAAACAAAGAGAGCAGAACAGCTTTTGGTGCTGAAGACCCAGTGGCTGCGGGCACGGTTGTCCAAACCTCCAGGCAAGCTGGAGCAGCCTGGCTTCGATGAGACGGACCTCAGCATCTCAGCTCCCTGCACAGCCACAAGGAGGGTTTCCTAGCGAAGTCATCCCCTCCTCAAAGGCTTAGTTTATTTTTCTAACTTGGTACAACAACGGCTCTGTTATGCAGGATCTGCATATCAGAAACCTGATCAAGGCGAGTGGAAGGCTCCCATCCAGTGTGCTGGGGACATGGGCTTCTGGAGTGTGAGCAGGAACCACGTGCGTTTCACATCCCAAGACAGCAGGTGAAAGGAGGAGCAGCCAGAGCAGCAGCGGCAGGCGTGGCACATGCCAGCCTCCAGCACGGAGGGTGCCGCCGGGAGAAAGGAGAGGCAGTCCTCCTTGTCCTGAGCCCAGATTCCTGGCAGCACGGGCCACTGTGCACTCAGCAGACACTTCGGGTGCACAAGCTCAGCTTTTGCCTACGCTCCCACGCAAGGGGGCTCGCACCAGTGTATTTTAAATGTTGAAGCCAATTTTCCAACAATGCCTGGCACTGTGTCATCCTTCCTTGGCACCAAGAGGCTGAACTTGATATGTGCCGTGTGCCGAGCGGGGCTGAGATTCTGAGGACACCTGGAGACTGTGAGGACCAGCTTGAAGTCTGAGAGAGGTGGCCAGTGAGGACAGCCAACACATGGACCATCCCATGAAAGACACCTGGGGCAAAGCAGTTCCTGGGGCTGTGCTCCCCGTCCTCCTGCTCTCCCCACTGCTGGCAAAGCTGTCTTGGACCTGACCCTTTGGGTCACGATGACCTGCTTGAAATGCATCTTACGCTGCTCTAACGTTCCCCCAGGCATTTCCCTGAGGACCATCAGCTGCCTTGTCTTGTGGGCACTGTCTCTTTTACTTTGTTTTGTTTCTTTCTTTGCCTGAAACGTCCTTCGTAGACCTCAGCTCTTCTTTTGGTTTGACAGAACGCCCCTCCTCAGTGGTCCCAGATCCTCACCTGCCTTAGACAGGCAGAGCATTCATTCCATAAGTTCTTTGATCAGAAAGGTTAAATAGTGCCTCAGAAGCCATCCAAACAGATGGAGATGCGGTCGTTCCCACCTTGCGGCTGTCGATAAGGAGGCTTGGAACCAGAGTGGGAGGCAAGTGTCCTCCCAAGCTTCACATGTTTTCAGTGGCATCTGGAGGCCTTTGGGGGGTAATTAGAATTGGAGGAGGTCATGGGTGGTCCCATGATGGCCTTGTGGCTTTATAAAAAGGGAAGAGAGACCTTAGCTAGCACGCTGGCTCTGTCTGGCCACATGCTACCCTCCACAATGTTACGATGCAGGAAGAAGGCTTCACCAGACACTGGTGCCATATCTTGGACTTCTCAGCCTCCAGAATGTGGGTAAATAATTCTTTATTCTTCATCAATCACTCAGTCTGAGGTGTTTTGTTATAGCAACAGAAAACTGACTAATACAGGAGTAGTAAAGCACAATTACTTGTCCAAAGGCATTAGGAAGTGATCTGCCAAACTCAGGCCCATCACTGCCTACAACAATGAAAAGTTTCAATGATAGCTTTATTAAAAGCAGATCAATGGTTTGGTTCTAAAATATTATAAATTCATAACCAATATTGTTCTAACCTGAAAGTTAACCAAATAGCCATATAGTTATGGGCAACTTTTTCTTTTATTTTATTTTATTGTAAGTAGAATCAGCTTATGGCAACAGATACTTGATGACTTTATAAAATTTATCCACATGGGCTAAGTTCCCATTGGGAATATCCATTTTTCATTGAATGTACTATAAATGAGAGCTGCTATTTAATGAGCATTTAGCATATGCATGCATGGAGTGACATTTTAATCTATTCACATTATATCTTAAACTCAATATTGTAAGGACTACTGTCCTTATTTACACAAAGAGAGAACTAAAGGCCTGAGAAGACAAATAGTATTTTCAAACACAGTATCAGAGCCAAAAGCCCAACTACGATATGCTCTCTCCCAATTTCATGCTGCTCTCTAACATGTGACCCGACCTTACTAGTATTCTTATCTCTAGTGACAACATTTAATGTACTGACTTTGAAGCATCTTCCCTGTGCCAAACACTAGAGAGAACCAACAGAGGTCAACTGAAGCATTTAATGAGATTGACAGGCAGGCCGAGCCACTAAGAAGCCCAGAGTGTCCTTAGTTTGGAATGCTTTGGAAGAGCCCACAGGTAAAAAAACAGCAACAACAACAACAACAAACCCATAAAATACAAAGTAACGAGCATCTCATAATTGTGTCTTTATCTTGGAGTCTGTCTCACTCTCTCCTCCCTAATTAGTGACACCTGCCACTGAGGTGTTTCTCGTATCTTTGAAGCACACACGGGGAACCCCTTCCTTGAGCCATGTACCACGCTTATGCGTCACCAGGGCTGACAGCTCAGTGCTATAAATAAAGCTGCAATTTTATTATTGCCAGGAGTTCAGACGGAGGTGTGCCTTCTTACACAAAATGCGCCAGGCACGGAAAGCATCGTCTCTAATGGATTCCTAGCCAGGAGCCCTCTCCCACAACAGCAGATCTTCACTGCACAAGCCCTTTGAGGAGAACCCAGCATGCGGATGTGTGAACCAGCAGGATGGAGGCCCGGGTCACATTCACAAGACAGATGAGCAGGAAGGGAGCCACATGTGCTGCTGACGGGCCTGGCCGAGCGAGCCAGAGCCTTCCCAGGCCCAGTGTCTCCAAGAAGCCCCCAGCAAACAGCCCCCGTCCTTCAAGGGCCTGGTTCCACTACTGGCCCACTGCTCTCAGAGTCGGAAGCACTGAGTCTAGTTCGATGCTCTTTCCCTTCCCAGGGCCCTAAAGCCTTCTCCTCACCCGCCGGCTCTCCCGGAGCTTCCTGTGTGCCCAGTCAGCAGGACACCCAGCCTGTTAGGGGAGGAACTGGTTTCAGCCTCTTCCCACACCACACTGAAAGGTAGGGAGAGGTCGTGGCTATTGGTACATTCTGGGAGCTGAGCAGAGTCCCTGACACGAGGTGTAAGATCACAGTGACGGTTAAGAGAACGATTATTAGCCACTGAGAAATGCATCCAAAACAACAGTGGGATGCAACCACTGGACTACGGTCAGATCAGCAAACCATCAAACTGCAACAGAAATACTTATTGGGAACATTCTCTACAAAGACAAAATTATAGAGTTGCCGTGAAGGTCTAATCACCTAATTTTACCAAGTGTTTTGATTAAGGCCAAGAAGACAGAGCAGCATGCTTATCGGGGTCACTTTTTCTAATTGACAGTTAGAGCGAGCAGATCTCTCTTAATCCTCACAAGCACTCGCTCCCAGGGTGGTCTCAACCTTCCTATTCCTGCTGCTTCTTTGTATTCCCAGCATTCCATCTGGTCCTGAGGACCATGCCTCAATTCTGCTCTCATGGACTCCCTGGAAGATCGACTGGACTTCATTTTGCAGTCACAGATGAGGCCAAGTGCAATGACCCACCAGCCTCACTGTGGGAAGACCAGACAGCTCTGTGGTGTAGTCCAGAATCTTCTTCAGCCCTGCCTTCTGCAAACAGGCCACATCCCATGCAGCCAGCTGTGGAGAAGTTTGGAGCTTATGTTCTCTCTTTGATGAGAACTTCCACTATTCTCTACCTCAACAACCATCATGCCTTGGAAATGTGTGTGTGTGTGTTTGCGCACACGCGCCACATACAATAAAAATCATTTCTATGTTTTCAATAAAATAGCTTCTTAAAGCCTAAATTCTACTCTCAAAAGCACGGCACAGTCTCCTGCTAAAAATCAGCTAGCAAAACAATGGCCAAACACTGAGGTGCAGACTCCAACCACAGTGAGGCCAAGCGGCCAGTGCGAAAGCCCATGGACACACGGTGAGATTCCCACGGCTCCTGAGCTCTGAGGACAGAGGTGGCACAGGAATGAGTGCCCGGGAATGAGGTCAGCACTTCCCTGGGGTCTAGTCAGGCGCCAAATGGGATCAGGCAAGGAAGTGACCAGTGAAGAGATGCGAGGATGTGCCTCAGTGCAGGGAACCGAGGGAGGCCAGGAGCCACCAGGCAGAGCCGCTGTCCTGAGGAGCCTGCCGCCTCTTTCTCTCTGAGGGCTCATTTCAGGTCACCAGCATTTTAACCTGGCTCAGACAATCCTGCCCATCACCTGCTGGAGCCACACCACGTGACTGCTGTGGAGGGCAGCTTCTGCCTACCACACTCTCTGTGAGGGGCTCTGTAATCATGCAGACTTTGTATGCTCCCTGGCCCTCTCCAGGGTAGAGGTCAAGAAATCTCCCTGTTTATTTTGCAGATTAGGAAAAATCATTTTAGAACGTTCAAAGAAAATTTTTAAAAATTGGCACAAAAACCTAACAAGCATTTGACAAACATGTGTTGGTTTGAATCACTGATGTTGTGGATGCAGGGGAGAGGGAATGGGAAGAAAGCCGGGGGGCATGTAATTGCTAGAGACATGGCCTCAGCAGAGTCCTGGAGGGGGCGGCCTCGCCTCTGGGTCTCCACTGAGCCCTGGCTAGACCAGGCGCCCATGGGGTGCGGGCCGAGGCCTGAGCTCTGCTATGCGCCTCTAGAGAGCTTCCTGCACCACCGAGTCCCCACCCCCTACCCACTCCAAATCCATCTCCTTTACAGTTCAAGACCTTTCCTTCAGCTGCTGCGAAGTTAAAGGTTTTTATGAAGCCACCTACCAGCCTTTCTTTCTCCAGGATAAATAATCCATCTCCTAAAGTCCCCCTGGGGTCCTACTTCCCTATCTCTTTATCACTTTTGTGACTCCATTTGGGTTGTGCTTGAAAGAAATGACCCCGTGGGCTTCTGCAGAAAGGCCCCCGGCGCTGCACGGAAGGCAGCAGAAGCCCTGGCCAGTGCGCTGCACCACAGGGCCTCCCGCGGGAGGTCGTCGGGCTACCTGTGGGCGGCAGGAGCAGCAGGGCCAGCCTCGGTGACATCCGCTCCATGCTCTCTCTGCACGTGGGATGCACCTGGGATGCATCTGGGAAACCTCTCATCGCAGCCTCTCATTCTAGACCCGCGGAGGCTGGGAGCCCGTGCGTTAGAAACTCTGCTCACCACCGCAGGCACAGTTAGAAGAGACGGACTGGGACGCAGATGCCTGAGCCCGCGGCCAGCGGCCTGCAATTCAGTGAACCACAGTGGCTTGGTCGGTCACCACCAAGGCCCAGGCAGTCAGAAGAGCCGGGCAGGAAGCTTTGCGGGCTCAGCTCACCGACCTCCAGCTTCTAGAACAGTGAGGTGCAAGCCTCGCCTTCCGTGCACAGCCATTCTATGGGAGGAGGGTCGGGTGCCTAATGTGCCTGCCTGCCGGCCACGAGGTCAGGCGGGACTGCTGAGAACCTGGGCCTAGTCAGTCATGGCTTCTCACCTTGTACACTATAGGCACCGTGCAGTGTTGGCGAGTGGCAGGAACCCTCCAGAACTATGAGCTGTATGTTCAAGGGGGTGGGGAGAAACTGAAACTCAGAGAAGAACAGGGCAGCTACCACCCTGGGGGTAGATCTGGGTGGGATGGATGCCCCTTTGGTCTTCTTCTCTGCAGCTCAAGGAAGTGAAGGCTGCTACTGCACCTGTAGAGGAGCGGGTCTAAAACCTCAGAGAAAAGTCAGGTCTCAGGAGCAGTCCTATCCATCGCTGTGTGACCTCAGGAAAGTCACCTAAACTTTCTGAGCATTATTTGCCACTGTTAATATGAGACAGTCGATCCCTGCTCCCCTACTGAAGACCAAATAAGTAAATATTATGAAAATGCTTTCAAGAATATCCTCTCCTTCTGCTGGAGAATGCAAATTAGATGAATAGTAATTGCTGTTGATCTAAAGGATCTCATTGGATTTTCATATCACCTGCTACATCAGGATGACCTGGACTGAAATGAAATCTGCTTGAGACAGACAATTTCAGGAAGTAAAATAGAACAACACGCTCCTTTTCAAATTACAGACTTAAAAGGTTTTGTGTTTTCCAGATTACGCAGAAATGAAAAGGCATGGAAGGTTTCTCCTGAAGGATTTGAAGGCAGTCCAGAGAGGCAGAGGCAGCAAGGAGACGCCAGGGCAACCTGCTAACCTGTGGCTTGCTCCTCATCCTGACACAAAGGCTTGGCGGAAGTTACGTTGCCAGGTGGTGTTGTGTTTCCTGGGCCTAATCCTAAACCTTAGAAATTAAACAGCCTTAAATCTTGATCCTCGCTTGTCAAAGAGAGGTGACGCTATCTTAGAGCCAACAAATCTGCTTCAGATGTAGCCTGAGGGCAAGGTGCAGGTTCTTGAGCTTTTGGAGCTTTCTACCTGGGAATGTGAACCAATGGAGTACTCGCTGCTCACTTTCACAGATAATTTCCTTCGGTGTATGTTTTCATCCTACCTGGAATTAAAAAGACAAGCTGCTGGTACATCACCACTGCTATAAACCACACCAGTGTGACGGCCTGGACTGAGTCTGAAAAGCTGGAGAAGCATGAGCTACTGCCAGTGCCCCCTGCTTTGGCAGCATCTGCCTACCCAGCCAGGCATCCATTCTCCCACAGACGCTGACCTCCCAGGCTCCTGGGTGCAGCAGCGCGAGTGCCATTGACGGGGAGCCGCGCGTTGGCCACCAGCCTTGATTCCTTGCCATGGACAGCTGAATGAGCAAGACACCACAGCAGTCGGAGAGACTGGTAAATAGATACTGATTAATAAAGACATAATAGTTACATTAGAGGGACATGTAAAAATAAACCAGGGAAAGTTGAACGTAAAATGTGAAGCATTGGGCTTGGAAGTTCGAAGGACTGGGATTAGCATTTCAAACTGTGCAATCGCCCTTCAGGAAACAAGATTCTTGACTAACATGTTTTTGATTTCTCCAGCTCTGCTCTTAGGAAGCAGCTCTGGCGTCGCCCTTATGCTGAAAGGCAGGAGGGGGAGCCTCCCAAGGTGGGGGAAGCTACACCGTGGGAATTTTGCTTTAGAGCTGTGCCATCTGCAGCAAGAGATTCTGTCCTTGCTTGGCAATTTGTGGGTAGAAACACAAAACATAAATATGCTTTCCGTGCATGACTTAAGCCTCGTGGAAGAGAACTAATGAGCAGGATGCCTTACATACGTGAACTTGAGAAACATTTTTTAGGTACCAATTCGATAAAGGGCTCCTGGAAGGTGACAGACCACATGTGTGTAGGTAGAAGCCAAGGGCACTTCTGTTCACATTACCACCTGTTTTACAAGAGCCTCCTGGGGTAACGTGGTTATTAAGACCCTCACTTTGCGCTTTAGGCAAGCGAGATCCAGAGAGGTTAAGCAATCTGCTAAAGATCACACTGCTTGTAACTAAGGGATTTGGAAGTCAGAGTTCTGATCCAAAACTCAAATCCTATTCTACTGAGATAAAAGTAGAATCATTTTCTGAGTCAGATGGATTGAATGTGAAGTGGGAGAAGAAGGTGAATCCTGGAACACATTTTGAAGCTGTTTCCCCTTGAAGTATTCTCTGTCCTTGGTGACTGGGACAGTGCCCTTCTCTTGTTCCTCCCTCCTTGTCCCTTGGAGGCCTTATCTCCTCTTCTAGTCGCTCCACACAGCTAGGGCTCCAGCAGCCTCCTTTTCCTCTGCACCCCACACTGTCTCATTTCCTTCACACTCAGTCTGAAACCTGCACCTCTGCTTCAGACCTCCCCTGAGGACTTAGCACCCTCTCATAGACATAGGCCATCCCTGACTTGTGAGTCCACTCCATGATCGTGCAGAGGGGATGCTCAGGCAGTTAAGGCCAAACATCAGCCTCTGAATTTGCATCTGTCCCAGGCTGGCATTGATTGTGTAGTCTAAATTCCTAACTCAAATGTATATTAATATTTTATACAATGCGTTGTTACTTTTTCCCAAATAAATAATCAATATTAATAAAGCAAACCTTGGTTCCATGTAGTGAGCATCGGCTATTTGTAGTGTTAGAGTGAGCTGAGGTCACACCCGCATGCCAGGCCCTCAGAAATGGAGCTCGGGGCTCTGGAACAACAGGGAACAACAGGGAAAGGTCCGAGTGAAGAAGGGCCAAAGCTGAGCGTGCCCATGTGCCTCTGGGTGTTCCAGGAGTCTTCACCAAGGGCACTGTGAAAAGGGACCAGTGGGACTTCCTGAACATCAGAATCGGGGAGAGTTTCGGATCCGCCCTTCACAGCAGAGGGACCTCAGCCAAAGGACTGAGGACTGAGCTCCCTACCTTCTATTTCTTCACCAGCAGATAAGTGACATTAGTCTTCCCAACTGCTGGGAAGATTGAACAGATGTAAAAAATGATTAAAATGGTTTCAAAAACATTAATCATTCCACACAATTCTTGGCACAGAGTCACTGGGTGAAAGCGCCCTCTTTCTGCCCCTTTTTCCTCTGGATACTGAGCCTTGAGCCAGTTGGATCGATCTCACAGGAGAGGCTGCTCAGCCCCAGGCTTCTGTAGGTGCAGAGTCCTCTCACATGAAGGAGCTCCCCATCGACTGTTTGGATAGATAAGTGGCCAAGGGGAACTGGCTGGGCAGAGCAGGATGCCGCAGAGCTGCTGACTATGAAGCTGACCGCTCCCCGCAGCCTTGGAGCAGTTGGTCCGACAGTCTTCCTGCTCACAGGAGAGACCACACCTCCTGGGCCACACAGGTCTCACTTGTGTCCAACAGGGTGGAGCCTGGATCATGGCAAAACCCGTCAGCCTCTCTGCACTGTTCCAAGTCCTCCCCCTCCTCCCAGTGCTCCTGGAGGCAGCAGGGTGCCTTCACCTGTCAATTTTGGCCAGTGATAGAGACCCCCTTAGAGCACTTATAGAGGCAGAGGGAGGTCAGAGAAGGTCATGGAACAGAGAGAACTTCCTGGAAAGCCCATCAGCCTGCCCCAAGGTCCCCCAGTAGGCCACGAGGAGATAGAGCGAGGACGGCTCTGAGGGTCTCCTCTCCCCAGGGAGAGCCTGGGGACAGAAGTCAAGCTCTATGGTGCTCTGAAGCTCTGCAGGGGGCTGAGGTGCTGCTGGTGACGTAGAGCAAATAACTGAGAGATAACAGACAGGGCTGCGCAGTGTCAAGTCACCTAGAGACCAAAGTCAAAACATGACTACACATGGAAGAAAAGAGGTGTTCCTAGGAGAGCAGGTGGGTCTCCAGGGAAGCTCAGCAAAGGGGGCCCACAGGGCTGGGCCTCTCACATTGCTCAGGTGAGGGCGTCTCAAGACAGAGACCCCAAGATGAGACATCACAGCCCTGCAGAGAGACACGTCGGGCTCTCAAGGACTGAACTGCAGCACATTCGCGCCCTGGACGAGCTCCCTCCTTCACATTCCCATCCAACACCCCGGAGCCGACCAGCTCGGAAGCCAATGCTGGGAACGCCCATGTGCGTATCTGATTTCCAGCATGTTAGCAGAGCAGGGCTGAGGGCACGAGATCAGAGACGCGTGGAGAGCCCACGTCTGTGTGCAGAGAGGAGCTGGGTGTGAGAGCTTGGAGCTCACCAGTGGATGTGATGCGAGTGTGACGTGGCTGCAGTGAAGGAGGCCCTGCTGCCTGTCTGGGGTCCTCCCCGCCTAACTCCGCTTGCAGGTCTTCATTCCTTCCCCCGACTCTGCCTCTTCTCCGCAGCGCTGGCTCTTTCTGTCCTGTAAGTGCTTAGCGAAGGCCTCGCCCACCCGTCCACCACGGGGGCAGTGCTGGGGACAGTCGCAGCCTCATTCCAGACTCCTTTCCTGTCCAGACCGTGCATGCTGTCTACTCAGAAGCTGGAAGTGATGAACAACTATAAATCCCCAGGAGTAGGAGTGGGTGTCCGTGTGAGGCAGGAGTGCAGGGTGGCTCTGCGTGGCCACAGGTAGGTGCTAAGTCCTGGCCACATTCTCCCAGGCCAAGTAGCAGTTTGAGATCTGTGGGGAAGATATGATGTATGTACATGCGTTAAAGGTATCCAGGTGAGCAACAGGCTTCTAACACGTAAATTGCTACCTTAGAATTAGACGGCAAAGCTAATGGGCATCAGAGTTATCATACATTCATTATGAGATTCTTTCTTCTCAAATCTCTGTACATATGATTATACTTTTGTCAAAAGAACCATTGAGTATTTAAAATAACGCAGGTTATTATTTATTAACTAACTTCCTTGATGCAAAGGAAGTTTTTTAAAACGCAGCTGCAGTGCCTCGTCTTTGCTGGGGATCCGGGAGGCGTAGTTTTGACTCTCAGCTCTTGGAGATCCTTCCTACTGTTGCCACCACCCCCAGCTTCCGCCTGCCTGTTCCCAGCGTTCCAGAGACACGAACTATCTGAGCCTGCTCCTCCCAGCGGGGCAGAGCTTGGGCCTGGGCTGTTTCTGGGGATTAGTTTGTCAATCAAGGAAATAGAAAAATAAAATTCTGTTTTTTCTTTAATACAAATGCAAATCAAAACTGTTGTAAGATTTCATCTCACTCCAGTCAGAATGGCAGTTAGCAAGAATACAGGCAACAGTAAATGTTGGCAAGGCTGTGGGGAAAGGCACACTCATACATTGCTGGTGGGACTGCAAATTGGTGCGACTATTATGGAAAGCGGTATGGAGATTCTTCAGAAAACTGGGAATGAAACCATTTGGCCAGTCATCCCACTCCTTGGTTTATACCCAAAAGACTTAAAATCAGCACACTACAGTGATGCAGCGACATCAGTGTTTATAGCAGCTCAACTCACAACAGCTAAACTGTGGAACCAACCTAGGTGTCCTTCAACAGATGAATGGATAAAGAAAATGCGGTACATATAGATAATGGAATATTAATCAGCCTTAAAGAAGATTGAAATTATGGCATTTGCAGGTAACTGGATGGAGCTAGAGGATATCATGCTAAGCAAAATAAGCCAATCCCCCCAAAAAACAAAGGCCAAATGTTTTATCTGTTATTCAGATGCTAATTCATAATAAAGAGGATGGGGCTGGGGAAGAATAGAGTTACTCCAGAGTAGGTAGAGAGGAGTAAAGGAGGGGGAAGGGTATAGGGTAGGAAGGATAGTAGAATGATGGGGACATTATTACCGTATGTGCACATATGACTACATGACCAGTGTGACTGTACGTCATGTACAACCAGAAGAATGAAGTTATACTCTGTTTATGTGTGATGTGTCGAAGTGCATTCTACTGTCATGTGTAACAATTAGGACAAATAAAAAATAAGATACAAGCCTATTTCCAAGAATAATTCTTTTTGTTCCTTCTCGTCTTTCCTGCTTGCATTCTTTTCTAAAAACTGTCTTGTCTCAAAGAGAAAAGTCGGGAATATTTTGAGAGAAAGGATAATGTGATATTGCTGAAACTCACTGCATCCCAAATTGTAGCTGCCTTTGCCATTCAAATGCCCAGCTCAGCTCTGAAGGTTTTGGGTAAAAGAAATCCTATATTTATAGTTTTCACTGTTAATGTCAAAGTGAGCCTTGCTCCTCATGGTGAGTCAGGTCTAAACTTGAATGTCTGCAGAATACCTCGCAGTAGAAATCAAAAGGCATAGATCACAAGATAATTTACAAGTTAAAACTTAAAGATGAACTTCTTGATCTTTTTTTTTAATTTTTTTTTACTTGTAGATGGACACAATATCTGTATTTATTTTTATGTGGTGCTGAGGATCGAACCCAGTGCCTCACACATGCGAGGAAAGCGCTCTACCACTGAGCTATGATCCCAGCCCAAACTTCTTGATCTTGTAGTTGGATTTTGTGTTTTCTGTTCTCTGGAACTGAAATACACGGTAACCCAGTCATTCTTTTTTCTTTTTCCTCTTGTTGTGCTAAAGTATGAACATATGCAAAAGTGCATGGAAGCATCACAAAATGAATCCACCTGTGCGACCACCTCAGGCCAGCAAACACCATTAGTACCTGTCATTTCTCTCTCATTTATCACCTACCCCATTTTCCAAAAGATGACCTTAAGCCTATAGAAACAGGTTGTGGATTGCTGAAACACACAGAATGTACCTTTTTCCCCTAGATTGTTTTCCTCAATACTGTGAGAATCATGTTTGCTGTTTTGTGTATCTATAATTCATTACTTTCATCAGCACTTATAGCATGATGTGCCATATGTTTTTATTCACTGTACTGTTAATACATGTACATTGATTGCAGATTTGGGGAAATAACTCTAATATGAAGTATTTATCTTTGTATATTTGTGCATCTTTGTTTCTTTGGCTATATAGGCAGGATTGCATTAAGAGTAATAATGACATATAGCAATGGAATATGAGTCATAATAGGACATGCACATTTAAATTATTTCAAAAACACAATTTTTCCAAGTGGCTATGAAAATTTTGAGCCCTATGAACATTTTTGTAGTCAGAGGAATGTGTTAAACTTAAATACAAAAGCTGTTCTGAGTGAGCATGTAGCTGAATCTATTTTAAATTTTAATTTGTTTCTTGGATTACTAATAGAGTTGAGCAAAAGTTAATGTGCTTGTGGGCTATGTGAACATACTCTATGAGGTGACAACAAGGTTTTCAATAATACTTCAGTTTTCTGCATAAAGGTCTTGCATAAATTCTGCAAAAATGGTCTTGGGCATTTTTTGTATTGAATATCCTATTCTTTTTGACTTGCAGCATTTTGCAGGTCTGGATATGAGCTCATTGCTGGGGTCGTGTACTGCGATGTGTTTTCCACCCTGTGGCCTTCCTGGCACCTTCGCCGCATTGTGTTTGTAAATGGAAGATCTCGATCTTAAATGGAGTTAATTTACAACCATTCCTGTTCTAGATACTGCATTTTTTCAGTCTCCTTAAAAATTCTTTGCCTAACTAAAGGTCAAGAAAATATTTTTCTGTATAATCTAATGGATCTGTTTCCTTTATCTATTTTCTATAGGAGTTAAACCCACCTGGATTTTTAAAATGTGGAGTGAGGTTAAGTACAAGCATTGTTTGCACATGGGGTAAAATTCATTTAGCCTGATTTATTGGAAAGGCCATCCTTTTCCAACAGAAAAGCCATCTGTCATAAACGATGCATCTGTTTGCAAGTGGCTCTTTCCAGTTACTCTATTCTCTTCCCAATGTTTTATTTTTTCTTATTTACCTTTGCACTAAAACGATCTTAATTCCAAATGTGTAAAAACTTTTGATATCTAGCAAAATCTGTTTTTCTAACCTTTTTTATTGTGTATCTTTAATACTCTAGGTTCTTAAACTATCCATGTATGTTTTATTATTATCTTTCTAATTTTATCAAAGTATGTGCTTGAATTTTGATGGGCTAAAATAATCAATGCAACCAAACTTGTGGAAAATTGAAAACTTGACATAGAATATTTTAATCCATGAACATGACTTTTTACTGTAATTTTATACATATTCTTTAATTTTTCAATAATACTTCAGAGTTTTCTGCATAAAGAATTTCAGATTTCTCATTATATTTTTGTTTACTTATTTGGAAGTTTCATCATCTTATAAAAGCCATCTTTTATTTTTACTTAACTGTATTATGCTTCATTTTGCCATATTATTTAATTTTTTTTTCTTTTCAGTGGGAGTTGAACACAGAGGTGCTTTACCACTGAGCTCTATCCCCAGCCTTTTTGTTTTTAACTTTTGAGACAAGATCTCATTAAGTTGCTCAGGGTCTTGATAAGTATCCAAGCCTGGCCTCAGACTTGCAATCTTTCTGCCTGAGCTTTTAATTCACTGGGATTAAAAAGTTTGTGCCAAGGCACCCAGACATTCTTTTGAAAATTTCATTTGTTTATATTTACAAATATTTCTTAACGGGTATTTAACTTATATTCAGCATCTTTGAGTAATTTTGACTGTAGTCAATTCTATATTTTCACATGGCATACAAATAAATTGCAAGTTTAATTAATATTAGTTTTTAAAAGAGTTTTAAAAGAAATTAAAAGTAAGAAAAATGTTATTTACACTTACCTTTTAAAATTACTTTCCTTGGACATCTGGGTTCTCTTTGCAGATCCACAATTTCATCTCAGCCCATGCTCCTTTTTCTGAAGAAAGCTCTAAATTCCTTTGACACCTCATGTCCACAGGCCATCATAGCTGTGCACCAGCCAGTGGTAGAAAGCAATTTGCCACATGTAGGGTCTCTCAGTTATGTTTCCAATAAGTAACTATTTATCTGTCTTTCATTTATGAAGGTTGCTTTCAGATTAAGTTCTGGGTGGACTGACTTTTCAGCTCTTTCTAAAACATCACTCCATTGTTTCTGACTTGCATAATTTCAGATGAGAAGTATGATGTGTTTCTTATATAAATCCTCCTTTTTCTGCTTCCAGTTTTGCCTTTGGTTTTTAGCAGTTAAGTATGATGTGGCTCTGTGTAAGAGTCTTTCAGTAAGCGTGTGTACATGAGTGTATGTATACAAGCATGAGTGTGTATGAGTGTGGTTGAATGTGGGTGAGGATTGTATGAGTGTGCATGTAAGAGTGTGTGTGTGTTAGAATGTGAGTGAGTGTTCAAATGAGTGAGTGAGCATGTCTATACAAGTGAAAGTGTGTCTAAAAGTAT
The DNA here is from genome assembly GCA_028644305.1 of Xerus rutilus. Lineage (NCBI taxonomy): Eukaryota > Metazoa > Chordata > Mammalia > Rodentia > Sciuridae > Xerus > Xerus rutilus. The sequence continues at coordinate 78,465,633 of CM053411.1, read as the reverse complement.
GTGAGTATGAGTGTGAGTGTATGTGTAGGTGAGTGTGTGAGTGACTATTGATATAACTGCATGCACGACGATATCTTTGTTGAGTTCATATATGTGTGAATGTATGGAACAGTGTGAATGTGTGAATATGTGTGTGTGAGTGTGTGTCAGTATATGTAGGAGTTATGAGTGTCTTTGTGTGTGAGAGTGCTAGTGTATATGAATGTATGGAAATGTGAGTGTGTAAATTTTTGAGTGTGTGCATGCATGTGAGTTTTGAATATAAATTATGTGAGTATGTTTGAGTGTGTTTGTATATGAGTTTGTATGTGATTTTATAAATGTGTATAGGATGTGTATATTATGATTGTGTATGGGTGTGTGACACTGAGTGTGCATGGGTGTGATTATCAGTATGAGTCCATGTGTGTGATTATATGTATGAAAGTGTGTGAAGTGAGTTTGTATGAGCACAAGTACAAATGTATATGAGTGCTAATATGTGGTTTTCAGTGTATGATTATGAGTGTTTCTATGTATGAATGAATGTGCATATGAGTGTGTGGGTGGATGTGTGTGAGCGTAAAAGGTCATGTGAGTACATGAATGACTATACATAAGTATGTGTGTGTGTGATTGTGCCTGAGTGTCAGTGTGTGTAAGTGTATGGATATGTGTGGATTTGGGTGCATTTGTATGAATATGTGAGTATGAATGTGCTTCTGGGTGTGTGTATAAATGTGTATGTGTTTGAATGTACATATGGGTGTGTGTAAATGTGTGCCTGTATGAGTGCAAGTGAATGAGTGTGTATATGGTATAGATGTAACTGAGTAGTATATGTGTATGAATGCATCTGTATGTGAACGTATGGATGTGTATTAGTGTGTCTGTGTATGACTGAAAGTGTGTATGTGTGTGTGAGGATATGTTTATGATTATGTATGCATGTGTGTGTTTGAATATGTTATGTGAGTGTGTGATTATAAATGAGCGTATGAGCATATGTATGAGTGTGTTAGTATGAGTGTGAGTGTAAGGCATCATGTGTAATTGTGTGCAGGAGTGGTATTATATTAATCTTATGAGTGTGTGTATGGATATGATTGTGTGTACATGTGGCATGTGTGTATTAGTCTGTGTGAATGTACATTTGAGTTGTGTGGATGTGACTGTGTTTGCGTGTAAACAAATGTATACGTGAATATGAGTGTGCATGAGTACGTGTGCATGACTATGAATTTGTAAGAGTCTGTGTAAGTGTGGGATTGTACAAATACATCTGAATGACTGCGTGAGTGTGCATGAGTGTGTGTAGGGTTGTGAGTTTGTAAGTGTGTATATGAGGTGTGAGTGTGTATGCATGTGAGTTTGTGTTTACACGAGTGTACAAGTGTATGAATGTGTGTTTTGTGCATAAGTGTTACTGTGGGAGTGTATGACCGAGTGTGTGACTTGTGAGTGTGAGTGAACATGTGGTTTTTAACTCATTAATCATACTTATCTTTTATTCCCTATCTAATGTTCGTAACATGCATGTCATATCTGAATCTCACTCTGTGCGCTTCTACCACTTGACAATGTCTTTGTTTTTTCTTGGTTTTTTTTTGCACGTCTTGTCTTGAAAGTTGTGCGTCCTGTGCAGAATGGTGGAGGCTGGTGCCTCAACATGGGGAGCTTTGCCTTTTCCAAGGCCCCTGCTGCACGAGAAGGTGTGGCGTCCCTGCAAGCAGAAGCTGAGCTGAGCTTGGGATCTGTTGCTGCCGATCTCTCTGCAGCACAGGTTAGACTGCAGCAATACCTGTGTTGGGGTGGCAACTGCTCCCCAGGGGTGTAACTCAGGTGTGCTTCACCCTCAGGACCTCCCTTAGCGCTGCCCACAGAGGGGTCCTTTCTGTCCTCACCCTCTCCTGGACAGCTACTGTTTGCCGCTCTTGCCCTTATTGAGGGCAGGTGGGGAGGAGCCCCCCTAGCCGGGAGTTCTCTGTTGCCTGGATGAAGCCTCAGTCTAGGAGCTCGAGTGCCTAGTCCGCTGCGGGCCCTGGCTCAGTACGCATTCCTGTTGCCCCCAGGGAGAGATGGTGGCTTCAGTTTCTGCTTTCCTTCCTCTCTCTTTCACCCTTTCCTTTTCTTCTCCTCCTTCTTTTCTTCCGCTTTCTCTGGTTCCCTGAGCTCTCTCAGTGCTGCAAGGGAGCCCTCTTGGATGACTCCAGCAATCGTGGCTTGCACCTGTGGGTGGTAGGAGGTCCTGTAAGTACTTCCTGTTTATAAGGCACAGTGGCTGTGTTCTTCCAGGACTGAGCCATCAAGAATGCTAGCTCAGGGTTCTTCTGTGTGTGCATGTGTGTGTGTGTGTGTGTGTGCACGCGCGTGTGTATGCATGCTAAGAGTCTGCAAAGTTTACCCAAATTCTGTGTAAATATGTGATCCAGGTATGCATATTTTCTCCACTACCCATACTCAGTTTTAGTCAATTTGTTAAACTTAGCTGAACTCTTTATATCAGTGACTGGCAGTTTTTGCATCTGGAGTTCAATCCCACTCATCTCTTCTCTTAAGCACTTTTCTTCCCTCAGTTTACTTGGTTGCCCTGACACCTTTGCTATTGGTCAGGTTCTAGGAAGGCTGTGGCTTTCAGAATGTCTAGGGACTCCTGTTGCTATTGTATGGCTGGAATCTTCCCAGAGAAGTCAGAAGATACAGTTCTTAGTTCTGATGAGAAAACTGCATATCTCATCCAATAACTTGTAGCTATTTATTTAAGTCTATAATTATTAGTCTTACAAATAATGATGACTTCTTACTTCTAAATTCTTACGTGGCCTTCTTTTCTTATTGTACTGTTGTTCCTATTGTGTCTTCAGTACACTATTGAATGGAAATGGAGACATGGATTAGTAATGGAGAAGCCAATCCTCAAGTTCACATGGAATTGCAAGGCTCCCTGAGCAGTTAAAACAGTCTAGAGAAAGAACTGGAGAGTGCACACTTTCCAGTTTCAAAACTCACCACAAAGTTGCCCTCACCTCTCTGTGCTGACAGACGGGTGGACATCCAGTTCAGTTCTTACACTTGAGAGGACAGAGGTGTAGGCACCTATCAGGGCTCAGAATCATTGGTCCTCAGGAAGATGCACATCAGAACCACCTCACACACTGGAAGGGCTGTTGTCAAAAAGAGCGAGAACAGCAAGAGTCAGTGATGATATGCAGAAGTTGAGACCCTTCCTTGTATGATTTCCTTGCTGATGAAACAGAGAATAGAGCAGCCACTTTGGAAGAGTTCTCCAGCTCCTCAAAGTCAGACCTAGAGCTCATCACTTGACCAAGGAATTCCATTCCAAATTATATACCAAAAAGTTTAAAATATCTATGCCCTGCCTCAAGCTTGAACATGAATGTTCAGTGCAGCAACTTCTATAATACCCAAAAGAGAGAGCAGGGCACCTGCTCATGACTTATGCCTGTGGTATGAACACAGAGTAGAATGTCCTTCAACATGAGCAGGAATAAAGTTCTGGCCCATGTATAGCATGATGCTAAGTGACAGCAGGGAACCAAGGGCTGTGTACCATATGACTCCACCAGAAGAAATGGCCAGGATAGCCAGGTCCAGGGGGAGAGGCAGCAGGTGTTTGCCAGGATGAGAGGGAGCAGATGGGGTGTGATTCTTCATAGATATGGAGGCTCTGTGTCAATAAAATGTTCTGAAAATAGCAGTGAACGTCATACAACTTTGCAGATATAATAAAAAAAATTTGAGTTGTACACTTTAAAATGGTGAACGTCATGGTTCATGGTGTGCTAACCGTGTGTCAATAAGCATTTTTGGTTTACCTTTAACTCCCTTGACAGTCCCAAGGTTGCATTCCTGCCCCATGGGAAACCGCTCCATGAATGACTCAGGGCCCTGTCTACTCTTGGAGCATCAGAAAGGCTTATAGCCAGCTAGTGGAGGAGGAAGGAGAGAATAGGGGGGCTTCTTACCAATTTCTTCAAAAGCTTGGTTCCAAGCTGCCATGCTGTATGTGCTGCCGAGAAGGCAAGTGCGTCAGCACCCCGAGGGTGGGGTGGGGCACTCCCTCACTGTATATGTACTTTGCAGTGACCAGTGTCTTTTCCCAAGAAAGAGAATCATGGGCTGAATCGTGTTCCTCAGCTTTCATATGTTGAAGCTCTAACACCCAATACATCAGGGTGACTGTTTGGAAATAGATCTTTTAAAGAGGTCATTAAGTTAAAATCCAACGTGATGGCTGTCCTCAGAACACACAGGAAGAAGTGGGGGGTGCACCCAAGAGGAGAGGGGGAGTGTGGACCCAGCCAGAAGGTGGACACCTGCAAGCCAAGGTGAGAGGCTGCTGGGAGCACCACCAACACCTCGACCTCGGCCATCCAGTCTCAGAACTGGTTAAAGTACTGCCACTTACTTTAACCCTCCAGTAAGTGGCACTTTGCTATGGAAGCCCTAGCTAGCTGCTACCAGGGCTACATAAATCTTGGAATTCATGAATCCACTTCTCCCAACCCCTGCTACCTGGTGGCCTGAAATCTAAGGGAAGATGCATCTTCCCTCACCAATGCTGAGGTGGGTACAGAAAACCTGCGAGACAGACTCCCCCATCCCTGTTTATACAGTGGCCATGTGGGAAGCAGAGCAACTCCGAGAGCCTGGCAAACTGGGCTCCTATTCTCATCATGGAAGTGGGGACTTCTCAGTCCCTTTTCTGCATCCTCGCAATGACTTCCATCTGTCCTTTCCTCTGCACCTCTGGGAGATGATCTTCCACCGCCATATCCACAGTGGGACGAGGGAAGCTGTCCTTGGCTTTGCCAACCTCCCACCACCATGCCGGTAAAACTGAGAGGGTGAAGGGGAGACTTCACAGCTGTGCCCAGAGTCTGTGGTCAGCGTTTCTCTGGGGATACTCTTGGACACCAGCAGGCTTGTGGTCTGTCTGATTTCACCAAGTTTGGGAGCCACTGTCCAATTCAAAGCATGTGGGCAAAGGAGGGTCCTCCCACCTGGTTCAGCCCTGTCCTCACTGTCCCTGAGCTGTCTTTCTGTCCCAGCAATGCGTCTCCAAGACAATTGTGAGACAGGCTTGGGCAGGAAGCTCTGACTACACCTAACCCTGCTTACTGACTGAACGCGAGTCCCTTTGGGCGGCCCAGGCTCTTGATTTTCTGGTGTGCACAAGACCACGTGGAGCCCTGTCCCTGTCTGTAGGATCTGGATGTCCCTGGTGTTTCCAGCCCCTCGGCACTCCACAGTTGTACTTTCTGGGTGCTGCTCTTCGTGCTGCTTTGCCAGTGGTTCTCACGGAGTTCCTATATCCCCACACTTTGCTGCTCTTGGCAAGGAAACACTAACTCACAGTGACTGTGGCTGCTTCTTTCCAGCCACTCTCCCAACAGCTTCGTGACTGCGACATTCAGCTCTTCTGCCAGGAACACCGATAGCCACCTCGAGAATAGCTGTGACCAGACCCCTCCGCCAATGCAGAAAGTTTGTGGGATTTGCTCCTCTAACCCCCTTTTCAAGGGCAGAATCTCTGGCTGGGACCCCTCAGGAGGGCAGTGTGCTCACAGGAGCCCCCCTCAGGGACAGACCTGCTCCTCTTGACTAACTGTGGACACTGGGAAGGCCTGGCATTAGGCAGAGCATGTGGTACGTGTCTCAAGGAAGCAGAGAAACAATAAGACGTGGGGACGAAGAGTAAGGGGGCTGGCGTGGCAGCCCCTGTGTGCTGTGTTCGCACTAGGCTGCTTCCCCAGCTCCTGATCCTGAGCCCGCCAGGTCCAGATGGCAGGAGGCAGCAAAAGGCCCTAGAGAGCGGCCCCAGGCTGAAATGGGTGCCTGGCCCACGTTGACCCAGCAACTTGCACAAGGTCGGCTGTGCGAGGGGAAGGGTACCCTCTGCCTGTGATAGCTGCACAACACATTCTGGAACAGGAAGTGGACAGTGGGGAGAAGTAGACAGTGCTTTTGTTGAAGGCTCAGACCAAGAGACATTTGCTGTGTCCAGTTGATGGAGCTTCTCAAAGCTGCAGGCACATGGCCCGGGCCGAGGGGATCCGAATGTCCGCCCAACTTGTTGGTTTCCTCCTGGGAAGGTCTGCAGCCCGGCTGGAGGAGGAGGGAAAGTCTCTGCAGAACAGGGCACGTGTGAGTCTCTGGGCTCCTTGGGACTGAAGCATCCTGGGAGCAATGAGCCTAGTTCTGGCTTATGAACTCCAAGACTGCGCACATTGAGTCCCAGACAGCAGTCAGGACAGTGGAAGCTGGCACTTTGACTTCTCAGGGAATTCTATTTTGTTTTGTCTTCCATTTTTGGAGTGTGTTATCTGGGACTTAGGAAATAACAAGTAAACTTTCTTATCATGATACAAGATTCATGATGTTTTTTTCTAGTCCATTCTTTCAAATTTCTTTGGAAAGTCCTGGGTCTAATTTCCCTTCCCCCCCTCAGAGAAGCTGAGGTGCTGGCTCGTCAGTCTCTGGCCCCAAGAGCACTGCAGGCTCGGCTCTCAGCTCCGCAGGCTTCTGCACTTGGTTCCTTTCCACTGCGTGGACCTGCGTCCTGGACGGCAGAGGAGTGTGTTTTAAAGAAGAGTCACTCAAGGAATCCACAGCAGCATTCTCTGCAATTCCTACTGATTTCACTTATTCTCTTCTTATTTTCCAGAAACCTCAAATGTCTATCTTTGAAAAATGACAACAATAATATCTATTGTGCACAATATCAAAAATGAGAATTAAGATGTGTGTGTGTATATTCACTGACGGTAAGCATTAGTGGAGAATATGTACTTATATGTGTGTGCATATAAATATATATCTAAATGTATTTGTGAAAAATATTTTCCCATTATGTATACAGTATCTACAAATATTTGTTCCGGTATCCTCCCTGGACCCCCAAATCTGCCAGAGCTCCAGCCTTTGTGTGGAGTGGTGTGGTGCTCAGATGCACCTGTGCACATTCTCACCCAGCTGAGTCCCTCTAGAGGATGTCTTGCACCTGGTGCAGCAGGAATGCTGTGTAAACAGTGTGCTGCTCAGGAAACAAAGACAGGAAAGGCTTGTACATGTTCAGTACAGACACAATCTTTTAAAATCCCTTCAATCTATGGTTGGTTGAATCCAAGGTAGAAAACCTAGGGATACAGGGGCCCAACTACATTCTGATGTCTATATGTGCTGTGTGCATGTGTATGTCTTTCAAAAATGCTGGTTCTAAGTAGATAGAGCATTTTTATAATGACACAATTGCATAGCCAGTAACAGGAATGGAGAGCCCAGATTCAGGGGCTGAATGGGAAGGGCAAGTCCCGGCAGGAAGGTTAAGAATTTCTCTCTGTAGGATCAGAAACACTTCTCCTTTCAGTACCTGGCACTGGGCTTAGAGCCAACCCCAAAGTCGAGAAAGTGCAGCATGAGCTTCCACAAACGTAGGTGTCCAAGAAAGAGTTCCTTCAGGACCCATAAGGAAGAAGAGGAGGACCATTTTGAAGCCCTCGTCCTGAGTTGAGAAAACTCTGCCCTTACAGCAAACGGCATCTCAATGTAGCCCTGCTGGGTATGAGAACAGCAGTCTGCTGCACTCCGAGTCCTGGGTCTGACAGTGTGCCCTGGCGTGTCCACGTGCTCTCTGGCTACTCTGGTGTTCAGGTGCAGAGAAGTTCGTGTTTTGCGAAAGCAATGTCCCTGTCAGTAGCCTGCCTCTCATCTGGCCCCCGAGCTGTCACAGGACAGATTGCAGAATTACCATTAGAATACGGGCGGTGGTGGCTGCAGGCAGTCAGTGCAGAGTGGGTGAGCATATGTCCCCAGCAGGATATTTTAGCTTCATGGAAGCCGTAAAGTGGAAATAAGCCAGCAGCGAGCCGCAAGTGCTAACCGTTCTGTCTGCCCGTGTCTCCACGTCGTGCCATATGTCCGGGTAATTCTCAGTGAAGGGGGGGGTCTTCTCTTCAGCCAACTGATGACATTTGTGAAAGGGCTCACAAGTTGGTGCAAGACTCTGAGGTCGCACAGGCCCCATGTCCACTGACTCCGTGTCCTCCATCTCTCTCCTCAGGACTCCTGGAGAGACAGGTCCACACATGTGTCCTCCAGCCCATGCCCTTGAGTCTGAAAAGGCTGATGTGCCCTCCTTCCTTCCCATCTCTCCACTGTGTCTGGGTGATTCCACGGGGAAGACTGCAGAGCTTCCTAGTCTGGCCCGCTGGGTCCCCCCGCCCCCAGGTGTTTGCTAGTTTCTCATCTGGGAAGAACAGGTGCGGCCTGGGGCTGGAATTCCATCACAGGAGCTACTACCTTGTCCCAGTCCTGTTCTGTCCTGGCTCTTGAGCATCATTCTCTAAGAACCAGCAGGTAGTTGGTGGCGAGCAAAACCTTGAGCCCTTCTCTTGGTGTCTTATGGTCCAGTGGAGAATTCAAGAAAACACGTGTGGTCAGTGCCTGGCACAGAAAAAGTGTTCTGTCAACGTTGCCCTGGCCGCCATCTCCCCTTCCCTCAGCTCTTCCTCCCACACCCTCCTGGGCTCTGTTCTCCTGTGCCCGGGGAACCGCGCGGCAAAGGTCTCCACTTTCTTTCCAGTTTAGAGTACTGAGACACATTCAGAGGGGCAGCCAATCGCAGAGCTTCCCTTGGGAAACCTCAGCGGCTGGTGAGCCATGGAAGGGGCCACAGGAGTAGGACGCTGCTCCAGTGAATGCACGGTGTCCATCATGACTCAGAGCCTGCCTGAAAGGAGAACTGAGGAAGGAGAAGCAAGGGCTTCAAACACACACAACCGCTGGACCCCCAAACCGGAAGACTGGACAGCCGAACTAAACCAAAACTTCTCCTTCCACAACGTGACCACTTAGGCTGCGAAGGGCCTTGGTAAAACACCCTCTTCCTGTCCCACAATACAGATGCTAGTACTGCGAACCCCACTTTGTGAGATATGTCTCAGAGAGGATGAGGATTCACCCAGGAGTTTTGATGGGTCAATGTTCCCTGAACCATAGCAGAGCTGTGGCTGGGTTGGGCAAAGAACAGGTCTATTGAAGGTTGTTAGCAGATCACAGAACCCATGGGGACCACAAGGAGAAGGCTCCAGCCATGCAGTTAGAACCACACCAGAGCATGTGAGCAGAGAGGTGGGCAGCCCCACACCACCACATGGCCCCAGTGCTCCTGCTGGTGAGTGATCTTGGTCCAACGCTACCTTCACCAGTGCAGCCACCGTAGCCACGCCTGGGTCACCAACACCTTGTGCCACACAGACTCTTGGCCACCTGGAAGGGGGACTCTGAAGTTCTTCTCCACAATGACAATGTCTCTGTCTTTTTCTGAGACTGTGAAGCGAATCCCCCAAACACAAGGACAAGTTCAAATGCCAGACCCGAAAGCCAGGGCAGATGCCCTTGAAAGCCGCACCCCTGCAGCTGAATGGGTAGGGTTTGCATGGGAAACAGTTCTGATTTCTAATCGAGGACTCTTTTGTTGTATTACTTTGCCTAGAAAGTGATGGGTGCTGGGATTTCATCCCTATGCTTGTTTATCTTACAGTTGTCACAAAACAAAACCTAAACCCCTTAGTTATTGTCTGGCCATTTGCTTAGAAATTCCTTTCACGTGATCTTTAAAACCATCCTGTGAGTCCACAGGGCCAGAAAATGTACCTCATTTTGGTTTTCTTTTCCCAGATAGGAATACCTGGGGAAGCACATGGTACTGAGGTATATCAGGCACTGGCCACACTGCATTTCAACTTTCTAGAATGCGTCTGATGGCTGGTCTGGGAACTTGGCTCATTCTGGTATTATTAATCTTAACATGGCCAGGGATATTTTCTTGTTGCTGTTCTGTTCTAGTTTTGATTTTGTTCACCAGTGTTCTTCTAGGCAGAACAGACGCTGGAGAAAGAACTTGGGGGAATGACATGCATGTTGATCGGCTCACCTGGGTCTTGGTGCCCGGGCCTGTGGGTTTGCAGCTCACACCTGCATCTTTCTGGTCAGGCTAGATGTCGCCCACCACAGCAGCTGCAGAAGCAGACAAGTTAGGCGGACTGCGACCCTCTTTCAAACCCCGCTGCAGCCCTTGGTTCAGGTTCTGATAACCAAAAGCCTGTTTGATGATTCCTTTTTCTCTCGCTACCAATCTCCTTCCCTCCTGCCTTCCAGTTCAGGCCCCAGCACACACTAGAGCCTTTCCTGTCTCGGCCGTTGTGACTGAGAGCCAGGGGCTCCTGTCCAGTGCCCCTCCTGGGTCCTTCCTGCCCTGGCTGCCAGGGTGCTCCCCCACCTTGCCCCAGGCTCCGCAGTCTTCACCTGGGCCATCCCAGGCACTGCTGCCTGTCGCTGAGACAGAAGTGGCTTCTTCCCTTCCCTGTGGCTCTGGTATCACCCATGGTCTGCTCCTCGTCGTCCTGGAGGTGATTTTTCTCGGTCTTCGTGGGCTCTCTCGGGTCTTCTCCCAGCACCACTTTAAACCCCAGCATTCCTGGGGTCTGAAACTCCCCCTGGACTTCTTCTCCTGACAGCACCTGCCCCGGGCAGGCCAGGTCCCCCTGCCAGGCATAGCTCTGGCATATTCCTCGTGAGCTGCGCTCAGTCCTCACCCTGACTCTGGACACCGGGCCACACCTGCAGGCGAGGAAGCTGACGGGGCGGAGGGCCTGGCTCTGCATGCGGGATGGGAAGTGGAGACTCCAGGAGGTCCAGAGCCGAGTTCCAGCCTCGCTTCAGAGCAGGCTCCTTCCTGAGAGAGCGGGCACTGCAGAGCACTGGCTTAGACCTGTGCCCGGGGAGGCGCTGGAGCCCACACTGAGCAAGCATCATGGTGGATGGCAGCCCCGAGGAGCAGAGGAGCAGAGGCTCGGTGCTGCGTGCACAGGAACCAGCAGAGAGCCCAGGTGGGCTGGGACAATGGGCCCCACGAAAAGCGAAAGGACACACTCTGAACATGGGTTTGGAAATAGGGCTTGGGCCAGCCCTCCTGAGAATGGATCCCATGGGCGGCTTGCTGGCAGCATCTCTCCTGTCCCCAAACACTTGTTACATGGAGCTAATATTTCGCTTCCTACCTCATGTTTTGATGCTGATATAAATATTTGTGTCTGCACCGTATTATCACCTCTTGGGTAAATACTATGTTGATAGAGTCAGAAACCCTAAGTTACCACAGCTCTGAGAATGTCAACGTGGGTGGATGTGTTTAACCTGCTCTGAGTTATTTCACGGGTTCAACATACTCCAAGGAACAAAAGATGTAAGCGTATCAAGACAACACTCAGGTGACTCCAGCCAGGGCCATGTTCAAGTGCACAATGGGAACATCAAAAGTGGGTGGGAGTCCCAGGAGGGGAGCCCAGATGTGAACGGGGGTCCTGGAGCGAGCTTCTCCCTTATTGGCCTTTGATTCCAGCTGTGCAGGTCATGGAGGCTCCTTTTCCTGGAGTGAAAACCCCTGTTTACCCATTATTTTGGAAGTGGACTATTTCTCTGCAGCCTGGTGGGGACTTTGGGAGAAACCTGGGGAGTTAATCCCACCTCATCTGCAGCTTCCCCTGAGGGCCTGCTCGGGCCTTTTGCCGGGCTTCTCTCCTTTACCCGGGGCCTGGCCCTCCAGGGTACCTGGGAAGCACATGCCAAGGCAAACTCTCCTGGGAATTCTTTCTGCCTCCTCAACTGGTGACTGGATCTCAGAGCGTGGGTCTTAGGGAAGTTCCCCCTCTGTGTCTTGGGAGGCAGTCTTCAGCATGCTCCCCATGCACAAATGTGGAGAGGCGCAATAGCCTTGCCAGCAAATCCACCCTCCCCCTGCTCTCTCATCGCCTCAGTGGTTGAGGTGATCTCTCTTCCATGTGTGGAATAGGTTTAAAATAAAAATCTCCCACGGCCACTACGATGTAGGTGATGGGTAGAAACATATAGCCCGACACTAAAAGGAAATAAAAGAAAAGCAAGACATAGGACAGGAATGGGGCTACACACAATGTGAAGAAAACACACAAAATCAGGAAGGAGTAGCACACAGCCGGGCCCAGAGGCAGACTTGGCTCCCTCCATCATAATGCTGAGCGAACGGGTGAGCGACTGAGACCCGGAGCTAAATGGTTGTATTAAATATGCACTGGAAGTTGGCTAAGAGAGCAGATTTTGGGTACTCTAGCTAGACACCCACAAAAGGTAGTGATGTGAGATAATAGATATTTTAATTTTCTTTATTCCAGTAACCAATTCAGCAAGTGCAAATATATCAAACATTATATTACACACCTTTCATATGTGCAGAAAAAGAAGAAAGGGGGCAAGTTCAATAGAGGGACTACATTTTTAATTTCAGCTACTTTAAAATTAAATTTAAATAGCCCATATGCAGCTAGCTGCTGCTCTATTTTGGACAGTGAAGGATTGTGGGGGGAAATGAAAGTTCTAGAAGGTAAGATACACACAATCATCATCTCTGAAGGAGGAAGAAGCCCAAGGAGCCAGCTTTCCTGAGATTTTAAACAGAGGAAAGGAAAGGGAGAAGCTGAGCTCTGTGCCACTCGTCCCTGAGAACACTGAAACTAAATCACAGTCTATCCTAATGAGCAAGCGAATAACTTTGCTGGAAATAGAGTTGAGATTACTTCAAGCATGCTGGAAAAGCTACTTAGAATGAAACACTAACCCGGCTCTGTTCTGGGCTTGGCCTTTAGACATTGCAGGACAGTGTAGGAACAAGAAAAGACCACATGAAAATGACACATGGCCCAGAGCTGGTGCGCACTGTGTTCTCATTCAGTGAAAAGGTAACTAAAACTGAGCCCTCGGAACAGGGACACTATTTCCACCGCTCCACCCTGATGACCACAAGGGAAAGGACATTAACTGAAAGGAGCTAGCTGGAAACTAAACTGGCTCTGTCAGATTAGGAATAGATAGTAGAAATCACAGTCACATAACGGAGAACACGTTCCATTCCTTGACATTGTCATGGATGACGAAAGACGAATCCAACCTTTAAAGGTGAAAGGACAATAAGAGATAGTGACAGAATTCAGCCCCTGCATGCCAGCTGGAGCAGCAGGTGGAAAACATGGACAAGCGAGGCTCACCTGCAACACACCAAGTCGCCAGACCACCTCCAGGTCTGATCCCTATGCAGACCCCATTGCCTTCCCATTTACTAATCGCTGCCAAAGCAGGCAATCAGGAATATTTGAAAAAAGACATAGGGAAATTTATCACTGTAGTTTGGCCCAGAATGTGCCCCCAGAGCTGGCGTGTTGAAGGCGAGGTCCCAACCCAAAGTGGCATGGGGGATGCTGGAAACTTTAAGAGGTGGGGCTTAGTGGGAGGCTTCAAGCCATTGTGGGGAGTGCCCTCCGAGGGATTGCGGGACTCAGCCCTTCATCTTCTGCCTTGGTCTCCGGCCAGTGCTCCACCATGATGAGTTGCCATCAAAGCCAAGCAAAATCTCCAACAATTGAGCTAACACAAAACTTCCTCTTTATAAGTTGCTTATCTCAGGTATTTTGTTACAGCAAATAGAAAACCAACATAGCTATATACAGAAAATTCAAATACAAATAAAGCAAATTGTTATGTTAATATTAATCAGATTTGAATGTAGATCAAAATCATAAAATACATATTAAAAGATAATGACTATTTTCTATATTAAGTGTAGTTTGGAGTTCAAAATAAAGTTATAGGACTGAGTATTTATGTTGCAACAAACTTAGCATTAATATATATTCTGCAAAGATACTGTAGCCCGAGATAAAGACTTCTATGGGCACATTTCCCTGTCTAATGAAGAAAAACAAGATGGAAGATGTAAATACAAAGGAAATGTAACAAACACCAAAACCTGCACCCTAAAAGCAAAGAAAACATGTGCTTCACGTGACATAGACGGTTACAGAGACTGGCACAGATACTGCACGTGCACACTGGACACTGCGTTCCAGAGCTGAGAGGTGCTCCAGTCTCACTGGCCGCACACCAGCCACACGCCTGGCCCTGGACGGGAGACATGCTCCTGTGTCAGAATGTCCAGTTGAGTTTGGAAAATTTCTGGACTCTAACCAAGGAACTGGACCCCTCCCTTCCCGTCTCTCTCTTGCTCCCTCTGCCATGTGAGTGCATGGCAAAAAGGTGGCCACCCTTACAAATAATTATTAAATAATTGGTATTCATTTGTTCTGCTACCTCTTCCCCACATCAACTTCTAAATAGAGTTTGAAGCAACTTGGACATCCATCAGTCCACCTGGTCCTATTCTCTTTATCTTGGGTCTGTGGAGATGTCATGCTAAACTTTTGGCTTTAATTAAAAAAAAAAACACTAAAGAAAAAAAAAAAAAGGTGGCCACTCAGAGGCCAAGACAGGTGGTGTCGCCCGCAGGCCACCTCGCCAGAACCTTGATCTCCACTTCCAGGTCCACAACTAGAAGCAAGCACTAGCTGTTGAGGGCAGCTGGTGCAGGATGCTCTGCATGGCAGCAGGGCACGCGCCAGCCCATCAGGTCCACGCGGGGCACGAAGAGTGCAGAAGCGAACGTGCTCAGTGGCACTCGAATTGGCAAAATGAATAGAAAACGAGAAGAGCAAGTGGAGGCATGCACTGTACGTCAGCGTTATCAGGGCAAATCAGTGGGGAAAGACGATCTTAAGATACGTATTTTTAATAATAGGAATATATCATTTAAGAAAATAAAATAATTTTAAGTTAATAAGGTAGTGATCTTGGGAAAAAAATCAATGAGATCCCTATCTCACAGATTACAAAACAACAATCTCCAGATGGATACAATTTCTAAAGGCAGAAATTCAAACCATAGCCGGGCGCGGTGGCACAAGCCTGTAATCCTAGCAGTTAGGGAGGCTGAGGCAGGAGGATCACGAGTTCAAAGCCAGCCTCAGCAACAGCAAGGTGCTAAGCAACTCAGTGAGACCCTGTCTCTAAATAAAACACAAAATAGAGCTGAGGATGTGGCTCAGTGGTTGAGGCCCCCTGAGTTTAATCCCTAGTACCAAAAAATCAAAAAAAGAAAGAAATTCAAACCATATGTATATATTTGAGGGAACCCGGGCAGAACTCCTTTAACACCAGGCAGCAAGATATTCTCAATATGACACAGATTTCAGAAGGCAGAAATAACTAATAATTGCCTAAAAATATTTTAATGGAAAAAAAAACAATCAAACTGGAAAATACTGCAAAGACTAGTACAAGATAAAGTTAATACCCCTAATATTTACAGAACTTCTACAGATTAATAAGGAAAGTGCTAACAAGTCATAGAAATATGGACACATATAAGCAAATGGTTCAAAGGAAACAAATGATATTTAACGTATGAAGAGAAGTTTCAATTCTCAAAGTGAAAATACAAAATACAAACCACTTACACATCATTTTTCTCTCTGAGATTGGCGAAGACCAAAAGTTCAGTGCTCCCTGAGTGGGAGGAGACTAAGCCTCATAGCAACTCCTGGGAGGGCAGATTGCAATGACCTTCATGGAGTGCAAGTTTTAAATTTCTACTCATGCCCTAGTAATTGCACTTCTGGAAACTTAATCTATCCTAAACTAATAGTTGTATGCACACAAAATGATATATATTGAAGATTATTTATTGCATTATTTCAAATAGCAAAAAATTACAAACAATTAGGTTGTTGATTGTTCGTTAAAATCATCAAGATGTACTTGGTCAATGGATTATAGTAAATCTGTAAAATGGCAAAGCATAAAACTATCAGAGAAGGACTGAAAGTTACAGTCAGATAGAAGCAAAGTCAGATGTGTTCTTAACAATAGGGTGATCAAAGAAAATAATAACATACAGTTCATTTTTGGAAGGAAAGGTTTTGGAAGTTTTCACCATAAAGAAACCATGCATATTTTAGGAGACAATAATGTTTAATTAATGTAAATAGTGCACAATGTATGCATGTCAAAGCATGACATAGTGCCCACTAATATGTACAATCTTTAAGTATCTGTTAAAAATAATCTAAAAATAACACAAAAGAAGATTGTGGAAGCTATTTATATTTGAATATTGAATGACTTCTGAGGTCTATTGCTACATGAAATATGCATACCCCCAAACAATGTATATATTAATATTCTTTTTGAATAAAAATAATGAATTACATAGATGCTTATTTCTTCACAAGTTTTAAACAACTCTTTTATAATCTATTGCTATAATTATTCAATTTTGTTATTAGTTATTATTGTTAGTTTCTTACTGAGATTGATTTGTAAATTAAACTTTACCATAGGTATGCATATGTGGGGAAAACCATAGTGCATAAGGGAATTGTGTTCACCTTGGCTTCAGGTCTCTGCTGTGGTCTTGGGATACGTCCCTCATGGATGAGGGGGGATGATGGTGATGTCCCTCCAGGGCACACAGACAGCTGCAATAGGAGGTCTGTGAGGAGGAGTACTGGGTTCAGGAAGAGAGAGGGAGATCTCCATTGTGTAAAACTTAGTGCTTTTGGAATTTTAAGCCAAGTAAACTGACTATACATGTAATAAAATATATAAGTTAATTAGCATTATAAAGTTAAAAATGACCCATTGGGTAATTAGACTCTTAAGCAATAGCATTTTTTTTTCATTAAAAAGCAAACTTATATACAAAAACTTAAAATATAACAATTTTCCAGTATAAATCTGAGCCCCTTGCAGATAATCATCACAACAGGAAACTTGATACAATTTCAAGTCAACAGCCTGGGCTTAGTTTCGCTCTACTGCTAATTACTATTTGACCTTGCATCAATTATTGAGCTTTCCCTCCTACAGTTGGGCGATTGCCTCCATGTGTTCTGAGTTCAGAGTTCTGAGTGTAAATTCTGGCTCTGCCACTCACCGGCAGTTAACTAGCAGTCCCTGCAGCCCTAACATGGTACAACAGCAGCAGGATCTGTTACCTGAATTTGTTGGGGTAAGCAGGTGTAAAAGCACCCACACCCACTCCAGGCCAGGAACCCCTTCCTCTGCTCTCCCTGTTCTCCACATCACATGACCTGTGTGGGCAGCGTCCTCCTTCTCCCCATCTGCCCCCCACCTGACTCTTCTTCAGATACCCCAAACAGCTCCCTTCTCTCATTAGGCTCTGAGCATTTGAGGACTTGAATCAAATTTAATGAGGCATTATTGAAGAAAAAGCGTCATATGCAGAGGAGAACAGGGAAGATGTCTGGAAAGCCATGGCAATCCTGCATGAGACGGCTACCCTTCCTTCTCCTTCTTACAGCAGCGCTGTGTGCTTGTGATAAATGGGCACACCGGATGACAGAATTCACCACTCTTGATTAAAATGACATTCTCTATTAGCAACTGCACAACGCTCGTAGGTGAAGGGGCAGGCTGGCTTCTGAGTGGCCTAAATGCACGCTACAAGGAACTAAAATTGGAGCAATTTGCTGTAATTTAGAAAGAAGAATGAGTGAATGAATGCATGCACTGTGGAAAATTACATATTTTATTTGAAGGTAAGATTGCACATCTCTAATCAAGGCTTAAAATCTGAATTAGGATAAATTGTGCCATAATTATTTTCTTGGAAGAGAACAAAGAAGTTTTTAGAGCACCTAATATTCCCCCTTTGAAGCTTGCAGAATGAAGACACTCACTTTGTGGCAAATGCAGGGCCATGTCTGCGTCTGTCTCGTAAAACCTGGTTCATCCAGCCAGAGACGCAGCCCAGGCCCTCGGAGCACTCAGGAGCATTTCTCTGCCCAGCCCGTTGCTGTGTATGTTTTGGTCCTCCCAACCTTCAAGACTCTAATGAAGGAAAAAATTAGCTTACTGGTGACAAGCATGGTCTTGAGTCTAAGAGTTCTCTACCAATCGCGTGTGTCAAGGTTGATTATTTTGTATTTTAATAATTAAGATTTTCTTTTAAGAGTACAGATGATAATTCGCAGGAAAATAATTTATTTTTATACCTGGAGAAAACTCTTTGAAATTTTTTACTCAACATAAATAGAAAATAATATTATTTTCTCTCTCTGCATTAAAAATCTTTTCAAAAATTCATATCTAGCCTACTTTATCTTATTGTGCTGGAAATTATAGCCTCTGCCTCAGTACAAAGCATGTCAACTAATACCATCCTTCACAACCTCCCACTCAGTGTAGGAGACCTGGCTTTTGATTCTCTGCTCTTTTTTTTTTTTTTAATATTTTTTAGTTATACATGGACACTGTCTCTTTATTTTGTTTATTTATTTTTATGTGGTGCTGAGGATGGAACCCAGTGCCTCACACATGCAAGGCAAGCGCTCACCACTAAGCCACAGCCTCAGCCCTGATTGCTCTTAAAGCAATCCCAGCAAACACAAAAACTACCAGGGAAGGAGATCATTTGCAGCCTCACCTGACAAGAATGTTACAATTTCTGTGATTTGAAAGTTCATTAAATGCTCTCTCATGTCACGATTTCACTCTCCTTTCTTTAATGACATTTTCAGAAAACCCAAAAGCAGGCAGTTTCGAAGCCCTTCATGGTCACTTCCCACACACTTCGCCTCCGAGTGAGTGACAGCCGGGGACTGGGCATTGGAATTCTGTCTGAATTCAAGTTCCAGCACTAGCACATCTGGCTGAATGGACTCGCCATGTACTCAAACCTGGAGCCACAGTGACCACACAGTGAGGACAGTCAGAGCTCCGGGACAGTGTCCTGCGCATGGAGCCTCCCCCCAATGTGCTCATGAGCGCATGCAGTCCTTACGGGCACAGAGCAGACACATGATTGTGACAGTCAACATCACCGCCGGATGAGCGGGAACCTGCAGGTTGGGAATTTGCTATAGTCACAGGGTTGCTGGGGAGTGGGGCTGGATTTGAACACACAATGTAGCTTCAGACCCAGGGGCTTAAATATTATGCTGCCCTGAAGCTGGAATTACAAAGCAAGGGTAATCATCTCCACCACACGGCAGGCAGACAGAGATCCAGCACCAGACACCAGAGAACCATCCCCACCACATGGCAGGTGGACAGAGGCCCAGCATCAGACACCAGATAACCATCTCCACCACATGGCAGGTGGACAAACTCCAGATAAACATCCCCACCACACATCAGGTGGACAGAGGCCCAGCACCAGACACCAAGAAAACTGTGAGATGAAATAAAAATGAATAACTGAATCTCTACTATCCCACATGCCAAACTGCATAGTATCTTCTCACAACATTTTTAAATTTGAAGATCTCAGAGTTCACCTAGCTGGTCACCAAGAGGACTAGCTTAGCACTGATTTCAAAACAAGGGGTATAGCAGTGAATCATCACGGCACTTTCTAGAGATATCCTGTTAGCTAAAGATCAAGAGACCGATCTGGTCCAGGGTACGCCAATTCTGAGTAGCATGAAGCACCGTGACTGATCTTTCAGAAACACTGAACTGTTCCTATTACTTAAAGGGGAACATTCAAAGCCATCAAGGAAGCGGGCCGGGCCCTTCTCAAATTCCTTCTGCCATCCTACCTAGAAAGTCACATCCCTCAGCAACCTTTGTCCTAGAGAAGGTGACTGAAATGTGCATCTCAGAGATGTCCCTCAGTGGAGGTCTCAAGACCCTTGGCTAGGAAGCTGACTGCTCTCCAGCAGAGACCTGGTCCCAAGCTGCCTGGTCCTCGCTCTGCACCCTGCTTCCCTGGGCCTTTGCTTCCCAGGGAAGCATCCATCAGGACAGTCCAACCTTCAGCTCCATCAGGCCAACATCCTTTCCTCCATCCTTTCCCTTGAGTAGGATGTGCCCTCTGGTGACGCCTGGCCGTGGCAGTGGTTGTCACTCCTGCAGGTGTGCTCCTGCCTGGAGAACTGCCGCTCACCTTACCACACTTCTTTCCCTGACGAGACACTAAGCACCATCTTTTTGATTCCTCTTACTTGTGTGTTTGTGCATGTGTGGCACTTGATGAACATTCACGCAATGTGTGAATGAACAGCCTGTACCTAAGCATGGGTATGTGACAGGTTGCATTTACAAGTGTGATCAACCACACAGAGCCATTGAGACTCCTGGTAGAAAAGTGCAAATCTCAGGCTTCTCTTGGGCTCGGTTTTTCCCCATCGAGTTTGGTTTCCATCTGTGTACTCCACATCTTCACAGTCTCACTGCAAGTGAGATACACTATTTGTCAACATTGATGTTCAAAAATAACCGTGTACCTCCCTCAAAGACTCGCTATTGTTCAAGTTTTTGTTTACACATGCAATAAATGAGTACATATTTTTTAAATGAGGTATTTCTTTCCTTTTACCCATGGAGTGATAATAGTCAAGAAACTCTAAGGCATATCACAAATTCCCCCGATGGTGAAGGAAGCTTCTCCTATTTGGGATGAAGGGTCTATTTGTCCCCTTCCCCTCCCCAACTCACGGATGCCACTTAGGATGCTTGATAGAGTCGGACAGGCACTGCCAGGGAGCAGCTACACAAACAGGAAACATCTGCTGACCATTTTATTTGTTAATGGCACTATTTACAACGAATGCTCTCCACAAGTAAATTGGGACCAGATCAGGTGGCCAGTCTCAGTTTTATTGCAAAGACCCAAATCCATATTACTTGAATACCTTCTAAGAGGCAAGTTGAGACTTTATGTTTTCATGAAATACATTTTGATTGAAGTAAACAACACACACAGGTGCGCATATTTCCACACCCACAAAAATGCTATACCCAGGCATACAAATGGCCCGCTTCCCAAGACTTCCACTTTCTTACACAGAGCAAAGGCTTAAAGACAAACATAAGTTGTGTTTCTCTTATGATATGATACTTACTAATATGATATTTTCAATACCTGAGAGTTTCATAAGCAAATGACTTTTGTTTATCTCTGTATCCCTAATGGCAGCAGAGAGCTTGTAGAAAATAGTTTCAAATAAATGCTTACTGAATTCAAATATTTTAATGTATTTCAGTGTATAACTAAATTTAATCATTTAATTTCACATAAAGCACTAAGTCCTAAACACCAGACATGAGCACTGTTCATGATTTGCTGCCCTTCCTTTCCATCATTTTCCTCTGCAAACTCCTTGCTCATTATCAGCACACAGGCTTTGTAAAATGTAGCACTTTATTATTATTATCCCTGTATCAGTAAAAACTTCATGTGATAGACTTTGAAGTTCCAAATGATCATATCACGACTGGGTAAATCATTTCAAACGTCTCATTATGATGAATAAATTTGTGATGGGGTGATCTGCGTGGTGCTCGGGTGGCAGTGTAAGGAAATGAGTGAGTGGTCAGGCTTAATGGTGGCTTAGTTTGGGGGTGGCAAGGTTTAGGGGGTGGCCAGGAGTGTATGTGAATGAGGCAAAGCCAGCACAGCCGAGGAGGCTGCCATCCAGTGAGCTTATGGCGGGGCTGAGGAAGGAGAGGCAGGCCTATGGCTGGACACTGCAGTCTTCAGAGAGAAAGCGAGAGAGATGAGTGAAGAGCCACCAGACAGGCAAGCGCCAGCTTCCAAGAAGATGGAGCCACTGGGTGAGCAGAAACGGGAGTGTGAGACCCCAGGGATGAAGCCTGACATCATGGCCTTTCTGGACACCGAGGAGCAAGGGAAGCAACTGGCCTGCGCACTTCAAAGGCCTGAAAATGTAGCAGAAAGTACTAGACGTGTCCTGGGGCTCTGGGCAGCTTTCCCTCCAGGTCCCCAGCACCTGCCCCATCTTATTCATCTGTCACTCAATGCTGGCTCGGTGCGTGGGTCTTCAGAGCAGCAGGCCCCATGCACCGGGCCTTCATCGCCATGTTTTTTCACGGTTCTCTCTTAAAAGCGAAACAGCTCCCTGGCTGAGAGTTACAGCTGCCTAAACATCCATCAGCGCTCCTGCAGGGCACAGGTTTTCAGAGCTCTGGGGGTTCTGAGGTCACACCCTCTCTGCACAGACATGGCTCCTGGTTTTCCCAGACAGGATGGTGCACAAGTGCACACATGCTGCCTGCTCAGACGCGGCTTCCATAAAAATGCACTGGGTGACTGCAGCTGTGCTTTAGGAGGCCACGATGAAAAAGTCATAAAGCGTAGCTGTGAAAGAATGTGTTCAGAAACCTGAGAAATTTGGCTGTGAATGTCTGCTCTGTGAATTACAGCGACAGACAATGACATAAACTACAACAGAGGATCAGAGACATCCTTGGGTATTGAAAAGGAAACCCATGCACACGTGCACACACACAAACATACATGCATGCGACTTGGGGTAAAGTCTCTCATGGATGAAGAAGAGGCCACTGTTAATATGATTCTGTCTAGTTTTTACTGCCGACCTAAGTTTGTTTGAATCAATCGTCTCTGTATTGATTTTGAGAATGGACTTTAATACTTGGACTAGAATAGTTTACACCCCAAACGCATTTCCACCAGAACTCAGAATGGGATCTTATTTGAAAACAGGATATTTGCAGCTGTCATTAGTAAACATGAAGCCATACCGGGTGAAGGTGGACTCTCGGTCCATGTAGGTGTCCTTACCACAAGGTCATCCCGAGCAGACCTACACAGGGAGGACCTCCACGTCATAGCAGAGGCAGAGAATGGAGGCATGCACCCATTGTCTTGCTGATGCTTAGATTTCAAACTCCGAGGGAACAAAGGTGTGTTTTTTCCCTCAGAGAAGAAGCACAGAAGACCACACTTCCTCTGTAGGCTGGAGGGAGGACATCCCAGTCCCTGGGTGCAGGATGTGCCTCCTCTTCCCACCTGGCACTTCAGAGAGGTCTGTGTGCAGATGCACTTCTGTCCAGGGGGAGCCAGAATAACTGTTAGGAGCAGAGGCTTTGGAATCACTGAGGAGATTAAAAGCGAGTTCCATTATCCACTACCTTTAAAGCCACAATAACAACAACACAACTCCCAACTCTTTTCCTTATTTGGAAATGGGGAATAAAACAGCTAAATAATTCTGAAATTAGATGATTCCTTCACTGGAGAAATCTCATACACCTCCTCTTTGCTAAGCACAGTGGAAGACATGACATGAAAAGGGCTTGCCCTGGGTCTAGGAAGTCCATGCAGCCCTCGGGCTTGGCCTGGCCTGTGTTTCTTCCCTTCCCCAGGCCTCAGCCTGTGTGCTGCAGCAGTGAGGGTCTCCTTACCCAGAGAGCGCCCGGTGCTGTCTGAGGTTAGACCTCTGAAGGCTGTGTGTGGAAGATCCACGTTCCTCAGCTTCTGTTGGCGCAGGGCTCTGGGGAGGGGCCACACTGCTACCAGAGCCTGTAGAGCCCAGGAATCAGGGGCCTCCACCCCCTGGCAGGGTGGATGCCAAGGCCTGAGCTGCTCATGGTGAACCTGCAGGATGTGGTGGCCAGGGGAGGAGTCTGCCTTGGAGCCACTGAGTGCTCCCTGCCCTGGGGCGCTGCCCGCTGTCCCTGGTCCTCTCCCAACCCTCACTGTAAGCACCGTAGGCAGGGAGTGTCTGGCACTTCAGATCCTCAGTTACATGACCCACAAATGATGCCCATGGAAGAAATGAAAAAGAATGTAGAGAAAAGCCTCCCTCCTAGCTCACATCCTGCACAAATCCTGTGCTGAAGTAGTGGGAATGGCAGTGTGCATCCAGTCTCTAAGTTGATCACTCCTGCCCAGCGCCGGCTGAGCCGGCCAAGTGGAGGGCAAGGTGTGGCTTCCCAGACCCCACAGGCCTCCAACCTCATGGTTCCATTTATCCAGCATTAACTGAGTTACAAGCAGGGTTTAAAATTGATATGTATTCACTCGTCAAATCCACAAAAGCCCAATAATCATCTCCATTTTATACCTGAGTAAAATAAATTCCAGAGAGGTTAAGTCATTTATCAAAGGTGGCTGGTACAGGGGGCTGGGATTGTGGCGCAGTGGTAGTGTGGTTGCCTAGCATGCGTGAAGCACTGGGTTCGATCCTCAGCACCACATAAAAATAAAATAAAGATATTCTGTCCACCTACAACTAAGAAAATAAAAAAATATTTTTTTAAAAAAAGGCAGTTGGTACAGTAAGAAGCACGGTAGATACTGAGGACACGCTGTCCACTTCAGGATCCTGGCCCTCACCATGAGCTCTCTTCCCAAGGCCTGCAAAACACTGCATTACATGTTTTTTTAAATGCAGAAAATCCATATGTAAATGAGAGCAATACACAACAGAGCATGAATTTTTGAATAGAAATGCAAATGTTAAGTGAATCCAAATGAGGGAACACAATTTCCTTTCTATGGTCTGCAGAAAGGAACATGGCAGAGGGTGTACCTGACACAGACCTTTAACAGTGGGAGGATTTGATAGAAGCAGAATCCAGGAGGGGAGAATGACATGACCCATGTCCAGGGCCAAGACCCTTTGTGTGTTGCTGAGATGTCTGGGAAGCTTGCTTAGCGTCCCGCCCACATTTAGAAAATGTGAACTTGGGCAAGACAATAGTGTGTGTGGCATTCTGTGGCTGCCAGCCCAGTCATGGGATCTAACTCTATGCAGCTAGTGGTCTCTCTTCAAGTGTGGTCGTCCAAGAGGCTGGAGGAGATTCGCACTGGGAACCCAGGGTGGCTGGGGATAGCACAGAAGAGGGGCCCTGGGAAAGAGCCCTCCAGCTGCTCATGGTGGAATACCAGGGTGGTGGGGTGACGTGCTGGGGAGTGACCAAGCGTGAGTGCACGTGAGCTCAGGTGGGTGGCGTGGGAGGAAGGAGAAGGGACAGCCCAGGGCTTTTGAGTCCCAGTGACTGGAGGAGAAAGGGAACTCCGTGCAGCAAGGAGGCAGTGGCCTGGTCTGGGTGGGCACAGAGGACAGGCGGTGGAGGAAAGAAACAGACCTGCTGAGTTTGAGGCAGATTCACAGATCAGAAAAGAGAAAGGAAATTCAAATTTGAGTGATGACCTGTATATGCTGCAGATGCAGAAAGAAGAAAATGAGAGGGCGATGTAGAAACGCTGGTGTCCACAGGAGGCGAGAGGAGAGAAGAGAGAGAGAGGATGAGTCTCGGGCAAACTAGACTTTCAGGATCGCACAGCAATAGGAAGCGAGGACAGCAAGGTCTAACATCAGCACAATGCACTTCAAGCAAATGCGAGTCGATTGCCTTTTCATGATGGGTCGACCCACCACAGTGTTGTTGACTGAACAACTGCTGTCCCAGGTCTCTCCTGAGACCTGCTGCTGCTCTCTTTGTGAATTGTGACCAGGGCTCTTCAGCAGTTGTGAAGATTGTTCTCAGCATTGATGGGCATACATGTTCAAGTTCTGGCCTCGGCTCTAACACTATTTTATAACTTTAAATTTACTTTAAAAATATTCACTTTTGTTATGACCCTCTACCAGACGATCTCTTTAAATTTGATTTCTTTTTCATTAAAAAATAGAAATCCAAATTTGACTTTGGTGCCCACTTCTCCAACCTCCATAAGTGAAGAGTAAGATACCTTCTTTACAGAGCCCCTGCACTTTCTGTGACTACCTCCTTCTCTCCACCTATGTTTGGAGAAAGGTATGAACCTCTGCTGAAGTGAACGAATGAGTACATTCACTAACAATCACTCATCTGCACACACGAACCACTAAGCAGTAAGATTCCTTTGTGGCCTCCATGTTGTTTGGGTCCACTCTGCACTTTGCCCTGCTGACTTGGAATTGTGCTCTCACAAACCATTGGCCCCATGCTCTTTGCACATGCTCTTCCACCCTCCCAGGTGTCCTTCCCTGAACTCTGCTAGCAAATGGGCTAAGTTCTTTGAACTGACCCTCTGTGGCACCTTATATGGGGTCTTCTCTTGTTTCCTAAGATAGCCCCTTTCTGTTTCATTAGAATTTCCTTGTCCTTCATCATTCTGTGTATTACAGTTATAAATATTTATAGCTGCATGTTTGTTCTCTCCTTAGACTATGAGCTCTCAAAGGAAGTCATATTTTACATTTTTTTTTGTGCTAGTAACTTCTTCCAAGTTTAGAATGGTGTTGAATACATAGAATATCCTCAAAAACAATTTCTCGTGAGATGAATGAGAAATGCTCAAAGATCGATTAATCAAGATTATAAAGAAAATATACTACCATAAAATAAAAAGTGCTTTTGCATTCAGCTAAATGTGTTTGGGTATATTGGCTTTCCTGAGAAAGGAGACACTATTTTAATACGTCTTTGAAGAATAATCTGCTGCCTTTGAATATTAAAAAGTGAAAATGATTAGCCCTCTGAAAGATAATGTAATTGCTAATTACAAAAAACAAAACAATGAACATAGGCCCAACGCCATTAATAAAGCATATTTGGGTAGATTGTTCAATCATAGCTTTATTAAGATCACAACACAGGCTGCATAGTTAATTTTGCAATGAACCTGCATTCCAGTCTCAAGACCTATTTATTCATTGATCTTTTCTGCATTCGTACTGAGTACCAGGCACTTTTCAAGACATAGAGCAACAAAACAGATGACGTCCAAACTGTGCAGAGCTTGCGCACTGCAAGCAAGGAAGACCAGCAGTGAGAGAATTTGTTGAAGAAAGAAAGGAACACGGAGCCATGGAGTGGACATGGAGTCCATTCTACCAAGGAGCACCAGGAAAGGGCTGTCACATAAGGAGACAGGTGAAGGTCACCTTGCTGCAAGTCCTGCACATTAAGTGGAGATGGTTATGTCAGAGAGAAGGGACAGCAAATGCCAAGGTCTTAAGTTGAGAGTTTGATTGATATTTATTACGGTTTGAACTTGAAATGTCCCCCAGAAGCTCGTATGCTGAAAGCGTGGACCCCAATTCACCAAGATTCACAAGAGGGCTTTTAAACAATGATTAGATCATGAGAGCTCTGACCTCACCTGTGGTTGATCCCATCAAGTGGATTAATCCACCTGATGGGTTAATCCACTGATAGCTGGATGGACTACTGGGAGGTGGGACCTAGCTAGAAGCAGTAGGCTGGGGGTGCCCTGGAAGGCGTGTGCTCTCCCCTGCCTTTTCCTTCTGCTCTCCCTGCCATGAGCTGAGAAGCTCTCCTCTGTCATGACATTCTGCCCTGGAGCCAGACAACCATGCACTGAATTCTCTGAAACCATAAACAAAATAGATCTTTCCACCTCCAAATGGTTCATGTGAGTTATTTTGTTCACAGCAACCAAGAGCTGACTAATCCAACCTGCAGGGAAGGTAGTGTGACTTAAATAGAGCGAGTGAAGGGTGAAGACAAGGAGGGCTGGGTGGGCGTGTACGAGGGCCACAGATAATGGAGAGCCGCCCCTGTGCAGCCTCTGATTTCACTCCTAGAGCAAACTTCCTTTGAGAAACGCCAAGGATGGCCTTGAGCAAAGGCCTGCTCCACCTAGTCTGGAACCCTCCACAGGTAGTACTGATAACAGGCCAGAGGGCACTGAGGCAGGAGCACAGCAATTGAGAGGCACCTGAGAGCAGGGTGGCAGCCACAGCGCCTGTACTTGTAGACTAGGTGTGGGGGTGACAGCCAGCCAGCCAGCCATGGATCCCATGACCTTCGCCTGCTCGGCTGCTGGAGAGTGTTGCCAAGTGCTGAGAAAGTTCCTGTGTTTGGTTGGCTGATCAGTTGTTGCTTTGGGGGAAAGTTGTTAGTGGAAAGGTCCAGAGCAGGTCCTGGACTTTCTGATACACAGCAGGACTCCAAACAGAGTGAGAAGAAGCCACAGATAGGTGTCATCTGGAATTCTGGAAGGACGTCTGGGATGGACACACTCATTGAAGTTTGTCAGCCTGTAGATGGAACTCAGAGATGGACTGAGGTCTCCTTGACAGATTAAATTAGAGGCCAGAAACCAATGCCCAGGATATTCCAACATTTAGAATTTGAAGCTATGAGACAAACCACCAAAAAAATGAAGAGCTAGCAGCCGGCAAGTTACAAGAAGACCAAGAATAGTCGAGGGAGCTCGGGGAAAACTGACCTTGGGGATGTCATCGGCCAAGTCAGGAGGCCTAGAAGGAAGTCTTCCCGTCCACTTCCCCATGCCCACGCCGTGGGGAGTCTCAGGAGAGCTGCTGTGCCGGGCAACCGAGACAGATGGAGCGGGAACCGCCAGCAGGGGCGGAAGGCTGGACGTGCACAGCGCCGTGGCGGAGCGGCAGCGAGGGAACTGGAGGGCAGGGGCCGCTCCTGCTCGTGGTTTGCTCTGAGTCGTTTAGAGGTGGGCTGCGCACGCGGGCCTGCACGCTTCGGAGAGAAAAGTTGACAAAGGAAAGAGGGAATTGCTGAAATGATAACCTTGCTTAGGGAGAGAGAACGGGAGCCAGCCCACCAGTGCCACAGCTGCCCGGCCCCGATGCCACAGCGGCCAGAGGGAGGGGCGCGGCTAGCGCGGCCTCCGGGCTGCAGGACCTGCTCAGTGGCCTCGCGCTGCCGCTGGGCTGTGGACGCGCTCGTTGGCCTCTCCTGCAGGGATGCCGCCAGGCAAGCGCGAGATCCAGGACCCAGGATGAGGAGTGGGGGACACGTTTGACCAGACATGTAGGGGGGAGAGAACTGCAGGCAGGTGCAGCGGTAACCAGAGCGGGACAAAGATTCACCTGGAGCAGAGATCAATCAAGCAGCCCCTCCCTCTCAGGTACTGTTCCTCTCAATCAGGAGCCTGCAGGGCAGTGGAGGGCCCTGAAGAGGGGACCTTGACAAAGGCTGAGGTTCTAGGAAGGTCAGGCGGAACGAGGAAGAGAGCTCCTGGAGACTCCTGTGCTGGACCTCGGAATCTAAGCTGGTGACCAGGAAGGTGGAGGGAGGCAGGAGCTCCAGGGGAGGCCTGCTGGATGGACTCTGAGGCTCTTGTGTCTAGAATGTTAACTCTGGGTCTTTGGGAAGAACTCAATTGTCAGAGATGCCTTTTTAAATATAACAGATACTGATTAGCTAAGTAGATTGACCTATTCGGAGTATTTTAGATCTTCGTCTATCTGATTCCACGTAATAGTTCTCATTTTCTGTGCATCATTTCCACCATGGTCACAGACTGAGAGAAGACAAATAGCGCTGCTTCCCCAAAGAATAGTAACAATGCCCCTCAGAATAGTCAAATGCTGCCCTTGTGAGGGAGCAGTGGACACATACTCAGTTCAGGGGTTCACCCAGTTTAGAAAATGTTTTCTGTTTCATTGCAGAATCAAATAATGTACAAAATTGAATTAAACATGTTTGAAAATGAAGTCACCTCTTATGAAGGATTCAAGGTGCAGACATGGGGCCGTGCAGGCAGCTCCTGAAGGCCTCTTCATGTGAAGGTTTTCGCTCAGCACCTGTGATGCTCAGATGGCAAGTCCAGCTCTTGGGAGAAAGATGGGCTACACTCCCTACAGCTCCTCTGTGCTTTATGACAGTCCCTATCCTGCAGCTATTAATTTTAAATAAATGTACTAATGGAGTTCTAACTGGAAGCACCATACAGAATATAGTTTCTTTCTTTCTTTTTCATTTCTTTCAAAGTCCTAAGCATTAGTAAACAGAAAAACCGTTAAAGGCCAATTTTGAATGAGTTTCATTTATGAATTATTTTTCCAATTCTGCTCCCATGCCAGCTTTGAAGTTTTCAAAAGCTTTTAAAATCTTATCTAGAAACACCTGGAGCTGTATGTGTTGAGAATGCACCCAGCTCTCAACACCTGGATAAAGGGCAGGACGATGCCCTGGACCTGGGCGTGAGCTTGTTCTGCAGCTGGAGAAGGACAGGACTGCTGGGAGCCCTCCTCCAACCACTGCCACCACACATGGCACAAGGATGTGAAGTGACAAGAACAGAAAGGCAGAAAAGTAAGATAAGAAACAAAGAGTAAATGCATCAAATTGAAGACAGCTGGAAAACTGTCAAGAGTTCAGTACCGTCACAGAAGCAATCCTAATAACATGAATGGCAAGGTCAAGAGTGCCTGGCGGAGGACGCCGTTTCAATCTCTGTGCTACTGATAAGAGCCCAAGTTTCTTCCCTTGGTGTTTTGTTGTTGTTGTTGTTTTATTTTGTTGTTTTGTTTTTTGTCTGTTTTGTTTTGCAGTACTAGGGATTGACCCCAGGGGTGCTCTACCGCTAAGCCATGTCCCCAACTCTTTTGATTTTGAGATAGAATTTTGCTAAGATGCCCGGATGGGACTGGGATACCCACTCCTCTTGCTTCAGCTTCCTGAGTCCCTGGGATTACAGGCATGGCCATGGTACCTGGCCTCATTTCTCTCAAGGTGTAACTGACAGGTGGGCAGCATGCTGTTTGGATACACATGTGCATTGCGGAAGGCTTACCGGTTCTGCTCTTCGTCCAAAGAAAATAGAGCTACTCCCTTCAGAGACATCTTGAGTAACATCATTCACAATACCCATCATCAGAAAGCAACCCAAGCACCAACCGACAGATGAACAAATGATGAAAGCGCACGTGTGTGTGTGTGTGTGTGTGTGTGTGTGTGTGTGTGGTGCTCTCTTCAGCTTGGAGAGGGTGACATATTGCTCTGGTGACAGTGTGCATGAACCTGGCGGCCACTGTGCTCCATAAAAAAGCCAGATACAGAAAGACAATGACATAACTTATGTGTGGAACCTAAAAAGGTCAAGTGAAATCAATCTTAAATGTGAAAACATGGAGAGATTAAAGGAAAAAGGAAGGAATTATTTTGTATAAAAAATAATGAAAGGAAAGCATGTGCAGCTTTACTAATATTTAAAAAGTAGGACATAGAGAGCCAAGAAGTGTCAAGAGTGTCCCGTGGCCAGGAAGCAGGTATGTGCGGTCACAAATACGCATGCACACACACAAGCACACTCACACCCACCATGTGATGAGTGTGTGTAAAAGGACACGAGCCAACTGAGAGTGTTGGTAATGGTCATATCTGAAAAAATCTGCGCAACCATGTAAGTAAAAGAGTACTGGATGCAGATGCAGGAGAGAAGCGCAGACGTTGACTGGATTAGACCAAGGGGGGTGGAGGGAAGGGAGGGGTGGGGCGGAAGGAGTACAATGAATCAGACATCACTCTCCCAGGTCCACATGTGAACGCGGCCAGCGTAATCCACACCATGTACAACCACAAGAATGGGAAGTTATACTGCATGTATGTATGATATGTCCAAATACATTCTACTACCGTGTATATCTAAGAAGAACAAATTTAAAAAAAAAAAGAGTACTGGACTTAGCTCAACAAATAAAATAAATATCTATGACTCTACACTATTGCAAATGAGTTTCTTTTGTGGGAGAGACAAGTCTCACTTCAAAATTTTTCAAATGTTCACATTACTTCAGTGTGGACTCTCAGAGGCACTCAGTTCCACAGGGTCTGGGGAAAAGAGCAACCCTCCAGTGCGGAAACATCACCCTCCTACTTCAGGCAGGTGATCCAACCAACACTTTCAAAAATTTGACGTCACAGAAAATATTTTCCCTGGACGTAACGGTGAGTCATTCTGATATGTGTTCCCTTAGGAGGAGGTGGTGAGGAGGATACTGTATTGTGCTCTTCCTCCCAAACCTAAGACTCCAGTGATGAAAAAAAGTCAGGTAAAATCTCATTGAGTGATAGCCTAGAAAATAACAGACCTGAAAATAATTTCCTTTCAAAACAGTTCAAGTTCATTAAGAAGGAGAAGAAGAAAGAAAGAAAAGAAGTGAGGGAAATTGACTCTGCCAGGAGGACCTTCAGGAAGGAGACTGGTAACTGTGGGCATTCTGCTGAGGGTGACCGGGAAGAAAGGAAGAAGCTAGGTGGAAAGGAAAGCTGTGGGCTGAAGGCTGGTCATGCTGGGGGCTAGTCCACCTGCTCAAGGCCCAGAAACACACTAGAACACTCTCAGGTATGTGAAAAATAATTGTGGGATGTGTTTAAAGCAGTGTGTAGAGGGGAATTCGTACTACTTAATGAGAATGTTTTAAAAGAATAAAAAGCCGGAAACAAGATCTCAGCTTCTAATAAACTAAGAAAATAAGACTAAATCAAGCTCACATTAATCAGCAGGAAGGAATCATAAGGAACAGAAATCAATTGCATTGAGAAGAGAAAAACAATATGGAAGATGATTCAAGCCAAGTTTGTTCTTTGAAAGAAAAATCAGTAATGTTGATATATTTCTGCCAGACTTACTAAGGACTGAAAAGAAGGAAGGAAACAAGAAGCCACACAAAATGATTGCATGGAAAGAGGAAATATCCCTACAAATAATAAAGTGTAATTATGTATATTATAAATAATTCTATGCCTATAAATATATTGATTTAGACAAAAGACAAAGTTCCATACAAGGCAAACAGATGAATCTCTTGGAGAATGAAAAAGATAACCCAGACAGTTCTGTGTCTGCTAACAATTGCATTTATAATAAAGCACTTTCCAAGAGTAAGGAACTCCTGGTCTTTGCTTATAGAAGAAGTTTCAGGTTAAGAACTACACCTGTGCTTCATCTTAGCAAACTTACCATTTCTCCTACACCTCAGTTACAAGACGACAAATACCTCGTGCCCTCTGTCCCATTTGGAACTGAAGCTCCCATGGAGCCCCAATGTGCTTTATGGCAGGAGCACTTCTCCAAGAGTCCCATTTCCTTAAAATGGCCAGGGGTAGAATCAAGCATCAGTGAATTCAGAACGTTCAGAATAAATGTCATGAAATCAGTTTTCCGTAGCAGGAACTATGTATTCCTTCAAGTCTTGTTCATAACCTATTACTTTTATTAGATGATTTTAACTGGTTTCCAGTGTATAGCAAAGAATAGAAGTGGAAGTCAGAGGCATGAACTGTGCCTCCTACTGATAGTGGCAGCCTTCAGCAGAGCGCTGAACCAAGAGATGAATTAAAACTACTTCTGATTCACACTGATGGAGTGACAGTTTACTCCATTTTCCTTGCAATCCAATGAAATTAACTAAAGCATTGAAAAAAGAAAAAAAAAGTACTATCTTCAATGAGAGAGCAAACCTTTTTTAAAAATCCTCAAACCACAGAGTGTAAAGAATTAGTTCATGATGGTGAAAATGGGAGCATCTAAGTGAACATCAATGAAATCATAATAAAATGCACAGAATTCTCTAAGAGTAAAGAGCACTAGGTTGAGTTGCTAAGCCAACACATTCTTGTGTGGAACTGCTTCAGACACGTTAGTTGATTTTTAAAAATTTCATTCTATATCACTAATCTGCTTCTGTTGTCATTACTTTTCAGCTTCCCAGTTATCAACTAGTAGCCCAGATTAAAGGAGGAGGGGTTCGCCTTGGTCCAGCTGCCTGCCCACTGTGGTCCTTTCATCTCTCGTCCTGGCTGCTGAGAGCATCATGGCGCTGTCAGGGCAGGAAGAGCTCCCCAGTAACGGAAGTCCTCATTCACTTTTCATCTGCTGCATGGTCTTCTTTTTTTTCTTTCTTTCTTTTGTAGTTTCCCTGGTAATAATAATTGCCTTCCTCCTTTCTGTTTAATTTCGATGTGCTTATTGCAGATTCAAAGTCAAACTTCCTCCCAACAGTCTAAATCTACTTGCAACATCACATCAGCTATTACATTAACTATGTTTTTAATAGAAATCATCAAGTTTCTTTCAGACGTTTTAAAACTTGCTCTTCTGACTTGCAGTGATTTAGCTTTCTCAATTTTTGTAGAAATGAGGAAAATCAATTTTATTTGTTAAATGTAAGCAAATTTTCCATGAGTAAGTGATACAATTTTGTGGTCAAGGTTAGCAAGTTTCTCAAGAATATAACGCAATAAAGTCTATTCTCATTTCCTTGATTGTGGCTAGGATGGGCTCTTAACTCCAGGCACTGTTTCCATTTTGGAAGGCTGTCTTTCGTTATGTCTTTCATTATTTTCTTGATGCTCTGCTCTCGTCTACTTATTTCATTCTTTCTAGAAATCTGTCCTTGAGATTCTAAACACCAGCTTTGTTCTTGAATGCTTGTTTCTTTCCTCCTATTTTTTTAAAAATATTTTTTAATTGTCAATGGACCTTTATTTTATTCATTTATTTATACGTGGTGCTGAGAATTGAACCCGGTGCCTCACATGTGCTAGGCAAGTGCTCTACCACTGAGCCACATCCCAGCCCCTTTATTTTATTTTTATGTGGTGCTGAGGATCAAACCCAGTGCCTCACGCGTGCTACATGAGCACGCTACCACTGCGCCATAACCCCAGCCTATCCTATTTTCATTTCTTGTCCTTCTCCTTCTAGGACACTTTGTTAACTTTATCTTTTTATCGTTCCTTCAGGGTTTTACATCTGCATGGTTTTAATTTCCAAGGACACTGGCTTCTACAGGTGAATTAAGTCAATCACACATTTATTTCCCCTGAACTTCCAAAGTTCTATAAGTTTTGCTTCCCTTCTTAAATATTTAGTCTTTGTGAATTGAAACTTTTTAAAAAAGTTTCTTAAACTTTTTACTTTGTGCCCTTAAAGTAATGTCTTTGTTGTTATTTTAATGAAGTTTTAGAAGTGGTAGACTAGCTAATTATGTACTTTTTAATCTATCATCTTTTATCTGTGATTCTCCCAAGGAAAATTTAGCTTTAAAAATTTTGAAATGCATCTCAAATATATTTTGAATTTAGCAAAATATATTTTGCTAAAATGTGTAATATGAATATACTTTCTCGTAGATTGTGATATATATATTACATTTAACAGTACAAATTAGTATAGTTAAGAAGTAAACTAGCCAGAAAAATTGTCTAAAAATATTCTAATATCAACAGAAAAAAATTGTAAATGGGTTTTAATCTGAACAGTTTTGCTTTTAAAGGACTCAAAAATACCTCTTAAAAATGCAATAGAACAAAATATCAACTGAAAAATTGAATATCTAAAAAAGCAAATATTTGTCAGTTTTCATAATCTAATATAGATCTGCAATAAAAAAGACTTCTTGCACTAAAACAGCAATTAAACTTCATTACTGGTGGAAGAGACTGTTAGTTGTCTGCCTCAATAGTAGATCTCTGTATACACAAGTCACAGCTCTTTTAATACACACCTGAAAATTTGTAACAAGACTTGCTTTTTAAAGAAACTTCTAGGTTTTTACAGAATATTTGGCTACATAATCCACTTGTATGTGGAATCCTACATAGTATAAATGTACTGTATTTTGAAGTACTCTGTAATTTTGGCTGTATTCCAAATCCAACTCTCACAAGTAATGAATTATGGGAAATCCAGCTTGGCTGGGGAGAACAATTTTCAGGTTTTTTTTTTTTTTTCCTGCTTCAAAATCAGTGTCCTTTTAATGACAGCTGTATCTGCCTCCTCTCAGTTTCCATCCTAAGGCAGAAAGGGAACAATCATAACAAATAATAATAAAAAAGTGAATAACAACAAGAGTAATAATGATACAAGAGTAATTACAAGCAAGTCTTCATAATTAACAGAACCAGTTCCACTCCAGAGTACCTGCAGACTGGCAGGAGCCACAGAGGGCCCAAAACTGCCCTCAGGAAACTCTATGGATCTCCAGCCAAAGGGAGACCAGAGACTGCTAGTTGCTAGCCACAGGGAGCCCACACTCAGGGTAAGAGTCCCTGCAGAGACCCCAGCGTGAGAAGGTCCCACCCAAGTGAGGCCTGGGCCCGCCCCAGTTCCACTCCAGAGTTCCTGTGGACAGGCGAGACAGAGGGCCCAAAACCACCCTCAGGGAATACCAGGGGTGCCCAGCTGAAGGCAGACCACAGCCTGCTAGCCTCTAGCCCCAGGGGAGCTCACACCCATGGTGATGGTTGCACACAGACTCTCCTGCTTGTGACCCTGCCCAAGTGAGACCTGGGCCTGCCCCCAGTTCCGCTCCCGAGATCCTGTTCACCTTCCAGAGCCTAAGAGAGGGGCGAAACAGTCCTCAGGGAACACCACAGGAGCCCAGCCAAGGCCATTCCCACTACCATCTAGAGGTACGTCCACTAACTCTGTCACCAACTTTAATAGCAGTAGTGTCCATCTGTGGACACTGGGGGAACAGAAGTAGCTCCAAGATGAGCTACAGGTAATCTGGACTGTCAATACAAGATTAGAGAATGAAAGATGCAATACCTCAGATCAGTACTGCAAGAAAGGTAGATACACAATTAACATGAAAAAATAAGGGAAGAAAGTGCCCCAAATAAACCTTGATACTACTGTAATAACACAGTAGATGAAATGTCAGAGAAAGAATTCAGAATGTACATAATTAAAATGATCTGCAAATTAAAAAATGACATAAGTAAGCAATTACAGGCAAAAATTGATCAATCCACAAAGAAATAGGAGAGCAAATAAAGTCAACCATTGATCATTCTAACAAAGAGATAAGAGAGCAATTACAAGTAGCAAAAGATTACTTTAAGAAAGAGCTAGAGATCGTGAAAAAAACCAACAATCAGAAATTCTTGAAATGAAGAAAACAATAAACCAAATGAAACACTCACTAGAAAGCATCACCAGCAGACTAGATCACCTGGAAGACACAACCTCGGATAATGAAGACAAGATATACAATCTTGAAAATAAATTTGACCATACAGTGAAGATGGTAAAAAATCATGAACAGAACATAAGAAATATGGGACAGCATCAAAAGACCAAATCTAAGATTTATTGGAATAGAAGAAGGCACAGAATTTCAAAGGAAAAGAATGCACTATCTCTTCAAAGAAATAATATCAGAAAATTTCAGAAATATGAAAAATGAATTGGAAAATCAAATACAAGAGGCTTACAGGACACCAAATGTACAAAATTTCAACAGATCTACACTAAGGCAAATTATAATGAAAATGCCCAGCATACAGAATAAGGATATAATTTAATTTTTTAAACATTTTTATTTATTTTTTTAAACATCTTTATTTTCATGTGGTATTGAGGATCAAACTCAGTGCCTCAGGCATGCAAGGCAAGCACTCTACCATTGAGCTACAATCCCAGCCCAAGGATAGAACTTTAAAGGCCGCAAGAGAGAGGAATCACATTACATATAAGAGGAGGCCAATTCGGATCTCAGCAGATTTTTCAACCTAGATCCTAAAAGCCAGGAGATCATGGAACAACATATTCCAAGCTCTGAAAGAAAATGGATGCCAACCAAGAATCCTATATCCAGCAAAATTAACCTTCAGATTTGATGATGAAATAAAAACCGTCCATGATAAACAAAAGTTAAAAGAATTTACAGCAAGAAAGCCTGCACTACGTAGCATTCTTGGCAAAATATTCCATGAGGAACAAATGATAACCAACAATGAAAATACACAAAGAGAGGAACTACACTAAAGGAAAGACCATTCAAAAGAGAAAACAACTGAAGGTAAAAACCAAAAATAAGCCAAAATGACTACAAATTATATTTCAATAAAACCCTAAATGTAAATGGCCTAAAGGCACCAATTAAAAGACATAGACTGACAGACTGGATTGAAAAAAAAGACCCAGCAATATGCTGTCTTCAAGAGACTCATTTCACAGGAAAAGACATCCACAGACTGAAAGTAAAAGAGTGGGAAAAAACATATCACTCACATGGACCCCGAAAACAAGCAGGAGTTTCCATCCTCATATCAAATAAAGTGGACTTCAAACCAAAGATGGTGAAAAGAGATAAAGAAGGTCATTTCATACTTCTTAAGGGAATCATACATCAACAAGACATAACAACCATAAATATCTATGCCCCAAATAATGGGGCTTCTATGTATATTAAACAAATCCTCCTCAAATACAAGAATCACATGGACCACAACACAATAATACTTGGAGATTTTAACACAGCAGTCTCACCATTGGATAGATCTTCCAAACAAAAACTTAATAAAGAAACCATAGATCTCAATGAAACTATCAATAATTTAGACTTAACACACATATATAGAGTGTTCCATCCATCAACGAGTAAATACACTTTCTCAGCAGCACATGGATCTTTTTCCAAAATAGATCATATGTTATGTCACAAAGATAGTCTTAGCAAATACAAAAAAATAGAGATGCTACCCTGCATCCTATCTGACCAAAGTGGAATAAAGTAAGAAATCAATGACAGATTAAAAAATAAAAACTACTCCAACACCTGGGAACTAAATAATATGCTATTGAATGATGCATGGATAACACAAGACATCAAGGAAGAGATAAAAAAATTCTTAGAGGCAAATGAAAACTCTCTCTGGGATGCCATGAAGGTGGTGCTAAGATGAAAATTCATTGCACTAAGCTCATTTATTAGAATAAGTAAAAGTCAACAAATAAATGAACTGACTCTTGATCTCAAAGCCTTAGAAATGGAAGAACAAATCAACACCAAATGAAGTAGAAAACAGGAAATAATCAAAATCAGGGCTGAAATCAATGAAATTGAAACAAAAGAAACAATTCAAAAAATTGACAAAACAAAAAGCTGGTTCTTTGAAAAAAATAAACAGAATTGACAAACCCTTAGCCGCCATAATGAAAAGAAGGAGGGAGAAAACCCAAATTACTAAACTTCATGATGAAAAAGGAAATATCACGACAGACACTACTGAAATACAGAGGATAAATAGAAACTATTTTGAAAATTTATACTCAAGTAAAATAAAAAACCCTGAAGACACCAACAAATTTCTAGAGGCATATGACCTATCCAAACTGAACCAAGAAGACATATACAACTTAAACAGATCAATTTCAAGC
The DNA here is from genome assembly GCA_028644305.1 of Xerus rutilus. Lineage (NCBI taxonomy): Eukaryota > Metazoa > Chordata > Mammalia > Rodentia > Sciuridae > Xerus > Xerus rutilus. Next base: position 78,427,022 of record CM053411.1, on the reverse strand, counting down.
AAAGAAATAGAAGATGCCAACAAAAGTCTTCCAAGAAAAGCTCAGGTCCAGATGGATTCTCAGCTGAGTTCTACAAGACCTTCAAAGAAGAATTAATACCAATATTCCTCAAACTATTTCATAAAATAGAAAAGGAGGAAACCCTTCCAAACTCATTCTATGAGGCAAGTATCACCCTGATTCCAAAACTGGACAGAGACACATCAAAGAAAGAAAACTTCAGACCAATATCCCTGATGAACATAGATGCAAAAATTCTCAATAAAATTCTGGCAAATCATACACAGAAACATATTTAAAAAATAGTGCACCGTGATCAAGTGAGGTTCAGTCCAGGGATACAAGGTTGGTTTAACATATGGAAATCAATCAACATAATTCATCACATCAATAGACTTAAAGATAACAGTCATGATTTTATCAATTGATGCAGAGAAAGCACTTGACAAAATATAACACCCTTTTATGTTCAAAACACTAGAAAAACTTGGGATAGCAGGAACATACCTCAACTTTGTAAAAGCTATCTATGCTAAACCCAAGGCCAACATTATCCTAAATGGAGAAAAATTGGAAGCATTCCCTCTAAAAACAGGAGCAAGACAGGGATGCCCTCTTTCACCACTGCTATTCAACATAGTCCTTGAAACACTAGTCAGAGCAATTAGACAGGTGAAAGAAATTAAAGGGATACGAATAGGAAAAGAAGAACTCAAACTATCATTATTTGCAGACATGATTCTGTACTTAGAGGATCCAAAAAAATTCTACCAGAAAACTTCTAGAATTAATAAATGATTTTAGCAATGTAGCAGGATATAAAATTAACACCCATAAATCAATTGCATTTCTATACATCAGTGATAAACCCTCTGAAAGAGAAATTAGGAAAATTATCCCATTCACAATAGCCTCAAAAAAAATAATACTTGGGAATGAATTTAACAAAAGAGATGAAAGACCTCTACAATGCAAACTACAAGACACTGAAGAAAGAAACTGAAGAAGATGGGAAAATCTCCCATGCTCCTGGATAGACAGAATCAATATTGCCAAAATGGCCATACTACCCAAAGAGCTATATATATAGATTCAATGTATATTCTATATATATAGAATCTATATATATTCTATATATATAGTATTCTATATATATAGAATCTATATATATATATAGATTCAATGCAATTTCAATTGAAATCCCAATTTCATTCCTTATAAAAATAGAAAAGGTAATCATGAAATTAATTTGGAAGAATAAGAGACCCAGAATAGTCAAAGCAATCCTTAGCAAGAAGAGTAAAGCAGGAGGCATCACAATAACAGACCTTAAGCTATATTACAAAGCTATAGTAACAAAAAAATCATGGTACTGGCACCAAAGTAGACATGTAGACCAATGGTATAGAATAGAAGACAGAGAGACAAACCCATTTAAATACAGTTATCTTATACTAGACAAAGAAGCCAAACATGTACACTGGAGAAAAGATAGCCTCTTTAACAAATGGTGCTGGGAAAACTGGAAATCCATATGCAGCAAAATGAAACTAAACCCCTATCTCTCACCATGCACAAAATTCAACTCAAAGTGGATCAAGGACCTGGGAATCAGACCAGAGACCCAACACCCAATAGAAGAAAAAATAGGCCCAAATCTTCATCATTTCAGATTAGGACCATACTTCCTTAACAAGACTCCTATAGCATAAGAAGTAAAATCAAGAATCAACAAATGGGATGGATTCAAACTAAAAAGCTTCTTCTCAGCCAAACAAATAATCAATGAAGTGAACAGAGAGCCGACGTTTTGGGAAGAAATCTTTGCCACACACACATCTGATAGAGCACTAATCTCCAGGATATATAAAGAACTCAAAAAACTTAACACCAAAAAATCAAACAACCTAATTAATAAATGGGCCAAGGAGTTGAATACAAACTTCTCAGAAGGTATACAATTTATCAACAGACATATAAAAAATGTTCAACATCTTTAGCAATCGGAGAAATGTAAATCAAAACTACCCTAAGATTTCATCTTACGCCAGTCAGAATGGCAATTATCAAGAATACAAGCAACAATAAGTGTTGGAGAAGTTGTGGGGAAAAAGGCACGCTCATACATTGGTGGTGGAACTGCAAATTGGTACAACCAATCTGGAAAGCAGTATGGAGATTCCTTAGAAAACTTGGAACGGAACCACCATTTGAGCCTGCTATCCCACTCCTCAGTCTATACCCAGAAGACTTAAAAACAGCATATTACAGTGACACAGCTACTTAGATGTTTATAGCAGTTCAATTCACAATATCTAAACTGTGGAACAAACCTAGATGTCCTTCAATAGATGAATAGATAAAGAAACTATGGTGTATATATATAATGTAATGTTACTCAGCAATAAAAAAGAATAAAATTGTGGCATTTGCCGGTAAATGGATGGAGTTGGAGAATATCATGCTAAGTGAAGTAAGCCAATCTCAGAAGACCAAATGCTGAATGTACTCATTTATAAGTGGATGCTGACCCATAATGGGGGAAAGGACACAGGAACAATGGAGGAACTGTGTTCACAGGGGTATAAGGAGGAGGGGGCATGGGGACAGTAAAGGTGGTGGAATATGATGATCATCATAGCCCTAGCTTTATGTATGACTGCCTGTGTGTTGTGATTCTAAATCACTTACAATCAGAGAAATGAAATGTTATCCTCCATCTGTGTACAATGAATCAAATTGTACTCTGATATCGTGTAAACCTAAATAGAACAAATAAATAAATTAAAATATGAAAAAAAAACAGTTAGAAATGTTGGAATCAACAAATGTACAAGGCTCTTGACCTCAGTGTGCTTGGGGAAGGTTTGCTTTCCGCTTTGTGCCTGAAGAGTGTTATCTAATTCAGCACATTAACCTCAGACACAAAGAGCACTGTTACGATCCATCAGACCCTCAGTTTCCATTCCGAATCTAACAGAGTCCTGTGAAAATTGATATTTCACAGTTTTAATTCCTCTTAGGAACCTCCCAAAGAACAACTCAATAGTTCATTTTGCTTTTCATAGAATTAGAATGAAAGATTTTCTATTTTGAGGTTACTATTTGAGTTAAGTTGATGCTTTATAAACCTAAAATAAATTGTAAGAACTTAGTGTATTTTTCCTTTAGCTCAAATCTTTGGTTGTATTATTATCTTGGGAATTATGTCATTACTAAGCAAGGCAGAGGTAGATGCCCAATAGGTAGCAGGTAGATGAAGCTACTCAAAATCAGGAAAAAGTGGAAAAGAATGGGGATGTGCTATGCTTACATTCCTGTAATGAAACCAGTCGCATTGGATGCAGAGGAGTTCCTAGCAACATGCCGACTGGTGGCATCGACCACGGGAGAGCTGGGGTACAAAGGGGAAGACGCACTTTTCAGCACACCTTTGCCTAAAAGAGAGGGCAGAGCAGCAGTGTTCCGGGTGCTGTTCAGAACTCCAGAAGACCCACGCCTGCCACATGATGCCAAACGTCAAAGGCTCCAACGCTGAAAATCTCTAACATTCCTAAATCACCGTCCTGAAAGGTTAAAATCTCAAACAGTGAAATCCCAAAAGCCAAGATGCCCAAAGCTGCAATTCTCTTGGGAAGAAGAACCCAGTAAGAGGGATAGAAAATGCTTCTGGGGAAGGGACCGCAGCATGGTGTAGCAACGGCAGGAATGTTGAAAGAAGTGTCACCCGTCTGCACTGCATCCCCTCCAGCTGGTGAAATTCAGCTGCATTCATCCAAGGACATCAGGAAAGGTACTGGCTGGTCCTGGGGTTGCAGGCAGGTCAGGAGGACGCTGAGACTGTACCGTGCGTTCTTGCTGAACTGGATTCTGTGGGTGCGTGTGTAGAGTGACTCTCTGCATGTCAAACAAAGAGGGAGCACAGGCAGAGGATGAGATGACGCAACAGACCACATTCGTGTTGATGTGTGTTGGATAATGGAAGGATTTCACAACGAGCAAGGCCATGAGAGTGTGTGTGAGCTTGCTTTTGGGGGGAGCCGTGGCCTAAGGGAAAACAGCAGCCGTGGTCTCAGTCAGTGGTTAAGAAAGTTGGCCACCTCTTACACAGCTGCCGCCACGGACTGCCTCTCGTCCACCCTGAGTACATCTTCTCACTTGTTGAAATTTCATTTTTTTTTCAGTTTTCTCTTTTTCAGTTTTTAAGTCTCCCCTCCTCTGTTATTTTAAATTGTCATCATTTTTTCCCACAGTTTTCTTTGCCATGTGTTTCATCTTCACATTATTCACAACATCTCCACACTGGACGTACAAACTGTGGAAAGACTTTCGGAGGGTTCTAATTCATTTTTGTATCTTGCCAATTTGATTTTGTGAAAATACATTATCACAACGTCATGTGCAGTCCTGGTGCAGGTGCATGAAAACGCTGAACTTCCTCAGCCAATGCCTGAGGAGATGTGTTCTGTGTGCATTGCAACTGTGAAACAGAAAATTTCCCAAGATGTCAGCTCTCTGGGAGACCCGTGGGCAGTGGCGACCCATTGTGGATCGCGATCAACTTCATCAGAAGACGTGGGTTGTGTGACGGTGTTTCAGATGACTGGAGGCATCAGGCTGGGAGCACGCAACTCCCAACTGCAGTGATACTCGCTTACACGTTTCACTTTTGGCCTATGTCTTTGTGAATGCAGTCCCTCTGCTCACAACTGCTCTGCCACGTGGCAGATGACAAAGCCAGGCCCTGACAGCAATCATTGAGATAAATCGGGATATTCATGGCCACCTGAGCTCACCTTCTCTCTCTCAGGTTTCAGCAGAACCTAATGTCATTATTTTATGTCCTTTTCAAGTCTGTATCATCTTCACACTTAGTTTGCCAGTTTCCCTAAGTAAGTACTTATGTGTAACAATCATGGACTCATTTCCCAGCCCAGAATACTATTTCCATCTCATAATTTTCTTTAAGCATAACTTATCTACTGTGAAAAAAAATCAAATGTCTTATTTTTTAATACTAAGGACATTTTGAGCTGTTTAATGAATGCTATTTGTATTGCACAGGTATGTCTTTTTGATAAAGCACAGATTTTGGAAGTGAGAAGAAGAGCATCATACATTAACACCAGGCTCTCTTGTTTTCCTCTGAGATGATCATTTGCTTTCAATGTCAGTATAAACAGGGCTGATCACATTAGTAGCAATGAGGTGCTCCGTCACACCATCCACATTCCACCCCAGGAACCAAGCGTCCAGTGCATGCTAGTCCCGGACTCAGCTTCCACACCATGTGGCAGGAGGACGGCAGAGCCTGCATGACCAAGGACCTCTGCTCACGCATGCAGCTCCAGACCAGTGAGCACTTGACTGGGCGAAAGTCCTACTGAGGTCATTTCCCTCCCCCACATTGTGGTCTAGGTTCCCACCGTGCGTTTGGTCAGAGGTGGCACATCTAGGGCAACCATGGAGGGGAGGGGGGTGGGGGAGAGAGACTGATTGAAGATGGATATTCAGGAAGGTCCGGTTTCTAAATGGCAGCTGGTCAGTGCTTGCCAGAGAAGATTTCCACCTTGATCACAAAACATTCGCAAAATCTCATGAGAGAAAGATGCATCCCATAGAGCCAGGTCAACTAGAGACAATCACTCACAGATGGGCAGTACCACGTCCTGGTAGCAAAAGCTAGGACTGATTATACCTTAAAGAATTTAAACATTAAAGGTAGAAAAATAAATTTCTTGCTAAATGTCAATTGAAAAGTAAATGTAAGTCTAATGAGTGGTAAGAAAGAAAGTCCCTGAAACAAAGATTTTGATTTTTAAATTTAAACACAAGCCTGTTCCATTTCTTTTGTCTTTTAGATTTACTGAGAGCATCTGCTTTAGGGATGGCCATGGCAGTGTTCTCCAAGCCAAAGCGTCCCCCTACTGCTCACCATACTAAGGTATGAATAATGTCAAGCTCGGTGTGTGCAGCTGTGCTTATCACTGGAGGGGGACTGACTCTGGACTCCCAGATTGAGTAATGAGTGTGTATCATGGCATTCAATGTTTTCTCAGCATTGAATTATGAACAAAAGAAGAAGTGTACAGTGAATAGCCATATGCCCCACATCTGTACTCCTCCATTAACATTTTGCTGTGTTTGCTTTACTGTAAGCCCAACTTCCTTCCATCCCTTAAACATATGATTACCCTTTTCATTTATTTATGTATGTATTTGTCTATTTATTTTTTGCTGACTTTAAAGATAATTTTCAATGGAAAATTCACTAGCTCAATAGTCAATGATTTCATTTGTATTTAATGCACTAAAAGCAAAACAGAGAGGCTGTGCTCTCAGGGAGAGGAACTCTTGAACACTACCATATTTTTACTTATTGTTCTGCCGGTGACTGTGTTTTCCTATGGAGAGTTCAGAATTGAAAACAGTAGAAGTATTTGTTCTAAATTATATTAATTCTTGTAACTTCATGAATTTTACCTTGTGCAGTAGATGGAAGCATCTCTAGGGAGGGTCTGCACTGGGTGGACCTCTGGGTTTTCACTTGCTCTAGACAGTGCACAGCTCAACCCAGTAAGATAAGAATGTCCTTGTGAGCCTAGTGACTAGTATTGTAATGTCACAGGTGTCAGCATCCTGCTCTTAGATGACTGGAAACACATGCGTGGTTCTTAAAACTATGTTGTTTTACAGGTAATACAAAATTATGTATAAATAGAAAATGTAGGCTGGCATAAAAAGGATCATCATGGTTTATGTCTTAGTCCATACCTTTAGACTTTTTTTCATTTGAAATGATACTGAAAATAAAATACATTGACAATATCATTCTTTGGGGCTTCACGATAATAATAAAAGTACTAAAATGACATTTTTGAGCATATGCTGTAGTCATCTGAAACTGTTCTCCATGGAGAGGAACTCACACACTCAGTCTTCACTAGATGGCTCTGAAGTAGGTAAGGCCATTGTCCCTACTGTACCGTGAGGGCACGGAGGGCAATGTTAAGTGACTCAGCTGGGATAACCTAACCTGTGTGCTGCAGGGCCTGCATTTGAATCCTAGAAAACCTCACCTTGTCAGCCTCCACAAAATCTTTGTGAGACTCTCCCTCGTATCCCTGGTTTCCGTTTCCTGCTTTCTGTCACCCGTGGCCAACCTTGGTCTAAAGATATTAAGTTGGAAGTAACAGCAGTAATAACTCATAAGTTTTAAATCACACTCTGCTTTCAGAAATCATGCTACATCCTGCTCCATCCCGCCCCGAAGTGACTCATCCCTGAGCCAGTGTGTCCATACCCAGCCATTCTATCCGCCCATGACCCACCCACCTGGTGCTGGATCGGCCACCAGATCCACTCTCCCGCAGTGCAGAGCCAGTGTTCAAGGAACCCTTGCTGTACGTACCATGGCCTATGCCCAGGAGTAGTGCTGCTGGGTGGAAATTGTTTGTAAGGTATTGTTATAATTGTTGTATTTTGTTATTAGTTATTATCAAGCTCTTACTGTGCCTCATTTATAAACGAAACTTCACTATATACATGTATGTATAGGAAAAAAAGAGATTGTATTTAAGTTTGGAGCTCTCCTTGGTTTCAGGCTTCTGCTGGGGACTTGGGACCATATCCCCCAAGGATAAGAAGGGATGACATTATTGTAGTAAAGAATCTAACCTACATACCTGATGCATTTCTGAAGTTTATGTACTTGTTCTTTATTTTTGGAAAAGTAGGTTATTTTCTTTTTTCAGTATTATAAACATTTTTATAGACATGTCTCTGTTTTCTTGCCTGATTGTTTCTTTCAGAAAATTTGCAGGAAATGGAGTAGCCTGAGCAAACGAGTTTTCTTTAAGGTCCTCCCCTCGTGTTCCCACACGATATGGTTTGGATGTGAGGCATCCCCCAGCGCTCCTGTCAATGTGCACAGGGTTAGCAACCAGCCTGGCCAAGCTGTGGCCCACTCGGGCCGTCCTGCTTTGAATGGGCTGGCTCTCGCTGTAGGCAGGTGGGGCTGGAGGAGTGGCTCACTGGGGGCTGCCCTGGAAGCGCTCAGGGTCCATCTCAATGTCTCCTCTTTCTCTGTGCCCTGGTCAGCACGAATGGGTCAGGGCCCTTCCACCACTCCCTCCCGTGTGATGCTCGGCCTCACCTCAGGCCCAGAGCCATGGAGCCAGCCCACTGTGGGCTGAACCTCTGAAACCATGAGCTCACAGAAACTTTTCTTCTCTAGGTTCTTCTTGTCGAGCCTTCTGGTCACAGAAATGCAAAGCTGACTGGCACACACACTGACCTACCGAAAGGCAGAGGAACCTACCTTCCCAGAGCAAGACCCCGAGGCCCTTTCTGCTCAGCGTTCTTGGTATTGGGTGCCACACTTTACTCCTGTCAAGGGCCGGGGATATAGCTCAGCAGGAGGGTGCCGGCCTAGCAAGTGCAGAGCTCTGGTTCGACCCCCAGCACAGAGGGAGAAGAAGAGTCCACGCATTTTGGGCACCTATGTGACACATGGTCCTTGGTTTGAGGTCTACATGTACATTTCCTTCCCTGTGTACATTTACATTCACAAGGAAGTTTTAGCAAAGTCACACTTCTTTTAGCATCGGATGGCTACTTCAAACCCTCGGTTAGTTTGGGCTCCATAACAATTGCACGTTTTTCTCTTGGCGTTTGGGGTGGTTGTACTGATCTGGAAGCTCCATATACAGTCTTTGACTTACAGTGAATGGCCTGACTTGTGATTTTGAACTTCACAGTGACAGAGCATGGTACGTACCCAGTAGACACTGGACCTCAAGTGCAGAGTGCTGATCTTTCCTCAGATTAGCAACACACCCTCCCACACTCTCTCCTGAGGCAGGAAACAGCAGGGAGCTGCAGCTCCAGTCAGCCCTGTAGTCACGGGGTAAACAGCTGGTACTCCATAGTATAGATGTATTTTTGACTTCCAATATTTTCAATTTAGAACAGATTTGTCAGGAGGTTTCTCCACTATAAGTACATTAAGAAGGCTCTGTGTCAGCATGAGTTGGGTCTGGTGGTGGTGGTAGTGTGGGGGGCAGGGTGTACATTCTTTACTCTTTAACATTTAAGAATTTATGAGCAAGTTACAAGCTATAAATAAAACTCCTAGGCTGCAGGTCAGTTCCTAGCTTTGACAAAGACCATGGAACTTTGGGTACATCACAGCTTCTCCCCGGCCTTGCTTTCTAGTCTGTACAAAGAAACAATTTATCTCTAGCAACCAATAGCACTCCTCAGCTGCCAAGTCTCAGGGGCAGAGACCCCAGGCCTGGGGGACAGGACGTCCACGTGGAGCTGGGCATCTCCATGCCCACTGCTCCTCACCCACCCTCTTTTCTGCTGTGTCTGCGCCCTCGCTGGACACTCACTTCTTTCCAGCAACAATCACGCCTTGATCACATCAACACACAGATCCAAATAAGAACCCAGCTTCCTGTGATACGCTCAGGTAGCCTCTTTTGCTAAAAAAAAAGTAAAAAACAAAAAAAAAATTAACAAATGGCTTTAACAAATGGATTGATTTTCTCCTTCTCGTTTTCCTTTTTATTATTAAATTCTTATTTCTGCAATCTGTAGATTTTTTCTCCTGGGTATTTTAATTAGATAGTACAATTTAAAAATAGGGTCTTTAGTATATTAAGAAAGTTGCAGTGGCTTTTAATTTATGTGGGGCAGCTGGTAGATTTTTGATTTGAGAGGATTTTTTCTTTGAATTCTGTCATCTGAACTTTGCTTTGGTAATGCTGCAAATTAGCAGCTATTCATTCTCTAATGAACAAGGGTTCATGTAAATTTCAACTGTGAATAGGCAATCAGGGTTTCTTTGGGCATAATGGGTTATTTACCAGGCTTCCATTTCAATTTTGAACTCTTTGCTTCTTTAAACACCATCCTATGTAATTTTGCAGCCATCTAATTATGTATGTATATATTTACCATATAGATATTGCCTTTGTGCCTATATCTGCTCCAAATTGCTTTATTAAAATAATGGCAAAGCTCACTCTACCTGAAGTAGAGCCATAACACTGGTTCCATAAAGGCTGCTCTGCCCAGTTGGCGAGGAAGAGGAGGCCTTGGGAGCAGCCCTCAAGCTGTGTCCCAGAGGCAGCCCGGTGTCGTGCTGCAGTGGCCACAGGAGCCAAGAGGGCACTGGCAATTTTGTGCATTTCTTTTCTTTCTCTCTTTTTTTTCTTTTTTATTCCCACTGGCTTTAACCCTTTACTTCAAGAACAATCTGGGAAGCAACTGGTCAATTTTCAGGGTTTTCCCCCATTTTCCATTATGTTTCAGACCCTCTGAATTCTGAGGTTTGTGTGAGACCCAAGGCCACTGGCCTGAATGAAAGTTTCAGAGATTAGTTGTGAAAACAATTGTCAGTCAGCTTTTCACTGCTGTGGCTAAAATACCTGGCAAGAACAACAGAGAGGAAAAGTCTTTTTCTGTTTTGGGATCACGGTTTCAAAGGTCACAGTCCGCAGGAGCTGGCTCTGTTGCTCTTGGACTGAGGCAAGGCAGAACATCATGGAGACAGGGTGTGGAGGGGAGAGCTGTCAGCTCATGGAGCCAGGGCGGAGGGGAGGAGGGAGAGCAGAACAGCCAGTCACGGGATCTACAGCCCCCAGGGACATGCCCCAGTCGCCTATTTCCTCCAGCCACATCCACCTGCCTACATTTACCACCCAGTAATCCAAAAAAAAAAAAGAAAAAATTAATCCACTAATTGGATTAATTCGCTGATTAGGCCACAACTCTCCTGATTTTATCATTCCAACTCTGAACATTCCTGCTTGTCTCACACGGGAGTTTTCAGGGGACACCCCACATCTGCTCCTGACAAGTACCAAGCCTGCCAGTAACGGCATGTGTGGTGGTTTCCCACTCCCGGTCCTCCCATCCCCCATCCTCTTCTTTTTTTCTTTGACTGAAGACCCCTCAGGAGGGAAGCCTGTGTGCCAAGTTCTCCTTGTGGGTTCCCACGAGTCATGCTACCATTACAACAGGAGTGACCTTTTGGCCCATGGCCAGTCTTACATCGTCACCTCACGGGGTTCTAGAAAGTCACCTTACTGCTCTAGATATGTCCTTTGGGGTATAAACGATAGTCTAGGAAAGTTTGCTTGTTGGGCGCAGTAAGATCTGCTAAGTGAAGTCTACCACAGTCTCACCTGAAGGCGCATCTATAGACTCGGCGCCCTGCCCTACTCTGCACCTGTTTATAGGAATGACGCAATCGCTACGGCTTGGAAGCCTCCGTCCTTCTCGGAGCTTGGATTTGTGTCCTGCGCAGTCGTGATGCCAGAGCACAGTCAGCTGTAGCGATACTGGGTCAGTGCACGGCCCTGCTCATTGCGAGTCCCTCCCTCAAAATTGCAAGAGCTGCCTGGAGAGGATCAGCCCAAGAGCAAACAGGCCTGGTGAGGGACAGAACCCCAGGGAGTGCTGGCACTCTCCCAAGGCAGAGGCCACGTGCTCTGCACCTCTGGCTCCACCATTCATTTCCTGTGTGATGCAAAGACTTCTGTTTTTACCAGAGTCAAAACCGCAGCAGCAACTTGAACTCATGTCTATATCTCTGTATGTTTATCATAAAGTATTAAAAATGACCAGGCCAGCTGAACCATCGCCAGGCCTCTTCCAGTCTCCTCTTCCTTCATTAATTGCTCCTTTTGGATTTGTAAGGTTATCAGTTATTCCAACAGCCCACAGAGACGCACGGGGCCACTTCTTTCCTCCCACACAGGTGAACTTGTCACCCCTGCACTCCTCAGCAAGGGCACTGCGAGGGGAATCAGCATACAGCTCACAAGCGCCTTCAGAATGTCCCAAGCAAGTGGAGGGGCCTCAGTGCTTACCTCGCCATTTTGTCTGCTCTTGATACCTTGATGCGTCCCCGGCCTGTGCAACTAATCAAGTGCTGTCTTGCACCTGCCTCTCTGCCCTGGGGACTGGCAGAGAGCTGGAGCTGCCCGGGTGCACCGCCCTCTCCCTGCAAGGCTAACATAAAGGGTCTGGACTTTTGGTTGGATGGAAAGGGGCCTGTCATAGTACCTTTGACGGATGGAAAGGCAATTTTTGTCACTTACTACTCTGGGGTGGGCTGTGTATCATGCATCGCATTATGGTCATTTAAACAGATCAGCTTGGGACTCAAAATTGTGACACTTCTTACCATACACTGCAGTACTGCTGACCCCTACAACATGTTACTCACAGGCTGGAGGAAAGCCCACACCTGCCTCTCCCCACCCTATGTTGCGCCACACAAGTGTTCCCTGGCCTGGCACCACAGCGCAGCCCGTGTACACGAAGGATGTTTTCCCTCTGGGCTCTTCACCCCCTCTTTCTTGGGCTGAGTGTATATTCTCTGCTTTCTGGAAGCATCAAAGTCCTACTTAAAAAATGCTGTCACAGCCTCCTTGACTCTTTCACAGGCGCGGTCTCATTGGTGCTGTTTACTCATCACTCCTGACATGGCTGGGGTGCTCCCAGAGGCCCGCTGGACATCCCGCTTGTTTGAGTTGGGCCCTGCAATTTCCCCTGCATTTCTTCCCCAGGCAAGGACATTAGCTCTCGCTTTCCAGGACCCATGCGGCGGATGCGGGTAGAAACTGTTAAGGGATCTCTCTTCCCTCTGGCCCTGACCTCTGCGGGTCTCCACCAGCCTCGGCCAGCCTTGCCACAAAGCTGCAGTGGCTGGGCCTGAGGCAGTCTCTCTGTCACCCAGTCACACTGATGTAATGTCTCCAGGTTTGGGCGCCTAGCAGGGCAGCCCCGAGTGGGTGGAGCGACGACCTAGGACCGGGACCAGCACAGAGGCCATTCAGGGGGCTGCGCCTGTGTGGCTCCAAGGGGGCCTTCCGTTTGCTTGGGTTAATCCGCTGGGTAAGTATTCCTCCAGGGCCTGTCTGGAAAGAAACAGCAAATACCGCAGCTCCGACTAGCTGATCCCGGCCCACGGAGTGGCAATGCCGGTGCCATCCCCTCGCTGCACTAAATCAGAGCAGGTCATTAATATGCTAAAAGCGCTGCAGCCAATTGGCTCCCATGGCGACAGCGCAGCCTTCATGAATAATCCATGGAGCACCTGGAGGCAAGAAATTTTCATCGCTGGCGGAATTGGTGCACCGGGTGCGGCCGCGTGCAGGAAGCACCGGGGTAAGGCGGGCTCTGGATCCGAGGGCAGCAGGCGCACCCAGGAGGGAGCCTGGCCTGGGCCACGTGCCCCGAGATACGGGACACGAGGTCCTCGGTCTCGACATTTTAAAAAAGGCAGAAATGTAATTCCTTCCAAAAACAGCCCAACCTGTGCTCTGAGGCTTCAGCATGCGCAGAGCTCTTCCCAGCACCCCCAGAGCCGGCCAGCACCTCGGGCGCGGTCCTGCGGACAGTCTGACTGCAGTGTGTGCACGGCTCCAGGAGGGTAGGGCAGGACCCGGGTGCTGCGGCCTGCTTTTGCAGACCGCCCTTTCCTTTTGCTCTCATTCCTCTTAACTTCTGGGAACTCTAGTTTCTTCTTCATAAACAGGCAGCTGCCACCCGCCCAGGCAGCTGAGGGGTTTAATGGCAGGCGCCTTCAACCGCTGGAGCACAGTTTTAGGCTGTCTTCTGTTCCCCCGCCTCCCCGTCCCCACCACGGAAGACAGCTCACCTCTCTGTCCACAGAGAGGGAATCCTTTGCCTCATCAAAACTGTATTGCAGACTTAGCACTGTTTTCCAACACCAAGCATGAAAGAATTCCCGATGATTTAAAAGTGGGCGGGTTGGAGAGGTGAGCTCCTGCCTCGGAGCTGGAGTCTGGGCTCCACACGGGGACTGCTGCTGAAGGGCTCCAGCTGTCGTCTTCAGGTGGTGATTTCCATCAAGGCCGGTCTCTCTAATTTACTCCATTTTGCCAATAATCCTCCTCTGCCTTAATGATTCTTTCATTTTCTTTGTTCAGTTTGACTTGATGTATTTTGATATTTTAGTGGCTTGCATCCGTTATTTACTTGTTTCAAATTTTAGGAACACTAGTCACTCCCAAACATGAAGAGACTCTCCATCAGTCAAATGAAGCCTGTTCTAAAATGGGAATTCTGCCCTGCCAACTCTTTTTTTTAATTATTTCCTTTCCATGACTAGAGTGCAGATTCAGAAATATTAACCTGCTACAGAATTATTTTCCGCATGGCAGTTCACAGGAGATGCATTCCCTTAACGTCAAACGCAGCTATTACAGGGACACGACCCCTGTGGGAGCGGGCACCTGGCGGCAGTGGGGCTGACCTGAGTAGGGCAGTTGGGGCCTGGAGATGAGGCTGCTGCGATTTGGGTCCATTTCTACCCCCACACCTTCCTCAGGTTCTTGGGTGATTTCCTCCCAGATTTAGGAAGAACAGAGCTGTGTTGTCTGTTCCTTCTCACCGCCTGCAGGCCAGGACCGGCTTGGGCTACACCCTCTGCAGGCCTACGCAGAATGGACCCGCCAGCCAGCCCCAGCAGAGCTCATTCTGAGGCTCACGGTTGTCACCCACATCCCCTCGGTTGTCCAAATCAAATACGTGCTACCTGACATCCGCCCTTCCTTCCGCACTGCTTGCCTTGCGAATGGCCCCCTTCCTGGATCTTTCTCTGGGGTTACTGCTGTTGCCCCTGAGATTTATTTAAAATCCACTGCAACCACCCTTCCAAATCCATTCTCTATTTTGCTGACAGTTATGTTCCTAAAACAAACAAACAAACTTAACCTTATTATTCTCTTGTTTAAATTCTTGCAAAGGTTCTTTTTTCTTGAATAGAAACCTGAGTGGCCACACAGGGCCCTTTAGGCTCTGGCCCCTGAGTCCCTGGTCCTACCTCCAGCCTGGGTGGCAGGTTTTCTTGGGTTGTCAGCACATTCTCCCCCTGGACCTGAGCAGCCTAAACAGAGAGAGCCAAATAGAAGGGACAAAGGCTGTTAGGACAAAGGGCTAAAATTGGATTTAGAGATTCGATTACAGAATTGCTTTCTGGTTCATTTTCTTTAAGTGTGATTCTCTAAAAGCCAGGGAAACATATTACTGGTCATCTTTGGAATCTGGTAGCTAAATATATGCAGCTGACATTTTTGGAATGCTGACTGTGTGACAGATAGCAGCTATGTCCTTTGCAAGCATTATTTCTTAGTAACAACTCCTTGAAGTAAGTGTATTCTTCCTCTCTTTCTTTTTTTATATGTGACAAATTCAAAATAAGGTCCATAGCATGTATAACTCTTGAAATATTATAATAAAATGAACACTGAAACCCACCCCAGAAATTATAACCTAGGAAAATGTCAGTACTGGTGTCTTCCCTGTGCACATGGCCCGTTTCTCTTGGCCCCACCTCGGGAAAACAGTGTCCTGTGCTGTGTCTTTATTATTGTTAGTGTTTTACACTGTTCTGTGGGAGTGTCCACAGGGGCTGAAAGAGTATTGTCCCCAGAGTCTGCCACTCATGCTTGACAACACTGTGTTCATCGCTTCCGTGGAATCACTAGAATCTGACTTGACTTACAGATCCACTAACGTGGGCATGTCAATCTCTAAATAGGATTCTGCAAGGGCTTGTTATAGTTCTATCACTTTCTTTTTAAGATTTTTTATTGGAGAATTTTGAAGTATATCCAATTTAGGATTATTACATCTTCCTTCCAACAGAATCTTTTACTAGAATATAATCACATGTTACATGTTGATTTTTTTTTTGTCTTATTGGCCATTTAGTCTTATTTGGATGAAGCTCTTTTTTGCTTTTATGAGCTTTATAGAATATTTTGATTCAAAATTTCCTGTTTTTTTTGCCTTATAAACAACATATAGTAAGATTTCTTTCATAATTTGAAATCTAAAAATACATTGTAGCCAAAGTTTGGTCCATTTATATTTATTGAAAAAATTACAAATATCGATTCAGATTTTCTTCCATTCCCTCAAGTTTCGCTACCCTCCCAGTTAGTTACATTCTCTTGCTGCTTTTCAGATCTCTTGTTTTATTTTGTTTTGTTCTGCTGTTGCATTTGCTATTTTCTTAATTCATTTTCCCTCATGAAGTTTGCTATCATAAACTCTATTGCTTTTTTTCTGTGGATTGCTCTTGATTGCATTTAAAATTTTATTATTCATTTTTATTTACAATTTTAAAAATTTATTTAATACGCTAAGAAAGAAAGCACTCTCCAGCAGCACTGCCATCTCCTGCTTGAGTGGCACCTCTCAGGTCGTGCCCTTTCCCTCCTCTTGGAGACTTTGTCCCGTCACACTGCTCCCTCTGTTCCCTGCTGCCTTCTCTGTTTCTCCTCCGGCCTTCTTTCCAGAACCCTCTGCTTCTTCTCCCTCCTCTGAACAATGCCGCTCCCCGCTCTGTCTTGGGACCCTGGGACCACACTACTGGGAGCTCGTGAGAGACTGGACATCCCAATCCCCACACCAGGCCAAGTGAGCAGAACCTTAGGGTGGGCTGGAACCCCAAGGTGCTGCAGCTTTGTAAGCAGGCAGCTTAGCCAAGGAGCCCGAGCAAAGGAAATGAGGAGCCACGCTGTGCGCACAATTGTTGAGAACTTTGAGACGCTGAGAGCAGAACCCTCAACCAAACACAGGCCCTGCTGAGCACAGGGCCTTGTAGCTGCCCTGGAGGCTGGCCCTGGGTTCCACGTGGCATCTGCAATGATTTAGGAAGGAAAAGCAGTCTCTCTTCCCTTCACGTGCTCGAATGTTTATTTATATCATTGTGGGGTCATTACTTATTTTGTATTTTAATTTATGATTCAATTCTATGCTGGTGTTTTGTTGCCAAAGTGGTTGCAGCATGGGTCCTTAGAAACTCTTCACAGTTACCCTTCCTTCAGTGTTACATGATGAAACTGGTGAATTGAGTTGGAAGCCTTTGTGTGGTCTTCCATAACAATCCTGCACCCTGCCCCATAGGTACCCTGAAGGTTACCAGATCCAGGTGAAAGAGGAGGCTGAAAATCAGTTGCCTGAGACCCTTGGGAGCCGAAGTCAGTCTGGAAGCCCCCAGTGAGAAGGTCAAGAGTAAGAGCATCAGGAAGTCACCATTATGTCCCTTCTGCCTACAGTGGTTCTGCCCAGGTCTCCAGGCGCAGGGCTGCTGGGGATGCACTGCTCTTCCCAATCCCCACAGTCTTAGGTGGCTGGAACCTGGTACCCAGAGGTGACTCAGCTACAGGAACCTGCTATGGCCATGATGCTCCAGGTTGCACCTTTCCAGGAGCTTCTGGGCCAGGTGGGAGCAGTGCTGCCAGGGGACCTTAGGCCAAGTTTATGTCCCCAAGAGTTTTCTGCAAAATGGTGGCTTTCATAGTCATAGTCATATTTCCAATTGTTAAGAAGTCACTTTACACCAGGGGAAACAAAGTACTTACAGAGCTTCTATCATCCTGGAGGACGGGAAACACATTTCTGAAAATCTCAACATTTATTGACAGCATATTTGGTACCAAAATGAGCTGAAAACACAGGTGCATGCATGAACCTGCACATGCATGTTTACAGTGGTTTTATTTGTAATTGTTGAAACTTGGAAGCAACCCAAGTGTCCTGTGTAGGTGAATGGATAAATCAGGTAACACTCAGCCAGTGGAGGGTTCTCAGCACTGAAGAACTGAACTACCAAGTCACAGAATCACTTCCAGCAACTTCAAGTGCATTTTGTAAGTGAACGAAGCTAAACCGGAGAAGGCTACATACTGCACAATTCCAACCATCCAACATTCTGGAAAAGGAAAAGCTACAAAGAAAGTGAAAAAAAATAAGTCAGAGGTTACCAGGGCTTGGGGGGCGGGAAGGGGATCCCAAAGGATTTTTAGGGAAATGGAAAGACTTTGTGTGACACAATAATGGTGAGTATTGTCAAAACCGATGCACAACCCCAGCATGTGACTCTGAAGTAAACTATGAACTGTGAATAGTGTATCAGTAATGGTTTATCAGTTTTAGGAGATGTACCACACAGTGCAGGATGTCAGTAGGGGCACAGTGGGTGTATCCAGAGGGGTGGATATAAGAAATATATGTAATTTCTATTTAATTTTTCTATAAAGCTTAAACTAAGAAATCAAATATGTTGATTTTTCAAGAAAACCATATATTAAAAGGTCTCGAGTCAACTTCAGTGCAAATCAGACCACAAAACAAATGATCAAAAACGCGTGAATCGTCACCAAAGAGCTAGAAACTTGCAACTTAACATGAAATCTTTCAAAAGACACTAAAAGAAAAAAAGCTCAAGATTGAGAGCAAGGCAGGATGCTGTCTGACACGACAAGAAGGCGGTTCCAGTCTGTACTCAGTGCACCAGAACACGTCCAGTTTCAAGTCGCTGCCATGAAAACACCCTTCACGATGAATCTGATGCATGAAGATCTTCAGTCAGCACTAGAAGGTGCTCTGAAGGGGAAGTGTGATGTTCCGGGAAGTCTAAAGCTGCTTCCACCAGAAGCTGAAGGTTGGAACTGGGTTCTCCCATGAATGGAGTCATCAGAGTGGAGGGAAAAGAGGTCTATGTCTCAAAAGAAACTTCAAGTGAGCTCTGGATAGACACTTGAAGCAAACGGGTTCTTGCTCCTGTCCTCAGAAAAGACCATGGACCACGTGAAATTGGAAATCAGTGTGATGAGTGCCCAGAAAATGAATCCAAGACCTTTCAAAGACATTCATTTTCGTGGCTGAATTAAGTATGTATTTTAAAACTATGGAAGAAGAAAAAACAAATGTATACTAAGTTAAAGGCGATGGACTAGCAGTACACTTGAAGCTCACATGAAGCCTGCTGGCCAGCAGAGACGGCGTCACTGTAGCGAGAGGAAAAAACCGCTCTTGTGGAATCTTCAGATTTTCTCAGAAAGGCACTAAGAGGAAAAGAACGTTCACCTCATATCTGATTTAGAGAGGTTTTGCCATGTAAAGATAGAAATGTTTTCCAAAGCAGAGTAAACAAATGTATGTGAAAAAAGCTGGAAAACTAAAAATTATAAGCTATAGTTCATCCAGACGGTCTCGAAAGCCTCACCTCTGTCCTGATGGCCAGTGAACTTTCAGAAGAGCAGACCTTATGAGTTGAGAGCTATCTCAGTTATCTTAAGGTCACTTAAGAAAAGGAATACATCAAACAAAACAGTAAGAGGATTGCATCAACACTTTCAGAATATCAGTATACTCAATGTTACAAACAGGGTTTGTATTTGTTTCAAACATATTTGGCAAAAGCTTGAGAAAACACTGTGGAAGCCTGGGTTTGACCAGATACCCAGGGAAGGGGGCACAGCCCCCTAGATGCTATCTAGACCACATTCTGCCTGCTCTGTGGAACAAATGCTGCCCACTCATCATCCTCCACCAGGCCAGCCCCTCCTGGCTTGGTAACTCCTCCAGACAGCAGACGACTGTCCCTGGGAATGCTCTCCCTGAGAGGTTTGCTTGGCTAGTGCCCTTTCCAGCTATCATACCCCATGTCCTGCACTGCCCACTGTCCACACGGGCTGGATACACATGGAGATTGTCTTCCGTCCATCCTACCTTTCCCAGAACCCCCTTCTGAGATCTAGAACCACAGTAAAATACCTTCTTCCTCTTGCAACTAGTTTGTTTTTTAGTCTTATTAGGTAATTATACAATGGCTTACATGGAAACTTGGTAGGATTAATTACAATTTTTAGCTCTTTTATAACTAAAAGATTATTTAAATGTGACTCATAAGTTAATGGCTTTCATTTTATTATATTTGCAGGTAATATAGTTGTCATATTTTTATTGTTGTAAACAGTCCCCTAAAATAATAAAAAAAACAACAAAACTTTTATTTCATTTTTCTTGTAAAATAATTTGATTTATTTCCTATTTTTATTTTATTGATATTACTTAAATAATTACACAAATATTGTCAAATTAAGACAATAGCATTATAATTTTAGGGTAGCATTTAATAAATGTTCATTGAGTGAATATGCATCTTATTAGTTAAATGCCTCCATCATACTTGATTTCAAGATAGTGTAAATACAGCACTTTCTTGCTATTTAACATATCTCTATTGATATAGAAATAAAGTAGGTTTTTTTTGTTTTTTTGTTTTTTGTCTCATAAGTAATTTCAGATTTTCTCTAACTTGGTTTTACATTAGATAAGAGGATGCATACTTATCCAAATGGAAGTTCAATTATTTGAATTCTGCTTTATATTTTCATCTCATTAAAAAAGAGTGAATTTTATGAGTATGTCATTTCTTTCCTCCTATTTTTAGGTAGTATAAAGACAGTATTTCAATCGCTACTGTCTTACAACATTCCATATCATAAAGAGCAGTGGGAGTTTCACGTGAGTGGTGTCAGTTAGACAATCAGACATATATAAAACTCTTCAATTACTTCTGCATACCAAGATCTAACTGTATTCCAGTCCCAAGACTAATATAATAAACTATGTAAATTTAATTCTAAAAATTAATCTGGGAACACTCCATATGCCCAGACGCCCTTTCCTTCGATATTGGTCTGTATGTCAGCCGCTGCACACTCGGAGCTGTCTTACCTCTGTGCCAGCTGCAGCTTTTGGTCTTGGCCTTGGTCATCCACGTCTGAAGAAGGGACAGCCATGCAGAGTGAGAGCTTTCCTGGAGTGTCAGTGTAGTGTCCCAAACCTGTTTTCCTAGAACACCTTTCCCTGTCTCCATAACCGGGACCACCATGACAGGGAAGTTGCCTTTCCTCTGCAGGATGGGTGAGCTGCTGAGTGCATAATTTCCAACCCATTTCAAAACAAGTAGCTGCTAACAAGATGGGCTCACCAGTGGTAAGAGGGAATCTGAACTGGATTTATCCCTGAATCCACAAGTAATTTCCCCCTCCTTGAGCTAATCATCTGAGGCTTTCGGCTGGGACAGAACCTTAGCCTTAGCTCTAGAAGTTTCTCTTCATCAGGACCATATCAAGTCAAAAGTGTAACAGTGACAAACATTTCCAGGACCTCCCTTCCCTTGAGTGTCCCACACCAGGCCCTTTTCATCCTAAGGAGGAGCTTGGGACTGAAAAAGACCTCAGAACCAGGTGTTGGATCCTGCGACCTCCAGAGCCCATGATGACCTGCCTATCTTCCTGCCACTGCATGGATACTTCTGTGTCAGAAGGAGTTGCTGACCAGTGACATTGGAGTAAACTGTTCTCAGCATAGTACAAGGGCACCTGGATTAAGGGACACAAGGCCCGTTTAGCCCCAACTGCCACTGATGCTGCCTGACTGTGGGACACCAGACCTCACTTCATGTGGCCACCATGGCTTGCCTCTGTGAGGACAGCGAGAGAAGTCAATGAGGGATTAGAAGTCCAGCCACTATCGTATCCACAAGGGACTGTTCATGCATAGATTTCAGGGGCCACCAAGGGGCAGAGCTCTTACTCCATCTTGGGAACAGTGGGCCTCCTTCCCAAAGACCTTGAATAACCCCATGAGATGGGAGATGTTGAGCTCTCTGGCCGAGAACAAGAAAGCCCCTGCACCAAGAATGCACTTAGCCCACCCTGCAGAGAAGCATCCTCCTCCTGTCTCCCTCAGTCTCAGGGAAAGCCCAGGTCTGATGATTGGCCAACGCTGTCTCTTCACCTTGGGCAGAGGAATGCACAGCTGCTCAGAATCCAGGACCGAGGGCCCGTCCTGCTCCATGAGACACTGTGAATTATGTGCACC
Source organism: Xerus rutilus (assembly GCA_028644305.1). Lineage (NCBI taxonomy): Eukaryota > Metazoa > Chordata > Mammalia > Rodentia > Sciuridae > Xerus > Xerus rutilus. Next base: position 78,405,293 of record CM053411.1, on the reverse strand, counting down.
CCACGGACCTTTCCAAGGTCAGCCTCCTGATCAGTGGTGTGATAAGGAGGCCTTTTCAGCGGTCTCCTGATCAGTGGAGTGGAGATGATCACTTCAACTTGACAGAACCACAGTGGAGATTACACAAGGCGCCCTCATGATCTGCAGCAGGCATGCCAAGAGGGCTTCTCGTTCCGCAAACCAGTGACCTGCCGGCGAGCTCTGTGAGCTCATTCCAGCATTAACAATGAACCAGCACCTAACATAATTTGCAGGACTCAGTGCAAAATGAAAATTTAGAGCTTCATGTTCAAAAATTATTAAGAACTGCAAAGTGGTAAGAAAAAAGCATTTAAGCAATGGTACATCTAAGCCTGGGTCTGTGTCATGCCTCTTGGCCTGGCTTCCAAGTGTTTCTGACATGAGCTCATGGTTGAGAAGCACTGTGCTATTATTTTTTTAATGAGCGACTGTTGATGATAAATTCTCAGTTTTTCTTAATCTCACTGAAGCTATCTTTCAGATACAAAGTTTTAGACTGACATCTTTCTTCAGTTTAAATATTATTACTTAGCACTTTCTGACTTTATTTTCTGTGATTGTCATTTTTTAGTTGGTAATCTGCATTTATTTTCTGAATTTTTTAGTTCCGTTCTCTGTGTCTGTCTTCTTGGAGTTTGACGGCATTATGTCTGGGTGTGTCTGTCTGATTCTTTCTACGAGGTTTATGTGATGCTTGCTATAGTTACTGGTTCATGCCTGGGTGGTTCTGAAAAATTCTCATCCATTCTCTCAAATGTTTCCATTCCTTCCTTCTTTCTTCTTGTGAAGTTCTGTCTATTTGACCTCATGTCATTCTGATCTCCATGTCTTTTAACATTTCTTGTCCCTCCTTTTCTACCACCCATTTCTCTCTGCTGCATTCTGCACTATGTCTTAGTATGTGTGTCCCATTTCCCTGATTTTCTCTTCTACTCACATACACTCAGATAAACCTGGGCTGTGTTCAGACCAGTGAATTCTGACACCTGTGCAGGGTGTGGACATTTCTGCCACACTTCAGGAGAATCCCTTTTCCCTCAGTGAGACTCACATTCTATCTCCCATCTTCAGTGTTTTTGAGATCCATTGGTACTGTCTTAGGCAATGATTCATTCTTTTAAAATCTCATTGTTTGTACCATGATTTGATCACCTAATTTCCTCTCTGATGGCCATGGCGTTGTTTCCTATTTTGGACTATCATGAGTAAGAATATTCCTACATAAGTAATTTTTTTGTATGTGCGTGGTTACAGGTTGAATCTATCCAAGGTGAGTACCAAGAGGGGAATTACTGTGTATAAGGTCAAGAGAAAAATATATAATATATAATATATGTATAATATATTATATATTATAAGTATGTACATAATATATATGTTAAAATATCTACATAAGTATAAAATATATAAATCTACACACATACATGCACATGACACATAAAGATAAAATGCTTACATAAGCACAGGCTTTATTTTGTCCCTAACGTTGGAAGGGTCAGTGCTGTTGTACTTGGTGCCTGAGCCACGCTGGGGCGCGTGGAATGCTGACATCCTGCAGTTTCCATGCCGAGGGACTGGCGTGTGCTCATTTGCTATTAGTAGTCTTCTCAGGTGAAGCTTGTATTCACGTCTCTTCCTGTGGCTAGCCCGGGTCTCTTGTGCCCTTATTCATGATCTGTAGCAGTTCTCCTCACCTTCTGGGGATGGGCCTTGGCCCCATATTTGTATTGCAAACGTTCTCTTCCAGTAGTGACTTTTTCTTTTCTTTCTAAATGTTCTTAACATGGTTTTGATGAGAAGGAGTTTTTAATGCAGGTACAGTCCAGTTTATCAAATATCCTTTCAGGTTCATGTGCTTCACAATCTTTGCAGAAGTCTGTCTACCCATGTTGAGGACACAGTGCCCTTTTCTCACCTAGAATTCCTGTAGTTTGAGTTCATCTGTCCACATGCCCACCAGCTCTTCCAGCCTCGTTCCTGGAGACCTCCCTTTTGTGCTATCTCCATGGAAGACCCGCGGGCCTGTGCATGCGGGCTCACTCTGGATGCCTGTTCTCCACTCAATGACTCACTGCTAGTGCTTCTCTGTCCACATGTTTTAGTGATTGCAAGGTTTGAAATCACATAGTTTGACTCCAGAATTTATTATTTTATTGTTTACTTGCTTGCAAATTTTAGAATCAATTCTACAAAAAGTAGTCAGTGATATTTATGGTTTGGGTTGTTTCAAATCTTTAGATTAATTTTGGACAGGTGAAATTTCAACTTTATTGAGTCTTCTTACTCATGGACATCATATATCCTTTATTTATTTAGGTCTTTTTTAACTGGTTAGTATTTTATCTTTCTTGTTTTCTCCTCCTCCTCATTTCCTCATCATGGTCCTCCTCCTCCTTTTTCTTCCTCCTCCTCTTCCTCCTCCTCTTTTCCTTCTCCTTCCTTCTCTTCCTCCTTTTCCACTTCCTCCTCTTTCTCCGTCTTCTCCTTTTTCTTCTTCTTCCTCTTATTCTTTCTCCTTCTCCCTCTTTCATGTTAGAAGACTTCCAAGGCCTTAAAAATATGACTAATGTTTCATTTCCTTCATGCTATTAAAATGGTATTTTTAAAATATTTGTTTTCCAGTTGATTGCTGCTGATATACAGAAAAAATTGATTTTTTAAAAAATATATAGACCTGCTATTATGATGTGAGCCTTTAAAATTCAATTATTGGTTCTATCACTTTTTTTAGATGCCATGGATTTTCCTATGTAAGCAATCAAGGTTGCTTCCAATAAATAAAGTTTTACATCTTCCCGTCTGACTTCATGTCATTGGTTTCTTTTTCTTTCCTTTGTGTGCTGGTTGAGATCCTCCATACGCGGACGACATGGGAGAGAATACCCCTGCCTTGCTGCATACAGAGGACTATTTCAGCACTTACATTAAGCATGGTTTTAGCTCTAGGTGTTCGGCCAATGTCCTTCATTGTGCTGAGAAATTCTTCTTTATTTCTAGTTTTCCAAGATATTTTTTAAAACAGTGAATGGATGTTGGATTTGGTGAAATGCTTTCTGTGCAACTATTGAAGTGATCATTTTATAATTCAACTTTGTGGGGAATTGTTGATTGCTTTATAAATATTAATTCAACTTTAATTCATATAGTAAATAAATGTGGACAATATATATTCTTTTACTTTATTACTGGGCTGGATTTGCTAATATTTTAAGCATTTTTTCTCTATTTTCCTAAAAATTTTTGACAGATTTTGGTTCTAGGTTATGATTTTTCCTTAAAAAACATTAGAAACATTGCATCTCTCTCTATTGTCTGAGTTTATGTCAGAATTGTTTTATTTCTTCCTTAACTGTTTGAAAGAATTTACCAAAGACATCTCCTGTGCCTTGAGTTTTCCTTATGAGAATGTTTCTAGTTTTTAGTTACTATGTGTCTGCAATAGTCCTGAGAGCATTCTTCTAGGAGTATTTCAGTTTTGATAAATTGTGTTTTTTAAGGAATTTATTTCTGTTTTTTAGATTAATGTTGTATGTTTACAATACCCTATTATCATCCTTTAAATCTTGAGAATCCTGCTTCTTTCTGCTTGATCCCTGATATTATTTGATCATTTGTGAATTTGTGTTTTCTCCCTATTATTCTTAAAGCCCAATCAATCCTGACTGGGACCTGTAGCCTGGCCTTCAGACTCATTTCCACAGGGGAGATTTCTGCTCCACCCCAAAGAGATTCCTCTTCTCCAATGTCCTGCTCAATGCATCTTGACCCCAGCTCTGCCTTGAGCTCACAGACGTCCTCTGCTCTGCTGGGAATGCTCCTCCCAGCTGTGGTCAGATAAGTGCTCCCAGGCAGACAGCAAGCCCATATGGGGCTTTGCCTACCAAGACCCTAGTCCCATGCCTCTTGAGAGCACCTGAGGAGGGGCCCAGGGCAGTTGGGGCTTGCAGAGCTGGGTTCTGGGCCGCGCAAAAGTCAGTGGACTGCAGGCATGATGTTGGGTCAATCCCTCCTTTCTCCTTAGCAATTCTGTTTAAAACTTTAGAGTGGCCACACACATAATTCCATAACACAAGCTCTTTCTTTCCTCTCTCCTCAGAAATTATAGTTTAAAATATGTTTCCCACTAACTACCATTCCTAAGGAAATCATTTTGTTTGTTCTTTTTTTTCCCTGTGAATTAGGTGTCACTACAATACATTGATAAGATTCATGTCAAAAGCAGTATTCTTAACTTCTCCATCACTTTCACAGTGGGGAAACACTTATAGCAGTTAAGGCCCAGGGCCTGGGTGTGTTGTTGGCTGGGCACTCGGCACCTGGTTCCTGGGGTCCTAGGCATCTAGCAGCCTCACACCACCATGTCTCTGCCCAGTTCAGGGTTCACATGAGTCTTTGAGCACATTCACAGCCATTTTCTAAGTTAAATGAGCTGCATGTTGCTATTACCAAATATTGGCCTTCTTATGGCTAAGTGCCCTACTCACAGTACTTTTCTTAGCCAGGTGACAAACCTAATATTAAAAATCTGGGACCTCACTGAGCATTCACTGAAACGTTTGAAAATTGCTGCTTATGGAATCTTCACTGCACACCTGGTACTATATAGAGGTTCTGGGGTATCTTTGATTTAATTATTAAAATAAAGAATAAATAACATTATTTCCATAATATAGGTGAGGTCTGGGAAGGTAACTAGCTTGTTCAACAGCAGAGTGAGGACTTGAAGCCAGGTAGATCTGACCAAGGGACCCTTCCCTGGGTGCTTGTCATGCTGGCTACTGAAGCAGTTCTTCCACTGATTGAATATCTTCGCTGTGTCAAGTCTGATCATCTCCGAGCCAGCCACTTCACACAGATAGAGGTCTCATCTAACCCTTGGGGAACACTGCGGAAAAGGCATTTCCCCCTAGCTTACAGCTGCAGAGACTGCAGCTTCAGGCAGGAGGGACGGGCTCCCGGAGGCACACGGTGCTGTGGAGCACAGGTGAAATTCAGGCACCCGTACTCCACAGTGAACCCACCAACTGCATCACATGACATTTTCTGTTGTTTCACATCTGTGTGCTGCAGGCCTCTTCAAGGTGTCGGGGACTTTGTGTGCAGAGAGCGACTTCAGCAGAATGGCAAATTCATCATAGATGCTCAGGAAGCAAATGGTGAGTAATTGGTACAGAAAACACATGGGAATAAGAAAGCCCTCTCCACATGTCCAGGAGGGGCTACAGGCTGGGTGTCTTGTGCCCTGTAGATGCTGAGTCTGTGCTGCTATTCAGGGACCAGCTATGTGCCAGGAGGGTGCACCTTCACTGGGCTGAACATCTGCAACTCACTGGGCTGACCTGGGACAGTGCCACACAAACATGGCGAGACTGCACAGCCTGGGCACTCTCCAGCAGCCCCAGGTGCACATCTACCAGGGCACTTCTGCCCAATTAGGATGTCTTTTGGAGCCCCATTGTGCTAATTTTGTGTTACTGAGTTGAGATTTAGAAACCAAGATAGCATTTTGCAGGGTCAGTGAACTACTGAAATCATCTTTGGTTTGGCTGGGTGTCTACAGAATTGTTCTTCTCATTCTTGGGAGCTATAGCAAGCTTCCTCTTCCTGGCAACTGGCTTGTGAGAACTGGTTCTCTGGCCGGCTCTGTGCCCCTTCTCTGAGCTCCTGGGCAACGCAATGCGGGCTCCTGCTCCCCTGGGATGCCAGCACTGGGACACAGGCCATTCCTTCACTTCCAATCCCCTCCCTGCAGTGGGGCAGCTCTGTCTCCTTGGGTCAGAGGACACGACACATCATCTTGAACTTGGCTGATTCTGGCTGGTCCCTTGACTAAGAAGCAGAACCCATGGGCTCCTCTGCCTGCCGTTTGATGGACCTTCTGCAGTATCGTGGTGGCCCCTCTGCTTCAATGAGCCACACTCTGCCCTGGAGGCCCAGCATGAGTCTGGCAGGCTGCATCTGCAGGTAGCTCTCTAGCTGAAGTGGCAGGGATTCTGAAGGCGCTGGTGGAGTTTGGGCTTGCCCTTGGTCTTCAGAAACCCTCTGCCTTCATTTAATCCATGTATTTAAATTCTGAACTTCCCCAGGTTATCAAAAGTGATGGTAATGATAATGAAAAATTAATCCAACCAAGGTAGCAGATGTAGGGAAAGTTGAGGCTTCTTCAGGACATTAACATTCACAAACCTCTGCATTCCAATAATCCATAAAATGATTTTAAAATTTAAAGTTTATATGTGGCTTAGTGTTCAAGGTAGACAATGGTTCTGTGAAAGGGGGGAAAGTAGGGCAGCTATAGAAATTAGCACAAGCCCCTAGGCCCAGGGACTTTCAAAGAAATTAGGCCAAGTTCAAACAAACTGAGGCTAAGGAGAGGTAAGAGATAAATATGACTTTGAAACGCTTTACTCTGCACCAGCATGATGAAGATTCCTGCTGAACACGAGGGCCAGCTGCCACCACCTTGTTTGTCTTGCTTTTCTCTTGTAGTTGACAACTTGTAAAATTACAATAATGTAGAATTTAACTGGTAGCATCTAATTGTTTTTTCAATAAATTGGTAAAAACAAAAACAAAAAAATTCCTGGTGCCTCCAAAGTGTGAGTTAAGTTTTCCAAGATGGCTCTTCCTTGCCAGTTTGGCTCGTAGACCTGCTTCCTTCCATAAATGCTTCCCAATGTGGACTTGGAGGCACAGGGACACCAGTGCCTCAGTGCTCGCCTGCTCTCCTGGCTCCCCAGGCCACCCCAGGGACCTCTCCTTCCTGGGGCCCACATCCTAGGTGCAGTGCCACATGCACAGGGGCAAGTGTGTTTCTACCTGATCCCCGAGAGTCAGGAGCGCGATGCGGCATGTCTACAAACATTCTCATGTCATCTCACTACACTGTCCTGTCCTCAGGGGAAGGTCCACGGAGCAAACGTGCAGAAGGCAGAGGCCACTTTAGTTTGCTCGTACATTTAGGATGAGATTTGGGCTGAGCCAGGCAGCTGAGTTCTACCTGCGCTGCTGTCAGCTGGGGGCCTGAGTGGGGGGCAGGATCCGCTGAAGGTTCTGCCTCCCACCTCACTACGTGTCAGCTCGGTGAACTCCACAGTGCAAGAATGGCAGTGGGCGGGGACATGCCGCCATTGCAGACAGTGCCACTGCCACAGTGAGGAGCCGTTGACCCAGTTCCCTGGGAGGGAAGCCAAGGTGCAGGGCAGGGGAGGAGCAGCACAAGCTCCCCAAGAACAGCAAGAATCAAACTCAGACAGGTGCACCTTCCAAGGCTGCCCCGCCTCCCTTCCCCATTTTGTTTTGCTGTTGTTGGACTATCTGTTTTGTCTCCCTGGTTGGTTGATCGTTGCTTTTTTTAACCCCATGGCCTAGCCAGTTTGTAAACCACAGGTATCCTGACCCTGCATCCAGATGGGCACTCGGGGTCTAGCTCTTCTCCATTCTGCAAACAAGACTTCAAGGTGCTGAATTTCCCTGCTCAGTTCTCCATGGGTCAAACAGGAACAAGCACAAAACCCCCACTCAAGGTGCCGTCAGGGTCAAGTGAGCTCACTGGGGCCGAGCCTGTGCCTGACGCAGGGCGCCCAGCATGTGTGCAGAGTCCCTGGAGCAGCGCACTCATGCACTGTCGGTACAGCCACCAGCTCCTCGGGCCAGCTCTGCGCGCCTGGCACTCTCACACTGCATTTCCAAGCCTCCGTTTCTCCATCTAGACACTAAGACAGCTGGTTTTATGAACTATAAAGTTTTTCCACTTTCACATGTATGAGCTCTGTTCTCTACACAGTGGTGGTCAACCATCTGCAGGGTTATTATCACAGAATCCCAACCTGAAGCCTGAGAACTCTTCCACGTAGAGGAGAGTTGCATAAATCAGAAGCGTTGGTTTATCCTTAGAAACAGAGGTCTGCCGCCCACATCATCACAGGTTAGTCTGGCTCAGTAGACTTACACTGAATGGATAAACGACACTGTCAAAGCAGCTCCTGAGGCAGCTTAGATCCTTGTGGCATTTATTGGGCTTGTTCCTTCCTGTGCCTCCCTTCCCATGTCCCAGGAATGAGCGAGCCTCTGGTGCGTCCAGGGTGAAGGAGCATCTTGTGGTTTTGCTATCTGGCTACAGAATAAAGAGCAAGGGGACAGATGCCTGTGTTTCTGGAAAGCCTAGGCCTGCTGGAGTGATCGTGCCTGGGTCCTGAGGAAGAGATGGAGAGGGGCGTCACAGAGGGCAGTCACAGGAGCGTGTGCTGAGAGAATTTCCTCGAGCCTGGGAGAGGGCAGAGGGCTAACACCAAGGGCCACAGCCTTGCTCCTGCACACCTCTGTGGGGAGCTGGAGCGCCTGCAGCGGATCCCAGGTAGTGCCCTTGCTGTGACTGGCCAGAGCAGAACTATCTGACTTCGAGAACCATTGAGGCTGAGATGATGAGGCTGTGAGCAGTGGTCTTAGTGGGTGAGGCAGGGGCCCTCCCATGTGTTTTCCAGGTTCTTGTGGGGCTCTGTAGGAAGAGGAGCCCCCAAATGATGGAGACTGACAGTCTCAGCTGCTGGGGGACTGTGGGTTCAAGGTGAAGTCCACTTGGGTTAGAGGACATACAGCAACGTGGCAGGCTTTGCAGTAAGGATGGCACAGAGGAGTGGCCGTGGTGCTCCCCTCCGCACAGAGCGTTGGCCCCCAGGGGAAGGCCCTTCACTTACGTTAACCGGCATAGAGCTGATTCTGGCCTCCGTGCGCGCTGTCCCCTAGTCTGCTGTAGACCGTTTCTTGCTGTTGCTGAAATCTGCATTCCTGTGGCACTTCAACGTGCACACCAGAGCTTTTGCAGCTGTACTGACCCCTCTGTGGCAGGCCAAGCGCTGGTGCTTCATGTATAGTGTCAGCTCATCTCCACAGCGATTCCGCAGGACAGTATTGTTCTGCTCCAGAAACTGGATGAGGAGATTGAGGCAGCTAGATGACCCACCCCCCGAAGTGCGTCTAGAAAGACAAGAATTCCACCTCAGATGAGCTCCAGGCCATATTCATGTCCTTTAAAGTAAGAAAGATCTCTATTCCCCACCCCCTCTCTTGAGAGATTTTCCCAACTTACTGTAGACAATCTTGGATCAAAGAAGACTGGGGAGCCCTTGAAGTGCCAGAGATCCCACAGTCCAGGCCAGCACATTGGCTCCGGGCCACTCATGGCCATGTTTCCTCCAAACACTTTATTCTGCCCACAGACTTACCAAGGAGGCAGGGCTGTGCTCTGCAGTAATAGTGAATGCCAGTGTGATGAGGCACAGAAGTGACCTTGGCTCTCACTAGAATGGATCCATGGCCCGGGGGAGGGGTGGGGTCTGACCACAGTAGTGGGGTGTGCGTGAGAGAGACCACGAATCCCCAGGGCAAGTGGGAGCTACAGGAGGAACAGGGATGAGTGTGCTGTGGACAATCTGAATGGGTCTGGAGACTCAGGGGGAACAGCTGGGGAGTCGTCGGAGGTGAGAAGAGACAGACAGAGACAGTGGGCTATAGGCAGCTAGGGCCACTAGACTAAGTACCACAGGCCGGGGGCTTGAACAGCACACATTTGGTTTCCCCCATTTGTGGAGGCTGGAAGTCTGCGATCAGGCTGCCCCAGGTTGTCTCCCAGGCCTCTCCTTGGGATGCAAAGACGACCTTCCCCCTGCATCTGTGCCGGTACCCAAATCTCCTCGTCTTACATGGCACCGCTCCTGTTGGCTTACGCCCACCCTCATGACTGCCTCTTTACTTAAATGCCTACTTCAAGGCCCCGTCTCCAAGACAGTTACACCCTGAGGTACTGGGTGTGAACTTTGCATTTCAAGGAACACAATTCATTGTAAGCAAGAAAGGGTCGGGGGAGAGAAACTGCCACACCAAAGTCACGTGCATGTGTGATTTGGGGTGGTGGTCAGTGACTGGTGGGGACTGAGGTATGGCAGAGAGCTGCAGACTCGAAGACAGAGTGGCAGAGGATCGACCAAGAGCTGGACTCCTGGCCATTAAGCTCTTTGCAGTGAAATTTTAATTCTATGACATGGATTAGTCCCTTCTTAAGCCTCCTGCATTGCTTAAGAAGGAGGTACTCAGATAGGAAGGCCAGAGGGAGATGCATCCAGCCCTTGGCCCACCCTGAAGGGCCCTTTCAGGATGGGGGGAAGCTTAGGGCCGTGGTATTGAGGGAGGACCCATGAGAATGTGCCAGAAGAGGTCCTGTGAGCACAGGGGCTCCCACACCACAGTTCCCAGCTCCATCCTGCACCTGCCTGGGGTCAGGGTGCTCTGGTCCCCTGAGCTCTGTCCTCTCCAGCAGCTGCCTGCCTGCTTTCCGCTTGGGAGTCTCCCAACTCCAAGGAGCCAATAATCTCATTAGGACTTTAGTTTCCACAAGGCCTGGCTCCCCTTGCTGGTGACGTTTGCTCTGCACAGAAGAGAGGAGGGGAGCAGGTGGTAGACTTCCTCCCTGTGTGCCCGACATGGGCATCCACGTTTCCTACGCCATTTCAACATCCCTTCCCTGTCAGCATCATGATTTTGTTTTAGAGGCAATGAAAAAGAGATTCCAGAGGTGACCTCAGCACCCAGCATGATACCAATCAGGGGCAGAGATGAGCCCCAGAGCACCTATGCGGGACTCTAACACCCAGGTGGCCTCCTTTGGGCAAAGCTGGGATGAAGGGAGGGCTGTGTGTGGACCCTGCAGCCATAGCTGTCCAGTGAGCTGGTTTCAGAGCTTGATTAAGGGCTCCTACTTTAATTACCACACACTTCTGCATCTCCCGCACGGCAGAGTGGGTCTGAGCAGGTTCCCACACGACTGTGGATTTTGCTTCAGTTCTCTTCTTGTGCCCACTGCTAACCGCTGTATAGCATTTGATGAACAGGGATTCATTGTGTGGACACTCAGGACTTTAAATTGCTATCTTGGATGTGAAGAGGACTTCATCCTCCATGCATAAGATTTAAAAGTCAAGTGTCTGCGTGAGGTAAAGTACACAGAAGTGTTAACTCTCTGCTTCACCGTATGAGACTCAGGCCTGACAGGTCAGGTGACATGCCCACTTGACCCAACAGCCAGCAGATGTTGCTGGCTTGGCCTCATAACTAAAAGCCATGCAGAAAAGCTAGCGAGTCTACGTAGAATGCAGGACACTGGCACTCAGTTTGAGTGGAGTTAAGAGTTACTACTTTTTAAACCCCCTTCACATTTATTTCCTATTTATTCCACATCAACATTAATGTGTAGGCTTTATGACCACGTATCACAAACAACCTGTTATGTCACATCAAATAATGAAGACAAGAGGGAAACACAAAAGCCACACAAAAACCCACACCTGGTACAGTCAGGTAGATTGTCTTGCTGGCTTAAGGAGTGGATTTTAAACAAAATGCACTACACACCCAACTGTGATCCTGGAAGAAAATAGGAAGATTTCCATACATATTTATTTTCATCTAAAAAATCAGAAAACAAATGGAGCTGTACTGGTATTGTACGTATATTTTGACAACAGAAAAATAATAAATGAATTTACCTATTTGAATGCACACCACTTTATTTTGTTTATTTTGTTCTTTAGGTACTTGAGCTGCAAAACGGAAGGTGTCTGGAAAGGACAGCTCAATGGCTCTACCCCCTCCACCTGCAACCCGCTCTTCTTCAGCAAAGGCCACGGGCAGAGCCAGCGCCTTGCTCCCGTGTGCTCTCCGTTGAGATCTGTTTGCTGCAGGAGAAGCACCGGGCTCCATTCGCTGTGGAGCCCCCTGCACCAGTGTCGGGTGCCTCATATCTGCTCAGTCGTTGAGGGTTCGCTGCTGTTATCTTATTACCACGAGTGAGGCCCTCTGCTAAGTGCTCTGTCATTCATTCATTTATTTGTGCTTGACTGTCACGATATCCATGCAGTTATGCAACGTATCTTCTTTTGAAGATGGAATCGGAGCCCCACACGGAGCATACGGTCTTACGCTTCACCCACGCCGTGCAGGATCTAAGCTCCAGTGTCAACTCCACGTGGTGGCCCACTTCTGTTGACAAGTAAATGGAGCCACATGTAGGCAGGTGCTGTCCCCTGGGAACTGAGGAGTCAGTGAGAGGGGCCCAGGCTGTAGCCCAGCAGCAGCAGCGTTGGGAAGTTCCAAATCCCTCTGACCTTCACAGAAATGCCCTCAAAATGAAAGGATAGCAAAGCCTGTGCAGTCGCACCTGGCCATGTGCACACAAGCCCTCCCATGCCTAGCAGTCCTTACTGTGGGAGTTCAGAGCCACAGGCTGGTGTAAATGACATCGCTGGCTCAACACTTGATTTCACCTGAGAGTCCAGACCCTCTCAGCTCACTCTTTTTTTTTTTTTTCTGGCACCAGCAATTGAACCTGGGTGCTTCACCCCTGAGCCACATCCCCACCCCTTTACTTGTTCATTTGTTTATTTTTGAGACAGGGTCTCCCTAAGTTGCCAAGGTTGGCCTTGAAGTGGATCTCCTGCCTCACCCTCCTCAGCTGCCTGATTGCAGGCCAGTGCGGCCATCCCTGGTTGCCCCTTCTTAACGCCTCACAGCCAGGAGGACCTCAGGACCCTGCCTCTCTTGGTTGCTCAGTTATTGGACATGAGGTCGGAGGACGCAGGCCCTGCCTGGAGCCGCAGGCACATCTGCGCCGTGCGGCTGCTCTTCTTCTGTCGCCTCTTCTCCACCACCTTGTCCTCCCCTGGTGTTAGTCACCTGGGTCTTCTTCCCTGGCCATCTGGCCTTAGACACCAAACCTCATCACCACTGAGGAGAAAGGACCTGGAGTGCCACACCCAGCCTCACGGCACCTCGGCGCCCTTGTGGTGCCTTGCGCCCATTGTTGCGTGTTTCTGCAGTCGTGGTTCCGTGTCCACTGGGTAATAGAATGTGCACGTTGGATTCTCAGACGCAAGCTGCTCCCAGCCACTGCACACGGGGGTGCGGCCCTGGTGATCTCAGAATGCACAGGTGAAATGATCACAAACACACCCAACTCATATGGTGCATGTGGACACGCACACACACGCTCACACACACACACGCTCACACACACACACTCACACACACACACGCTCACACACACACACACGCTCACACGCACACACACACGCTCACACGCACACACACGCTCACACACACACACGCTCACACACACACACGCTCACACGCACACACACGCTCACACGCACACACATGCTCACACGCACACACACGCTCACACGCACACACACGCTCACACGCACACACGCTCACACACACACGCTCACACACACACACGCTCACACACACACGCTCACACACACACACGCTCACACGCACACACACGCTCACACAAACTGCCAAGCTGGGTCATCTATTTTCAATAGTAGCTCTTAAAGTTTGACTTAATAAAACAACAACAAAAAATATGCAGAGGCTGTGTGTGATCCATAGACTACCTACAAGATACAATTTCCCTGCAATTTTCTAAATGTCTGGCATCTGCAGACTTCAAACCCACTTAGAGATATTATAAAACTAGCTCTGATTATGTCATGGTGATGGCTGACATTTATTGTCTGTCATCCAGGAAAAAGAAAAAAGAAAGAAAAATAGAAAAAGAGGGAGAGAGAGAGAGAGGGAAAGAGAGAGAAAGGCCCAAGGCTGTGCCCTGTTAGGACTCCCTGCTGGACAGGCCGAGGCCGGCTGGCGCTCTCGGTGGCCGCGGTGCTGCTCCAGTGACTCCTTTCTGAGGCCCACATTCTCTCGGCCATGGACTCCTCATTTCCTCCTTGACCACACTGGTCCTGCATCCTTTCACACCTGACCCCTTTGACTGACAAACTGGAACGCTACCTGGGAACAAAAGGCAGTTACATGAAATCTAAGGCAGCATATTAATATTTCATTAGCAATTCTTTTCTCTCACAGGCTGACTGGCAGCTCCTTCAAGATAGTAGCAAAGCTGATTTTAATTATTTTTTTTCAACCTGCATCCCAACTCTCGCTGCCTCTTCCTGCTGTAAATCAGTCAGAATGTTTTCCTTCATTATTACCATAAGTGCTCAGCACTCTCTAATTACTCTAAAGAATTTCTTATCTTTTATTTCTAAAGCTGAGATTTTGAAGAGAGGGAGAGAGCCATAATTAACCAGGCAGCTGTTGGTAGTCTGCCCGAGTCTAGAACTGCGGCGGCCCCCTCCCGTTGGCTTGGCTGTTTGGGGAGACTGGATCCGATGATGCTATGACTTTCTTCAAAACAGGCAGCAGTGCACACAGCACACTCCCTCCCTTCGGGAATGCTCTTCAGAATCCATTTTTAATATAAGGACGATTAAAGAGCCCATTTGAGAAGGCAGGGCACACACCGCCTAACTGCACAGGACTCCTGTCCCCGGGAGGGAGCAGTCTGGCTCTAGGAGACTCTCTGTGCACCTGGCCAGGCTCCCCATCAGCCTGGCTTGAGACCTGGAGATGTGGCTAGCCAGGCCCTTGCCAGGAGAAACCAGGAAGCATGGTGCTCTACCCTGTGCTGGGCAGATGCAAGCCTGGATCTCTTTCTGGGGAACAGGTCTCCTCTCCTTGTGAGAACGCCCAGCACAGGGGAGGAGAGGGCCATTTCAGATGAGCGATGAAAAATATATAATCTCAGCACCCTGGAGGCACAGAGCCTTGTCATTAGATATAAAAGGCTCCTTTCAGGGGATTGCATCAGCTTCCTGGTATTATGACTTAGGAGGAGAGCAAAATGCAAATTGAGGGTTTTCATGATAATCGGTCTTTTCTATATTTCCCCTGAATTGAATCTGCCTCTGGCTGTCTCTTTGAGTTTTATTGTGTTGACGAGTCTCAAACTGATTATTCCTTGGAAATAAGGAAATAAATAGGAATGAAGATAGGGTACACAGCATATATCTAATAGAAATACTACTGGCAGCAGAATCTGCAGAATGTTTAGTTTCATGTTCTTTTGTGGGTGACATACTCCCAGCTGGGCAACGAGGCTCTATGTAAATGCAGGAGATGAGAGAAGCTCTGAAATTAAGTCCAGGGTTCATTCCTGACCAGCTGTGCCAGAAAATGGCTCAGCAGCAGTGGCCCTCTCTCAGGCTAAACAGGAGCCTCACTTCTGATGTGGGGAGACCACCTGTGCTAATGAGCAGCAATTATTCATCCTCCCTCCCCCAGTGGCTCCCAGGGGCACTCCTTCTGGACAGGCAGGCCTGCACTGAGCTAAGGGTTTACAGTACATAAGGCATCCCTAGCCGAAGCACCTACCCAGATCTAGATTACCAAGTGACAAAATGAGGCCTGAAAACAGAGGAGGCAGCCCCCATCCCCAGGATCTCCTGATGAGTTCCTGGAGCAGACAATGTCATGAACTGGGGCCCATGGTGCAGTCGTCCAGGCCAGAGCACATCACCAAGCATAAGGTGCCATGCAGAACAAGGGGCCTTTCTGGGATCCTCACCTAGGAGCCTATGGAGGTTCCAGTAGCCAGCCAATGGGAGTTCTGAGCATCTCTCTCTGGCACTGTCCAAATTTATGGCCTTGAGGAAAGGGTCTGCCCACCGGTCTTGCATACCACCATCAAATAAACAGGATGATGCCAACCCCACGAGCTTCACAATGCTTCTGGAGAGAATGGATGCACACGCAGTGGTTCCTATGAAAGAGCAGTAACAGCATTTTTTTTAATGAAAAGGTATATGCAGTGGCGTAAGGGGAGCATTGGCATTGAATTTGCATGTAGCCAAGCATGCTGTTGGTGAGAACTATCCCTTCCTCTCTGAACCAATAGCCTTGCTGTTTAGAGGAGATGTGACTGCCACCGTCCATTCCCTAGATGGGAATAGATGTGGGATTCTTGTTAAGAAGAACCTTGTGCCTTTACTGGAGTATCATTCCTCCAAATTTCAGTTTTGATTTGATATAATTTGTCACCCCTTACTGAATTAAGTATTCTGCTTGCAGAACTTCCATGAGCACACAATTCCACAGTGTTGGTAAAAAAAAAAAAAATAAAATGAAATGAAATAAAAGAAGGTACAATCTGCCAAGTAGGCTTTCGCTTACTATCCCCTGTGATCCACAGCAGCAGCTCTGGACCAGGCATCACCAAGGCTGATGAGTCACCAGGGTGAGTGGAGGGGCTTGGCTTGGGTTCCTCTGTCTATAAAGTGAGATTGATAACCTCTTGCTGCCGCTGCTTCTAAAGGGCTGCAGGAGGGTGAACGGGCTGGTACCTGCTGCAAGCCCTGCTCTGCTGCAGGAGGAGCAGCCACAACGCCCCACCTCATGCCCAAGCTCTGGATCAGTTCTGAATATACAACAATAATAACAAGGTGGCCAGGCGGCCTTCGTCAGCACAGCTCTGCCTGGTTTTCACAGCACCTCCACCAGTATTCCGTGTCCACAATTTAACATAAAACAACTACATTTTACTGAGAAGAAAATCCATGTGGACAGGGCTTAAGCCATTTCTAAGGAAATAAGCTAGTCAATGGCAGTCCACGCCTGGCGTCTAGGAAAGCCTCTTCCCCTGCTGGGCGTCCGTCCCCTCTGCCCACACTGTCTCCTCCCACAGGCCTGGCTCTGCCAACTGGAAATATTCTCTGGCCCTCCAGGGAGATTCAAGATAATCAAGAGCCTGGAGACCAGGGTTCTGCTCCAGGACGTCCTTGTGGAGCCCCTTCATCTGCATGGGGTGCTCATGGGGTGCAAGTCCGATGCCGTGGGGATCCCAGCTCCCAAACTGGATCTGGTTCAGAGCACTGCACAGGATGGTGACTAGTCAAGGAAAGATGAACAGGAGGATTTTTATTAGACGTATTGCATGCTAAGTTTTTATAATGCAATATTTTATTGATAAATTTACATGTAATGTTTAATATATTTTAAAAAGTTATATATTTGAAACAAGATTTATGTCTAAGGAAATGTATTTCTAAACTCACAAGTGAGACAACAAAATGTATGACCTGATTTAGAAGAGTTTGAGACTTTCTTAAGACTATATTATTTTTATTAAAGGAATTAATACTATACTATGGATAAAGAAAGTCTTCTGGATAAAAATTGATAAATTTTTTTAAAGATACACTTAATTTTTTTAAATATTTTTTTAGTTGTAGATGGACACAATGTCTTTATTTTATTGCTTTGTATGTGGTGCTGAGGATCGAACCCAGGGCCTCACGCGTGTGAGGCAAGCGCTCTACCACTGAACTACAATCCCAGCCCCAAGATACACTTAATTTTTAAAATACTGACTAAACTCCATGTTAAAAAGAAGTTGCTGGGCTACAGTTGTGGTTCAGTGGTAGAGCGCTTGCCTAGCATGAGAAGGCGCTGGGTTCAATTCTTAGCTCTGTATATAAATAAGCAAAACAAAGATTCATAGACAACTAAAAAAATATTTAAAAAAATAGTTGCTATTGCAACAAACCCCATGTAGGAGAAGCAGGCAGATTTGGTGTAAAATGGTCATCTAAAGACGTAACTGTGTGGACATAAGTCTTACTTTCCTGAAATTTGTCTTTTAAATTTTTGTTCACTGTTGGCCAAAGGCCTTTGTCTTTAAAATGTTCCTGTCAAAGTGCAAACCTATTGTGTGAGAAAACTACATGTTTCTCAGTTTATCATATGGCCTCACTTCTCCTTGAGATACTTCTGGAAATCAGTCACAGGACCAGCGATTATTCAAGAGGAAGCCCGCAGGAGAAGGCAGCCTTCTGGAGGCAGGCAGGAGCATGGTGGGACACAAGTCCCCAGCGTAGTGTGAGAGCTTGGGGCATTTTCGCAGAGGGGACCCGGTAGTGCTGAGCCTCGGCTCCAAAATGGTAAAACTCACCTTTGACACTGAGGATCATGGGCAGCAGTCTTCTGACCACGTACATGTTTACGGCTGCTCCTGAAGGACAAGGTTAAATTGGAGGCCAGCTCCATTCAGTGAAGATGTGCCGAAGTCTGGGGGAGAAGAGAGGCCATGGCAGGCACCGAAACACGAGATGCTGGCGCTGCCTTACAGTCCACAGGGAGGCTGACCTGTCCACTGGGGAGGCTGGCCTGTCCACTGGGGAGGCTGACCTGTCCACTGAGGAGGCTGACCTGTCCACTGAGGAGGCTGACCTGTCCACAGGGAGGCTGGCCTGTCCACAGATGAGGCTGGTCTGTCCACAGAGGAGGCTGACCTGTCCACAGGGAGGCTGGCCTGTCCACAGATGAGGCTGGTCTGTCCACAGAGGAGGCTGGTCTATCGACTGGGGAGGCTGGCCTGTCTACTGGGGAGGCTGGTCTGTCCACTGGGGAGGCTGGTCTATCGACTGGGGAGGCTGACCTGTCCACTGACCTGTCCACTGGGGAGGCTGACCTGTCCACTGGGGAGGCTGACCTGTCCACAGGAGAGGCTGGTCTGTCCACTGAGGAGGCTGGTGTGTCCATAGGAAAGGCTGGTCTGTCCACAAGGAGGCTGGCCTGTCCACTGGAGAGGCTGGCCTGTTCACTGGGGAGGCTGACCTGTCCACAGGGAGGCTGACCTGTCCACAGGGCAGGCTGACCTGTCTACAAGAGAGGCTGACCTGTCCACAGAGGAGGCTGACCTGTCCACAGAGGAGGCTGGCCTGTGTGCTGGCCACACTGCTGCAGCTGAGGAGCTCTTGCTCTGAGGCCATGCATACCACATCCACAAACTCCAGGGCAGCAGACGGGGCCTCAAGCTATGAAGCCCTGTCTGTTACTCTAACACCCTTCACACTAAACCCAGCTCTGCTGGTGCCATGAGTGCTAGGGAGACCTAAGTGATGGGACTTAGAGTTGGGAGAAATTAATTGGATGAGAGATACGATAGAAAGTTTTCTAGGGCCAACAGCCTTTAACACCACAGCGATCCCAGAAGGCGGAGCCACAGGGGTGGGGCAGCCCTCCTCACAAACCTCAGCGGTTTCCTGACAGGAAATTTCATGAATCATTAAACTTTTGTGCTGCCTCTTCTTTCTTCTAAGAAACGAGTTTTGGAATTTAAATTTCTGTAACAGAAGAAACCGCTTCTTCCATGCCCCAGTCAGCCGAGCTGTGAGAATGCCTGCCTGCCGCCCAGGAGGGCAAGCTCCCTCCTGGCTTGCGACTTTCCGTCTTCAGCGGGCCACCAGGCTAAGGGCAGGCTAAGTGGGTGGAGGGCTTGTTCTTCAGGAGCAGCTGGGCTTCGGTGTCCAGCAGAGAGGCAGGATGTCAGCACTCCGTGAGGCCCGCAGAGCACCTGGAGAGGCACCCAGCTGCCCACACTGGAGCCTCCACGAGCGAGTGCACAGGGCAGACAGCAGCACGGACCTCAGCTGGAGTAAGCCTCATCACCCAGCTCACACTGCCCGCACACTCTCCAGCTCTGAGACAGAGAGCACAGCTTGAGACATGAAATGCAACAAGCCAAGAATTCACAGGGCTGTGAAGACTTGAGGCCGAAGTGAGTCTATGGCTCAGTGGCTCTCAAGGAGTGGATAGGAGTCTACACCAGAGTCTCCATCTAGAGCAGAGTCTCCATCTACACCAGAGTCTCCATCTGCACCAGAGTCTCCATCTACACCAGAGTCTCCATCTACACCAGAGTCTCCATCTAGATGAGAGTATCCATCTAGACCAGAGTCTCCAGGGGATCCCCCACCTCAAGACTTCCTGGCTCTCTGTAGAGATTCAGCAGACCTGGGGAGAGTGCCAGAACCCTGCATTCTGAACTAGCACTGTCTTCCTCATTCGTTTCCCTCACATGGTAGGAATCTCAGAAATCCTATTCCCAGGGGAAAGCCCATTCAGAGTGAGGAAAATGGGCCTTGGAAGAGCTCACACCATGAACTTGACTATGGGTGAAGGCACTTCTGTTTTCCTGAGAAGTTCCCCAAACATCACCACTCACCCCGGCAGAGAGCGGCTCAGATGGGGAGGAGGAACTCACTGGGTTTTCCTGACTGTCAGCATGTGGGGGCGTGGGAGGTGGGGTGTGGACTAGAATGCAGTCTCCTTCCAGGGCCAGGCTGCGCCATGCACAGGAGGAGCGGTGGTGGGAGCCTGGCCGCCCATCAAGTTGTGTCGGCTGCCATGCAGACAGGCGCGCGGGACAGAGGAGCGAGTGAGCCAGCGGCGCTCTGTGCTCTAAGGAAGTGCAGAAGAGCCAGACAGCGATGTTTGGGGCTTTCAGGCCACACACAGTGTCTCCAGTGCTCAGTGTGGACAGACGCACTCCAGGTGAGCAGACTAGCAGGGTGGCTGGTCCCAGCAAATCTGTTTCAGTGTTTGTAGAAACAGACCTGACCATGGCTGAAGTTTCCCAGCCTGATAGCATTAATATCCTAAGTTTCTTGGGCTGTTTTTGTTTGTTTAGCAAAAAATTTGAGGTTCATGATCCTGCATATGCCCTTTTAGAAAGAAGTGGCATGGTACATCAATGTGTGTCATGAGTGGAGCCAGTACGCTCTCACTACACCTTCTCCCTTCTTTCTTTGTGTCTGAAACATTGTGACCATCTTTACAAGTGGATTTTGTTACAAATAAGTTCTTTTCGAGGCTGAGACAGGAGGATCCCGAGTTCAAAGCCAGCCTCAGCAACGGCAAGGTGCTAAGCAACTCAGTGAGACCCTGTCTCTACATAAATCACAAAATAGGGCTGGGGAGGTGGTCGAGTAGAGTTGGACCTTGTTGCCAGTTTCTATGCAGGGGCACGGCGGCCTCTGCAGCGCCTCTGACCTCGGTGTTTCCTGGTGAGGAGGTGTTGCTTTTGTGGTCCTGCCTGCCTTCATTTCCAGGCTACAGCCCAGTGACACCTGGCACGTCTATCCCTTGCCTCTTCTGCCTTGGTGTCCTTTCTGGGGTGCCTGTGGCTGGCCACTGCCAGTGCTTCCTTATTCCTCCACTTTCCCGGGCCTTGGCTCACTCTTCTGGGTGCCGCCTCTGCCTCTGCTGGGAATCTCCACTCCAGCTCGATCACAGTGCTTCTCTGAGCCGATGTTCTCCTTATACTGAACGGCTCTGTCACCTGGGGGTTTGGGCAGGGAGCTATACACTGGTCTTAGGTAAGGGAAGAGGATGCCCCTCCATCTTGTTACAATTGCTCACAAAGGTAACGGTAGAGCTCGGCACTATGTCTAGATATTTTCAACTGTTCTAATGAAAGCAGCTTTTGAGACTCTGCCTGTGATGCCCTCTCCGTAGATCGTGAACCTGGATAAACACATGCCAAAAGCAAGACAAAACGAGTTAGAGACTTAGGATGTCCCTCCTTTTTTGACTAAGCCTTTGCCCGTGGGAGTCAGTGGTCCATGCTGTGTGGCCTACCCTTGTTTTTCTGAGGGAGGACTCTCATCTGCAGGTCTCCTGGGTCCTCCACAAACCGGCACATGGTACCCAGCTCAGTGAGGACAAATTCCAAATTCAGTCATCAGGCCATGCGTCCTCCTGCCCGCAGTACAGCCCCCGTCTAGGAGTGGTTCCTGGCCTCAGCCCTTCTTCTCCCTCCCTCTCTCTAACCAGTTCATTACTTGCTATGTGATCTTTAAATATCTGTGTTCCCAAGGTGCAATCCTAGGCCCTCTTTGTTTCCAATTCCTATTCTTTAATGATTATCTCCCGAAATCCTCTCTGCTTGTATCCATGCTAAAATCTATTTTCCAAACTTCCAGGCCTTTACTTGCATAGTGGCCCTACTTGCCCTCAGGATGAAGCGGAGCTTCGAGACCTTGGACGGGACACACAGCCCTGTTGCGTCTCTCCACTTCCTGCTGGGGTCAGCCTCACCTGGAGCTGGGCTTCACTCAGACCCAAGACCCAAGCAGCTCCTTACACCTCTGAGCCACCACTGATGTTTTTCAACTACACATCCTTCCTTGATCTTCTTTAACTGGAATTTTCGTGCTCACTCTTCAAGTTAAAATATTTGTGTAACTAAAGAGAAATAAAAAGGTTATAAATCTCTACACAGCTTATGTTTCTTTGAAGTTGTTGCTAAAAAGACAACATAAACAGGGAAACTTCTGCAAGTATATACAAGATTGGATGAAAACTTTAAATAGTTTTTTTTTCCTATTAATTATATACATTTTCTGCCATGAGTCTATGTCATTATGTGATACAACTTTAAGGCTCAACTCACAGGGAAGTTTGGTCGTGTGCGTAGCCATTCCTTCTTGATTTCACAGGCACCTCCTTGGGATTTGGGCTACTTTCTCTAGACCCCATAGCTCTCAGAACTCACCCTGTCGTGGCCATGTTCCTCAGCCTGCGGTGGTCCATGCATAGTCTGTGCTGCTGGCAAAGCCCCTGCCGCAGGCAGGCACCTCCTGTCTTCTGTGCAGACTGCCTGGCACGGCACTTAGTGAATGAATGCAAGAAGCCCCGTGGAAGATGCCTTCCCCTTACCTCCTGGACGGGCAGGCACAGAGGCAGCCTGGCCATGCTCAGCCTTGTTCCTGCCCAGGCGAGGAACCATCCCCATCCCTTTCCCTGTCTCCAGCACAGACACCCTGGCACTGTCAGCATGAAAGCTGTCTAGGAAAATTTAAGTAATAGTGGAGTGTGGATAGAGCTTATGAATATTCATGAGCAAGGGTCCTAGCAGCCAAGCTAAGCACAGAATTACAGCAATTATCTGAATGATTTACACACACACAAAGCCAGCCCTAAGCAAAATTATTGAGGAGGCTGGAAAGCGGCCGTCCCTCTGTCTGGCAGCACCCCGCTTCCTGCCTGCATGCCCTGCAGGGACTCCTGCTCTCTGCCTGCCGGGGACAATCTGAGCCAACGCCTTCGAACCAGCCTTCTGCCCAGAGCCTCCCTTGGTGACAAGTCTCAGATGACATAAGCTTCTTCCTCCCAATTTAGCCGTCTGCAGTCACTGGAAGCTTAAGCAGCTAGCCAGCCCAGTGGCCAGCCGATCTAGCAGGCCAGTCCTGAGGAGGTGTAAGTCCACCCTGCTGCCCTGTTTCAGTTCTGCTGTTAGTGTCCAGCCTCATGGAGAGGTCTTTTGTTACATGGTTCCTGAACTCGCTTGCAGGAACAGGAGGCTAGATGCGAATTTAGTAAATAATTAAAAGGATGTGGAAGGGTGATGAGAGCTTGAGGGTGAACTTGAGGTTCACAGCACTGGGGCAGGAAGGGACTTCACAGGCCATTTAACCTGGCATTTCCTATAGTGAGCTTCACACAAAGCTAATAGGAGATCAGGTAACACCTTGTCCTGTGCCTGCAAGAAAGTGATACTCGTGGGTTAAAAATTATTCATGATCAGAATCTTTAATACTACATTGTGTATTTCTAAAAGCTGGATGTAATATTAATCACTTTAATCTTGTGTACAGAAGTTTATGGTCACAAGGAAACTTTAAGATTTCTTATCCTAGCCTGGGTGCAGTGGTGTGCATCTATAATCCCAGCCACTCAGGAGGCTGAGGCAGGAGGATCACAAGTTCAAGGCCAGCTCAGCAATTTAGTGAGACACTGTCTCAAAATTTAAAAACAAAAAATATGTGTGGGGATGTGGCTCAATTATGGAGTGTCCCTAGGATAATTCCCCAATATTACACACACACAATTGGGTAAGCAAAAATAATTTGACATATTTAAATATATGCATATTACATATTTAAATATGTGCACTGGTCAAATCAAGGAAGTCAGTATTTTTCCTGTACACAATCTTTTAATGAATAACTAGAGGAGAAAAGCCCGAAACTACCATGCATGAAGTAATGACAGGGGCTGGACCTGCTGGTGCCCGGACTGGCTCAGTCCACATTGTGCACGTGTCTGTAGGCAGGGACAACTCAAACCATACTGATTTTCTAGAAAGTGAAAGTGGATATTTGTGATGCATACTGCTAATTGTTCTGCAAAATCCAGGCTCCCGTAATTACGTGGTACAGCAATGTTCATCTGGGCACATGGTCACCGTTTCTGGGCAGTGTGACCATGAGGTGAGGTCCTGACTAAGCAGAGACCAATGAGGAGAATGGAAATACAGTCCATTTGGCATCGCTTCCTCGGAGGGAATAGTGTACCCTCCCTGTGCTTTGGCTGGTCCTAGCTGGACCAGAAAACTGGTCTACGACAGGGTGGACTCGTGTTGAACCTGGCGGATTTGCAAGCAGAAGTGAGATGTAACGCAGAAAAGAGCCAAAGATTCCCACGAGACGCATGAGGGTGTCAGATGGTCCAAAGGAGCTCAGCACCCAGGTACAAGGAGTCAGGCGGGCAGCACGTGGGCACTGCTCAAGAGGAGAGGTGGCTTTCAGCTCAAGGATGGAGTTACGGGTGGTAATGGGTTTCACCATGATACTGCACATGGAAACTGCCAGAAGAGTGTCCAGAGCTCACAGTTATGAATTGTGTCCCTCCCCCTCAGGTATCACGTGGAAATCCTGATTCCCAGTGTTTCAGAATGTGGCCTTATTAGGAGTAGGGTTGCTGTGGTTGTCAAGACGGCTTCTACTGGAGCAGGTCAGACCTAATCCAGTATGACTGGTGTCCTTGTGAAAAGAGGGAATTCGGACACAGACTCAGGCAAAGGGCAAATGTCACATCAAAATTAAGAGTTATGCTGCCACAAGCCAAGGCACTACCAGAAGCCAGGAGAGCCTGGGGACACTGCCCTAGTGCCTGCAGAGAGATATGCCTGCACCAGAAAGCAAGACAGGATGTGTCTCTTGCTTTGAACCACAGAGTTGTGGCACTTTTTAACAGAAAATCTAGAGAAAGAATGCACTTTTTAAGTCTCTGAGAAGAGGATATTTCAAGGAAATCACAAGTCCAGCTTCCAAAAACCTGAGGTATTTCTCTCCACGTCATCTCTGAGCCGCCATGCTACTCTAGGTGGCAGAGAAGGCTGTTCATACCCTCTAGGAAGCATCTCCCTGGTGAAAGGAACTGGGGGATGAGGGGCCTGGCCAGGGCAAGGGTGAGCTGCTCCCAGCAATGTCCCAGCATCCAGGATTGTCAGGCGGGTCACCAAGTGCTGCCCTCACTGCCACATCCGGAACGCCTGGCAAGGGTGGCCCAACACCACTCATCATGGCCATGGGCAGTGGCCACCACAGTGGCTCTCAACTTTGACATTTCTAGGTATTTGATGCTGTGGGATCCCTCTCCTCATCTGCAGGTTCCCCGAGGGTGAGCAGCAGTGTCAAGTTTAGTTAGCAGCTGGCTGAACTGTGAAGCCATGTAGAAACCTGAGGGCAGGGATGGTTCATTGTCCAGAAATCCTGGAATTAGATCTGGATCAAAAAAATGAATGGTATTCTTTGAAGGGGAGAACACATGTGTGCTATATGGAGGGGCAGGCAGATATTTGGGTAGCCACAGGGGTAGACTATGGTAGTTACTTCAGGATTTCACCCGGTAAGCACCCATCTGACTAACAGGTTCCACCTGAGCACGTGACATGCTCTGTGACTTGGCTGTGGCTGATGGAATGTGCAGAATATATGCAACTTCAGGGCCTTCTCTCCCTTTGGCTTTTACCACCCCACTCACTGCATGTGCCTATGTGGGAAAAGCTAGAGCAGCCACTCTGCATCATGGAGAGGAGATTGAGCATGGAGGCTGCAGGCTGGAGGGTCCTATCCACAACAGAGCTGCAGAGGAGACGGAGAGGCCAAGAAGACATCAAGGCCAGCCAGAAGAGTCAGGTTTGGGTGCTGGTCTCAGTGCTTCTTCTTACTGACAATGCTCTTTCCATCACATGTCCAGTTACACACACAGACACACACACACACACTCAGAAAAGCCTTAAATGTGTATGATAATCTTGAATAACAGTAATCTTCAAGAAAAATACAAGTAGTCATATGACTGATCAGTGGTTGAAAAAAAATATATATGAAAAACACTAGTTTCTGTATTAGATGAATAAAAATTAAAAATATTTGAGTAGGTAGTCAGAGAGAAGAAACACAGTGATCAATAAACCTCTGCAACACAAAAATCCACAAACACAAAAAATCAGTTTCCTAACTATTTATGTTGACAAATAAATCAGAAATCATGTAAATGTCACAAACATGATGTAATGGTTAAGTAATTGGTGATTCACACATGAGTGAACAGTATTTACACATTAAATATTGCTATAATGGCAAGCTACTAATGTAAGCCATGGTTTATGCTAGGTTTTTTTTTTTTTTTTTTTTTTTTGGTACCAGGGATTGAACTCCAGGGCACTCGACCACTGAGCCACATCCCCAGACCTATTTTGTGCTGTATGTAGAGACAGGGTCTCACTGAGTTGCTTAGCGCCTCGCCGTGGCTGAAGCTGGCTTTGAACTCACGATTCTCCTGTCTCAGCCTCCAAGTCTCCAGGATTGCAGGCATGGCCACGGCCCCCGGCTGGTTTGTGCTGGTTTTGAAAGAAGCAGCCAAAGCTCACTGTGTGGAGCGTGTGCAGCATTATGAACTCAACACTGAAGGGTGTCTGACTCTGTCCTGTCTCTGAATTGCCATCTCACAAGGAGCTTCCGCTCAGCCTCGTGTCCCCCACATTTGCCAGAATGGTACATAATAAATTTGTAATCAGAAAATGAATCCTTAAACTCACCACTGCTTCCAAATCCAGGGGAAGAAACTGTGGCCCTGACACGTGGGGCTCCCGGGACGCGTCTCTGAGAGCCGTGGGCTCCTCCAGCAGTTCACCCCTCTGGCGGTTCTCTGCAGGACAGCCCTGCTTGCTCTGAGGGCCGCATGCTCCTGGTCGCCAGCGCTTCCTCCTCCTGCTCTGCTGAGCTTGGTGCTTGAAGACTTGCAGGAAGGGAGAGGCGAGCACTGCCTGGGAGGCCAGCGCCCTGGGCCGCACCAGGAGATCCTGCAGCAGGGCTAGCAGCACCCTGACTGCAGCCTGTCCCCAGCGCAGTGAGCCCAGGGGCAGCTCCACCATGCCCAGGAAGGACCCAGCAGGGCGGCGCCCCCTGAGCTAGCATGATGTTGGCATGAAGACGACGGCGGGGCAAGAGGCTCACGCTTTGCAAGTGCTTTTTGTCTCCGGTCTCTGGTGCTTCACTTGATTACATTTTACAAAAGTTACATGTCCACATAGATTGGAAAATGAATACATGAGTTAATAGAAGACTAAAGCAGGCAGACGTCTGGTTCTTCACCAGAGATTCTCTGAGAAGTACTGTGAGGGCAGCCATCACCCTGCTGGCAAGGAAGGAGCATGTCCTAGAGAGCAGAGGGCCCTGAGGATGCTGCAGGGAAGAGGGCCTGGAAGAAGGTGGGAAGGGAGTTCCAAATGGTGACTCCTGTGCTCGGATATGTCCACCCAGAATGAAAGACGTCAGCCACAAGCGGGTCCTTCTGCCCCCTCCAGCAGTCCTGCCTCTCCACCCCGCTCTCTGCCCTTGCTGTGAAGTGAGGGCAGGAGGACCCAGGCGTTCACAGAGATCAGCCTGTTCTCTGCAGGCCTCTCCTCCAGAAAACTGACACCAGAAGCCACTTGGGAAAGCACAGGGAGATGTCCAGTGTGTGTGCCAGGCTCTAGCTGTGTAGATGCTTTCTGGGTTTTGGCTAAGTAGAACTTTTTGGTTTGGCATAAACAACAAAACCACCATTCTCACTGTGGCCTCCTCCCTGCTTGCACTGCATGATGCCTCAGCTCACAGAGGTGGGGTCACGTGGCCAAATTAAACTAAGGAAGGTGTGAGGGAGAGAACTTTCCTTCTCAGAATAGAAGCTCTCCCTGCCCCGAGAGTGGATTAATCCCACCTTGCTGTGGCATGAGATGTGGAATTGTTCCCTTTGTCTTGTTACAAGTTTGGAAGCCTCCTGATTCTTACATTTATTACTTGATCTTATAAACCAAGAATTGTGATGCTTTCCACATTTTGCTCTCATGCTGTCTTTTAAGATGGGCATCTTGCTGGACCCCTGGGACTGTCTAGCACAACGTGTGCACATGACACACACAGGTTGAGCAGAGTGTCTCTGATTCCCAGAAATACAAGGAAAACTGTGTTCACATAGAGGTCCTTATGGCTGGTTCCCTCCGTTCACCAGAGGATTAAGTTAATGAGCCCAAGGTCAGGGGATCAATCACCATAGGAGCCACTTAAGCCTAGGCCAGGGCAGAGCTCTGTGCCCAGCAAAACAGTGATCCCAGACGGAACCAGCTTCTCTGTGTCAGTCACTACCACAAATGGAACCAAAAAGAAAATGCAGACGTCCTCATGGTTTCCAACCCACAACTACAAAACTACCACATGGTCACCGCTGCCATGGACTCCTCCCCATCATTAGATGGCTCAGGGCTTCCAGTGGTTTACCCATCCCTTCATTCTCTTCAAATACTGTTTACCACATCATCCCTTGAAGGAGGGAGTTGGGTCTCTTATTTAACTTCAGAGCTAAAGAAACTAAGACAAAAAAAGTATTCTTGGAGTGGTAAGTGTCCTGTCTAGGACTCCAGCCCAAGGCTGGCAAGCGATGCTCAAAAATCAATGCTGAGCAACATGGAAAGGTGGGCTTTTCATTGTGCATAAAAGACAAGCCTTCCTGTGCAGCTTGTATCCAAAGGCAGAAGTAGGCTGTTACCTCAGGAGTGAAGAGCAAAGTTGGTTGAGAAACACCCTTCAGACTCCACAGAAGGTGTCACGGGCAGATTTGGGCTGCGGGGAAAGGTGAGCTTGCGAGGTGTCCGGCAGAGCAGGCTGTGCTGCTCCACCAGCCCGCAGAACAGCCGCAGGCCCTCACTGAGGGAAGGCGTCCTTGTGAGCTGCTGGTCCCCCAAGTCACCAGAGGCCTATTGCTACTGCTGCAATGGGGAGGCCCAGGCCTGACTTGGATAAGAACCCCAGTGGAAGGGCCCATCGCAGGCTGAGTTCTCTGCGAGGTGACTTTGCAACAGGTTGGGAATAAAGATGTCTACTCCATACTGCCACCTCTGACACGAGAGGGGCCAGCTCACGGGGAGCTCGGAAGGGAGTCCGACAGCGGTCCACAGTGCTCTGAAGTACCTTTGCCTTGACCTCCATGCTGGCATCCTGAGAAGAACAGGAGCTGGAAGGTGCCCTCAGCAGAGGCAGTCCCTGGAGGAGCAGAGAACTGCCCACTGTCCACTGTCCCGTCTGCTGCAGGAGCAGGAGCCCTCCCTGAAGGTGGGTCCGTAGGCAGACTGCCATTCCAGCTGGATCCATCCCGATCAGTGAGAGAGACCAGAAACAGTGTCCACACTTATAAAAGGGGTCACATAATTATGAAAGCAGGTACCTTCTCAGAAACATAAAACCCCGATGTGGAAATTCACAGCAGCAAAAGGGCAAGCAACAGAGATGAGGTGGCTCTTAATAAGCGGCCAGGAAACCAGGACCCGAGCCAGGTGCTGGGGCCACGGCAAGATGGTCCACGTGGTCCTCAGGCTCCCTGAGTTCAGAGGCACCAAGACCTGCGTGGGAACAAGCCTGATTCCTGAGCCTCGCAGTGCTGGGAGTGTCCTCCATACACGTCCTGCCATGATTGGACTGGATGGGCGCATGCTCCCCAGGAGGGCAGCCTGAGGGACAGACTGGGGGTGGCATCCTGGACCCGTGTTCACTGTGTCCTGGGCAGTGGAGCAGCCCCATCATCCAACTTCCCTTGATCTAAAGCCCTTGTGTGCAGCCGTCTAGGCAGCTTTGGACACAGCCTAATAGGATGTGCTGCAGAGTCCCAGCGCAGGAGACACGCCACGGCACATGCAGTGTGCTGGGCACAGGCCTTGGGGCAGGACAGAACTGCTCCTGTGCTAACTCTGTTGGCCAAGCAAGCTGCTCATGCTTTTATTTTATTTTATTTTATTGTATTGCATGGTATTTTTTCTCTACTAAGAATGTGTCTGCCACGCCAGGGGTCTCATAAAACACGCTGCTCCTCTTGCCACATTCTGCTCACAGATGCAGAAGTCCCCGAATGTCTAAGTGCCACAGCTGTCACCAATGCCTGGACCCACCTCTGGAGACCCTGCAGCCCTGGATGTTCCACAGCAAATACAAAAGGAAGGCTGATGCCCCGCGAAGGCTCAGTGGGTCAGGGTGCCCGCTGGTTGGCTCAGACGAGGCTGAGATCGTGGAGCTGCTTTGGGGCTGCGTGTCTGCGAGGGTCTAGCACTTGTCCCCGGCAGCACCTCCCAGTTCCTTCTCCTGCCATGAGAGCTCTTCACATGTGGTCGCCCTGACCGGCAGAGGAGGCATCACCAAGACAGATGAGAGCCAACAACTGAGCGTCTGATTCAACCTCCGTAGTTTATTTTTCCTCT
Source organism: Xerus rutilus (assembly GCA_028644305.1). Taxonomy (NCBI): domain Eukaryota; kingdom Metazoa; phylum Chordata; class Mammalia; order Rodentia; family Sciuridae; genus Xerus; species Xerus rutilus. Next base: position 78,375,022 of record CM053411.1, on the reverse strand, counting down.
TGATTTCTTAGTATTTGGTGACTTACTTCATTTGACAGTGAACTCCAAATGGTTTCCAGATGGATCTGGACTTTATCAGACATTTAGGCAACAAAAGTACTCCTTGACCCTCCTGCGAATTGAGCTGCTCTAGATAAAACAAGAGCCAATACTATACAATCCATGAGCCAATTAAGAAAGTATGGCACGGAATTATTCTAAGACAAAAGAACAAATACATAGCACCACTGGCTCTGTGAAGGGTTATAAAAATTAAATGATGAATAAACATATAAGAAAACCATAATATTCAGTAATGAAGATTTCACTCCAGGCTGAGAGAGAGAATTTCAAATTGCTCCCTCAAGTCCAGTTTTAAACACTTGACCATTTGAGTTTATCATCTGTTAGCTCTTCTAATAAGATCAAACAGCAGCCGTGGCTGAGGCTGGTCGGCTCCCTGCCTCCTTACTGGCCAGGAACATACAGTTTTGCAAGTGATCAGATGATTTGCTCAGTGTTGCTCCAGACAGTGACAGTGAACTCTCTCCTGACGTGGCGTGGCACTCTCCACAGCATTGGGGCTGCCTCTGCAGCCATTTCATTCATAGATTAATTATTTCCATTTGGTACAAGGTGATCATTTGCCAGTTCGAATGGCATGAACAAAATTTGCGGTTGCCAAGCTGTCCCTGGGGATGCTTCTGCAGAATACAGCTGCGATACCACATTCCTTGCCCACACTCCTCCTTGTGCAGCAGAAAGGGCCCTTAGCCTTGCTCATTTTACTGTGAGGGAAAAGAGGTGCTCACACTGGCTGTTGACTGGAAGTACCTACTGCTAGACAGTAGGTCATTGGTCCCAATCTTAGATTCAGATGTGATCGATAGAGAATGTACCTTGGGCATCACGCTGTAAAGTTCCCTGGGTGATTCTAACATGAGGCAACGTTACAAACCCAGTGCTGAAGTCTCAAGCAGATCAGGTTCCATGAGAGCCATCGCTAAATCCTTCAGTGCATTAGAGAACCACCTGGATTGTCTTGTGGGACACACAGTCGGGACTCATCCTGCTAACACTGTCCTGTAGTCTGGGCTGGGGACCTGATGGTTCTGATGTAGCTGGTCAGCAGTTAGGAGTTTTGAAACTCCAGAATTTAAGCTCCTGAAATGTGGAAAAATTAGAGAAATAGATTATCTCAGACTTTGGGAGTCATCTGACCCCTCTTGAACTACCAGGACCTCCCAGAAGGCTTATTTCAGAAAGTTCATACCAGTTAGACATCCTCTTAGCATCATAATTTAGTAGCTCTCTTCCAGGCCCTGTGAAGTGCCTGGAACACAGGCAAGGCCAGAGACTATAACTGGTGTCCATCTGTGGCACCTGAAAATCTGCACTGGTCAGAACACTTCAACAGAAAACCCCACTTATGCTCTCCCCTTTCCACTCAATACCCTTGGCAGCTGGATGAGTTTACCACCCTCATCACCTCTAACCCTACACTAAAGGTAAGGCCTGAAGCTCATTTGTGCTTAATGCCAAATACGGAGACTAACTTAAAATGCTACCTCTCTTAATGAAGTTCATGTTTATGTCTGACTTACAAAAAGCTATGCAAGTCAGTTTAAGGCAAGTTGCAGATTTATTCTTTACCATAGGCACGATGGGGGAACTAGAGAGAGGAAAATAAGACAAATCCTATTTTCAAAATGCTTGCAACTCTTCCCAAGAGAGCTGTTAAACCAATACGTGCTATTCAGTGTCTTTTAACAAGTGGAGTGAGCTATACTGAAGATTCCAAAGAGTGGTCACCTCAAGTTAGACAGGTTACTCAAGGCCTGCACAGAAGACCAGACCTGACGCGAGTCATGGAGATTCATAGGCATTTGACAGTGAAAAAGAATGACAAAGTACACCCAGAGAAGATACACAGGAGCACGACAAACCCACCCGATGTGAAAGCTATCGGCCTGGCCCACGGGGCAGGCTCAGATGTCTTCATGTTGAAAGTTTTTAGGAGACGTGAAAGTTTCCCGATGCCAGGAAAAGGATACGGGCTTCTCTGTTCGGCTGGGGTCAGTGGGATGACAGGCCACACCAGGCATATGTTTTAGAGATGTGCGCAGATATTGCAATGGGTTTAGTGGGCAAGAACCCAGGCAGAAAAGACTGAGTGGTCTGAGGAAAGGCCCGTGGAGCCTGACTCCAATGGGGGTCACAGTTTGCTGGATTTTTCCAGGGCCTCTTCCATGGCCCACCTCCAAGCACTTCCTGCCCTGTCTGGTCTCCCAAGCCCAAGACAGGTCACAGCTGAGCAGCCCCTGTTTTGAAGGTTGCTCAGGAGGCCTGGCTCACCAGGTACTGAGGAGGCTACATAGTCAAGAGTGCCCCCTCCTAGGCTCGACTCGCAATGGGAGATGGCCTGGAGTCCAGGAGGCCATTCCACCAGAAGCACTGGCTCTCAGGGGACTGGTAGTTGACATAGAACTCACCTCAGCCAACTCAAGTGACTTCTCCCCAAATATACCTCAAACTCTCCTTAAAAATCTGGGTGCATCACCTTCTGAATATTTTACCCCCAACCTGGGACGTCTAGATAATTTTAAAGTGCACTGAATCTAAAATGGAAATCTTTCCCGAGGTATAAGAGGTACTAGAGAATGTATCGTGTCCTTCATGAACTTCATGCAAAAACTCAATGCGAGGGTGTTTGTAGGTAGGGTCTTTGGGATGAATCAGCCTTTGATGAGGTCAGGTGGGCTGGTGGTGTCCTAAGAAGAGGCCTCAGAGCACTCTGACTCTCTGCCTGTCTCCATCCCTTTTTCTCCATGTTTCTCTTTCTCCACAAACGCAGGACATCAGGGGAAGTTGGTCATCTGCATGCCAATGAGGGGCCCTCACAGAGAACCGACTGAACTACTGACTTGAGCTTGGGTTCCCCAGCCTCAGCAACTGTAAGGAATGAATTTCTGTTGTTGAATCCACTCATGCTGTGGTGTTTTGCTATGGCAGCCCAAGCAGACTAACACAGAAGGTGGAAAACTGTCTTCCAAGACAAGTCTGGCTGGCTTCGGCATCCCCGCCTACAGGAGGACAGTGCAGCCTGGGTTCCTCTTTTGCTCCTCCCGTGGAGGAGCCAGCACACCTTGCTCACTCAGTCGCCTGCTTTCATTCATCACCTGTTCTTAATGAAAAAGGAATTTAAGTAAGTGAATGGTGAGCTGGATCAAATCACTCTCTAGAGCTCTGGAGGGTGTTTCGCACTCCCTGGATGGTATATAAATGCCTGAACATTTGTATACAAATTGAGCAAACATGCAAATCAGTAGTCCGGGACTAAAAAGACACAGAAATGATCTTGGAAATTGCATTTAAGAAAAAAAATTATAGTATCATGTTGGTAGACACAAAAAGCTTTGATGGAAGCAGCTGTTAAATTGTTAATTGAACATAAAGATGGAGCTGATGGTTCAAAAACGATCAAGTAGGGTGCAGATACTCTGCGCCCGGAATAGCACAGGCTGCGCCCACTCAGCCCCATCCACGGCTGTAATTTAGGGCTGCATTCTATCGACATTAGCAGAACTGTTAATAAATCACGCCAGCAAGAAATGAGGAATTGAAATCCTCCAGGTGTTGGAAAATGCCTCGAATATCCTTCCCACATGTGCCGTAGAAGTCATGTGAGTTCACGAATGTGACTTGGTGAGCCTGGCTGAGCTCTACAGGACAAACTCAGTCACAGGTTAGGACAGTTATGGCGCTCCCTCCTGCCCCTCCTCAGACCCTCTCCAATCCTCTGCGGACATAAGGCACCTGTGCCCCCTAGCCAAACACTTCTTGTTCTTAGCAAACACAGACTGCTATCCCGCCCCCATTTCCCCTCCTTCCCTGCCAAAGCACAGAGAGGTTTTTGTTTGTTGGTTTCAGCTAATAGAATGGTTAAGGAACTAGTTAGGAAAGCTGCTTGTAAGGTCTTGAGGCTTGAAGGACTGCTCTCAGTCTTACAATTGAGAAGGGATGAGCCACAGGCTGTGATCAGAACGCAGACTCCACCCATGGTGTCAATAACCAGTGGAGTGGCAAAAATGGAGGAGCTGGCAGAAGGCATCTGGAAAGCAGGCACGCTTCTCCAGGAGAGCTATAGGATAGGAGGCGTGATGACGCTTGAGATTTAAGTCCCTCATTCTTGGGTCTTTGACATGGTGTCATTGCATCTTAACATCATAGGAATGATACACACAAGGGCAGAGGTGACCTGATAACCACACTCCAAAGTCTGCCCACTGGATGGTGCCCTTCACTCCAAACCAAGCCATGTTGGAGCATCCTCCTCCTTGACTCCATCCAACCAACTTCCAAATAGAGGTAACCAGCCCTGCTCTGCATTTCCCAGATGGGTTATGTTTAATACTTTCCAAATACATGATCAGTGCAAGGACACACCCTGAGTCTTCACACACACACACACACACACACACACACACACACTCAAACACAGGAATCAAAACTCAACAAGATGGCCTGAACACAGTAGGATGTTTTCAGCCCAACAAGAGGACAGCACTGTGCCCCTAACACGAGGCTCTCTCTCTGCTTCTATGTGGAGATGGCAATGGCCAATGCTTAGATTTTAAGATCATTGTAGATGTGGAGAGGAGGAGATGGCCATCAGAAGAGCCTTGAGCTGACTGGGATGGAAGGAACACTCTGCCTGAAGGCTTAGCCCTTGGGCAGAACATACCACACTCTGTGAGCATTCCCAAAGGCCTCTACTTGCCAGCCATTGCCCACTGAGCGCCATGCTGATGGAATGACAAGGAGAAGTCAAGTGCCTTGGGACTCCAAGACCATCTCATCAGGGGAGAGAGAACAGGGAAATCATTGGACCTGATTCAAAAGCAAACCCCTGAAGCGCCCAACCCAGGATCCACCAGGGCTGAGTGTGTATAGTTCCCTGAGCCTCAGCACCTCATTTGTATGATGAGGACAACAAGATCCTCACATCATGAAGTGGCCGTGAGGACTACATAACACATGTAAGTGACTACTACACAATGGACACCCATGTGACATGTAGCACACGTGACACGTGATATACAGGCTACCTGTCATATTTTCGGGGGGGCTTATTTTATAATGCTTTGTATTTCTTGTGCATCTGTATCAGAAAAAGATATAAAACCCAAATTTATTATCTTCCCCCAAAATAAAAGAGTAAGACCATGATGGAGAGGGAGTAAGAGCCAGAGTTTTGTTGGAAAGACAGTCATTTTAGTTTAGTGTAGAAGAATGACTCTGGAAATATCCAGCTGTGTTGATGTCTCACCAGCATTAGTAAAATTGTATGGGAGCTACAGCAATGGTAGCTCTATTAACTTTACCTAAAGACGCAGTTCTGAATTACACTGACTAAGGGATATTTGGCAGAGGTGGAAGAGAATATCCAGAGAAGGAAGCCAGGATGATTAGATCTAAAAGTGAGCGATGGAATTTGGAGTGAGGAACAGAGGATACGAAAACAAGATTCAGGAGCACAACATAACTACCTTCGATTATTTGTTAGGCTGTCCTGGGAGGGATAGAAAGACTCAGAGGGGCTTTGAGGGGCAGACAATCTGGTACCAGCTAAGTGAACAGAAATCATTCCAAAATTGGAAGATAATTTCTAATACTTGGAAGCCTTCAAAATAAAACCGCGTGCCTTGCAGGCTCAGAAACCATGCCACTGTCATTCTATGCAACAAAATATATGTTACTCAACACACCAAGTTACGAACTGTGAGGACTGCAGGCTTCCATGGGGTGCTGCTTCTGTCCTCAGGCGGGGGGAAGCAGAGGGAAGGAGAAGCGAGGGATGTTCCCACGCGTTTGTCAGAGTGGTAAGATTCTCCCCCTGGTCCCTGAAAGAAAAGTCTCTAAATTCTAGATAAGAATACAACATTTTATTTGAGAGAGAAAGAGATAAATGCCAAAGTCAAATTCAAGAATAAGATTCAACAATTAACAAGAATAGAATAAAGAATTTTCTATTCTACATTGTTCATTCGGCATTTTCAAAGAATGACTTTTAAAGGATGTAATTAGGGGTAATGAGGTACAAAATTTCATGTACAAAAATGATCTTGTTAAGGGCAGTTTAGGCAGGAAGTGCAGCTGAAAATGAATTTTAACTCTTCACTAATTCTATGCCAATGCTATGTACCTCTGACTGTTCATGATAGCACTCCAGTGACATTTTAAGAAACTCAGGAATTCACCTGAGTCTGGAATAGCCAGTTCCCTTTGGTAGCACTCTCTGCTTCCCTCTGTGGCCAAGTGGCTGAATTTTACCACGATCGTGTCAACACCCATGCCTCATACACTTTCTTGCCCATGTTCACCAAGTTTGGAGGCCTAGACCCAATGCTCCAATGCTCGTCCCAGAGACTGTGCCTCTCAACCCATGGTGTGGAGAGAGTCAGGCTCCGCAGAGCTCAGGACTCTCCCTCTGTCCAGTCTAACACTCTGGATCAAAGAGCAGGACACTGAGGCCTGGGGGTGGACCCCAGGCACGGATGGCCCCAGGACCCCATGTTTTCAAAACACTTCTCACCTCTAATCTTGTACTATAGCCCAAGGAAAACTAAATATCCAACATTTAAAGTCAAAATGGTATACATGTCAGCTTCACCATTTCAGGGAAGTGGGGAATACGGGATGTGACATTGATAACTAGGGAGACGGGAGAATTCAAGTTCTCATGCTAGGCTGAGTCTGTACAGTGCACAGTCCGTGAAGTCCGAGACGCTTCTCATTTCAGTATTCGCTTCAATACACATTTTACTGAACCCTTTCCATGTGCCACTGTTGACCAGACCCTAGAAATCCTCTCCCACACACTCTCCGGCTGAGGGAGGAACTGACAGTTGCCAGTTCATCTACCACAGAGGGAGTGGAAGGCTCAGTAGCAGGTGGCAGAGAATGATGTGTCTGGCCAGGAGATGCGTCATGACCCCGGGGCCGTGCAAGGCAAAGCTTTCTGACACAGGCTACTACTTTGGAGAAAGAAAGCAAGTTAGTAATATTTTAAAATTTCCTAAGAGAAGGAAATATCTAGCCAGCTGCATTGTTCCATCCTGGATCGTACACAATGTCTAACTTGGAGAGTGCATTTGCAAAAGCTATGGCTTACTCAGATCTGAGCCCCATCCTGTTTGTTGGATTCTTCCATGGAAACAAACCACTCCAGTTTCATGACTTAGTCACATCCAAAGGACACATCCATCCAGACTCGGCTAAAAATAAAGGCATGTACCACACACTGAAGACGAGCAGGGCGAGGTCACCATCCAGCTGCAGGCTGGTCTTGATTTCATGCTTTTGTTCACAGGAGAACACACAGAATACCTGAAATATCAGAAAATTCTTTTACACTTAGAATGATTCTTTATTTCCAGAGTAAATTATATGCAGAAATGCCAGGAGAAGGAAGCACAAAAGTGGTAAAGGTGAGGCTGCAGGGCACTGTGCAATTTGCTCTTTGCAGCGAGCCACCGCAAGAGTTAAGAATAAGAATAACATTACATTGCCTGTGAAAATGACGCAGGAAAGAAAGGCCACCAGAACTATCATCCCATCCTCCAAAGGATGCCTCATCCAGACTCGCTGCAGAGACTCTCTCTGTCCACAGAAGATGCACCCCAGGAGGCAGCTGGGGATACCTCTGGTGCATGATCAGGCTCAACAGGGCTCAGCCCTTCCCCCTCCTCAAAGTCCCTTCCCTTCACCAGCATCAGCTGTCACATTCTTCATGGAGATACCTAGACACTGCCATTCATTTTTATTTTTGTTAACAATGAAAAATATAAGGAGTGAAAAGGTGGTTCTCTCTGTTCAACCAGAGTGTAAGTGCAGTGCTCGCCACGAGGGCAAGGCAGGGGGAGAGCTCTGTTAAACAGGGACGAAGGAGGAAACGGCATCAGCAATGTCAGTTCAGCTACAGGGTCACAGTCTATGATTGTCCCTACCAGCTCTGCCTTCAGTACAGCCTGAGATTGAGAGGGGTCCTGCCTCTTTCTTGCTGAGCTCATCTGCCATGGTGTCACCTTTTCATGGTCCCAAACAATAATGTACAGGTGTGTGGCAAAATGCATCTACCTGAAAAGGAGAGAAGTTTACAACTAGTTTGCTGGCTGTGCTGGTTACTTGCTGAGCCGTGCCTGGGGATGCACGGAGAAGCAGGGAATGCGAAAGAGAATGATCTCTCCCAGCAGGTGCATTCACAGGAGGTGCGGGTCCAGAGGGAGCGCTCACACATCCAGCTGCAGAGGTTTGCAACCCGCCCGTATGTGGGACAAGCAAGGACCTATGGTGGGGACCTTTTTCAACATCCCATCCTCCTCTTCTCCCATTTCTAAGTTTTATATAGAGGAAGCTGTGGGAACTTGAGTTAACAGACCTGGAATCACATAAAACATCTGGAACATTATGACTGTGACAATTTCAAGTTCCTTAACTCTCTGAGGTTCAGTCCCCTGATCTGTGAGACAAAAATGGTCAAAATTTCTTCTATGTGTTGATTTTAAACTTTAGCAAAATAATGAGAATTGGTAACTTAACACCAAGTCTTGACTATTTCAAGCACTCTATACATTTTAGTTCCTGTCAATTTTCTCTATTCCTTCCTCTTTTACTAGAGCTAGGAGCCAAGTCCAGCCTGATACCCTTCAGAATCTATGACTTTAGGTAATGTTCTTAAGCCTGTTTGTTTGCTTTCAGAGAGGTGAATAATTTTAGTTTTATGGTTTGATACCCCAGAAAATAACAGTTAAAAATCAGAATAAACACATGGATTTTCACACTGAGGAACCAAGTGAGAAGCATCTAACTAATTCTTATCTCTAGGAAAAACAAATAGTGTGTCCATGTGCTTGAGAGTGGGTGGAAACAAGGGGTCACCAGCAAAACAGAACCGGTACAGAGATCTGACCCATCATTTTGAGAAAATCCACAGCTGTTATTTTTTTTCTTCTTTAAAGTTAAGGCATTGTTTTAAAAAGTCAACTGTTTTCATTATAATTTTGGCTACTGATTCACATTAACTTGTATATATCATGTATGGCCACTAAACTTTGGACCTCATTGACTGGTATCTTCTCTGTAGCTTCTTTTAGCCGTATAGACTCTTCAATTTAATATCCATTTCCTAGTTTGTAGGCACCTAGTATTGCAAACCCTACAAGCTCCTCTTTTGAAAGTGGTTGAATGCATACAAATGGTATTGACTTACGGTGGCGTAGCTCCATCTTTTTGACTTTATGGTGGTCTCAGTGCAGTAGGCCTTCCTCAGTAGCCTGAAGGTGCTAGCCAAGGCCAGCCTAGATTCGGATTCTCTGCAGATAAGAAGGCAGGTGGAAGTGTTACCTCCAGAGAGCAATTGGAATCCATCAAATAAAATGAGACAAAGTAAAATAATGTAAGATGAAGTAGTAAAATAAATGTAAATTGTGAAACTGTCCCTAGAACTCCAAGATGGAGAAGTTCCTGCACCAACCACAAGGGGGCAGATGAGCTTCGCACACATCCTCCCAGAGATACCTGGGGAACATCCCTGGCTTTGAAAGTCAGAGGTTTTCTGAAAATTTGAGAGAGCTGGTAACCTCAACAGCAGAACAGGGACCCTACTTCTGTCAAAGCGGGACTGCAATTTATCAGAAGAGGTCTCACATTGACCTTAAAGGTTTGGATGCTTTGGGAAAACCATTTCAGCACTAGTGGAGGAGGTGCTCTGTGGCCAGAAAATGAGCTCCTTAGTCTGATATTGAATTTAAAGAAATAAAGCCTGTTAGTTCTGACTTTACATTAAAATCACTGTTGTGATTATTAGATGTTAAGTATCTAATTCCCTACAGATTGGTGGAATAAGAAGCTGAATCTTGTTTGTCCAAAGATTTTCCTCAAGTACTACGTAGAAATGGACACATCGGGGTAGTGCTATAAATATCTGTGCTTAAAAGAAAACCTATACAGGCAGGATTCAAGATGGTGGATCAGAGGATGGCAGTGTTCCTAGTTGCTCCATGGCTTGAGATTCAAACAGCAGGAGTCCTGCCTCTCACTGAGTTGGTTGAAATGGGGATTTCACTAAAATTGAACATTGATCAGAGTGTCTTAGTGATTCAGGAATTTGGGTGCATTAAAGAAAGAACATGAGAGTACTCTGGGGCTAAGTTGTTTGCAGCAGTCGCAGTGGTACTGGTCCACCACAGAGGGGAAGATAACACAGAGATAAACACAACGGGCAAATTCGGCATGAAAAGTCCACAGAGCAGAAAAATAGCCTGAACTGAGCTGAACCAGAGGCTGCACCATGAACTGAGGTTTGAAAAATGCTCTGTATTTCTTTGTGGCAAACAGCTGAAGTGGGAGCCATTCTTGAGGAGGTCACACTGCAGCTTGCGGCCACAGGAGCAAGGGAGCTCATGGCAAATATTACCACACTCTCCTGGAAAAGGACAAATGTATAGTGCTGGGTGGACCTAGCAGAATGTGAGTGAAAGAGGCACAGAGAAGATTGTACCCAGGGGATATCAGTCAGAAAAACAAAGGAGTGTCCAACTTGCTTTTCTTTTGAGTCTGACAGTTCATGTGATGAGCTGAAGAAGGCCAGGAATCTGAATAGGCAGATGTGAGTCCATAGGGATGTGTTGATTTGTTCTCTCTGGAGCAGATTTTACCCAACAAAGTCCCTGAGGCCTGACTAGACATGAGCCCCAGCCAGTGAAAGCCCCACACAGAACTCTGCCACAGCCCCACCCTGGAGGTGATCAATGTGGTCTGTGCACAGAAAATGCAACCAGCAGGGCTTCCTGCTCCATCCCACCTTGTGCTGGTGAGAAGGAATCTGAGAGCTATTTCAACCAGTTCCAATTGAGCAACAGAAAAAGAGGAAGAGGTCAAAACCCCTCAGCCCTTGCATGCATGCTCTCTACTCTCTTTCCTTCTCTCTCTCTCTCGTTCTCTCTCTTTCTCTCTCACAAGAAGAAATGGAAAGATGACAGTTAGGTGTATGTGGTAACCTCCCATTGCTTTGTTTTTCCCATTTTTTCCTGCTCCTTAATCACCACCACTTGCTGTATCTCTTCTGCTTTTCCTCTGTTCACATTGTGGACATTCTAAACTCTCCTCTACCTTCCCATCACATTTTTATTTCTCTTAATGAACTGTAATTTTACCACCTTTTAGAACTACTTGGTTGATAAAACCCTGTCCCACCGTTCATATGGTTGTGATCATCACTGCTACATATCACATAGTTGACACCCACTGTTATCAGATCTGGCTTATGGTTACTTATGGTTTTGCTCTTGGAAATTGCTGACCCCATTATGCCACCGTAGGCATCAGTCATCGATTTTAATGCTGTATATTGTTTGTACTGGTTGCTCCTATTATACATTTCCCACTCTTTTATGAGGTGCTGAGAATCTTCAGGAATACCATAAGTTTACAATGTACAGACTCTGATCCAGAACTGAACTCAGACAAAAGACAGTGCACCTTGTTCCACAGAAAAATCAAGTACACTCAAACCTTAGCTAGATTTTAATATGAAGAATGAAAGAGACAAAAACCCAAATTAATAACCAGGCCCCAAGTACAAATGGCTAAGCATGAGCTCTCAGATCCCACTCATAGATATCCACTCCCATAGCAAAAACAGAGAAAATTAACACAAAAGGCTGTAGATACCACACCTATGAGAAGGGTTTCAAGCCAGATCACTCTGAGACCATTTTGCAAGAGAAGGCTGTGCCCTAAAAGGGACCATGCATAGGAGTCAAACAGAAATCCATCCCAACAGGTTCAAGCAATCCAAAACAGAAATATAAGAAAAGTTTTAAAAAGTAACATAATGCCTCCTAAAGTTTATGATTCACCAGCAATTTACTCCAAAGATCTTGAAGTGGATGATAGATCAGAAAATAATTTAAAATAATGATTAAAAATAATCAATAAATTCCAAAAGAACATAGAAAAAAATTTTAAAAATGCACTAAGGAAGTTAGTACAGAATAAGAATTAGAAATTCAATAAGGAGATAGAGATATAGAAAAAGAACAAAACAGAAATCTTGAAAATGAAAAACAATAAATCAAATAAAATATTCAGTTGAAATTCTCTGTAATAGAGTAGAACATGTGGAAGACAGACTCTCAGAGCTGGAAGACAAAGGGACCAGCCATGAACATTCAGACAGTATTAAAGAAAATGAATAACCATGAACAGAAAAAGTAAGAATTTTGAGACAATATTGAGAGACCAAATTTAAGAGTCATTGGAGCCATGTGTGGTGTTGTACTCCTAAGCGGCTCGAGAGGCTTAAGCATGAGGCTTAAGCATGACAAGTTCAAAGTCAGCCACAGCAAAAGGGAGGCACTAAGCAATTCTGTTAAACTCTGTCTCTAAATAAAATACAAAATAGAGCTGGGGATGTGGCTCAGTTGTTGAGTGCCCCTGAATTTAATCCCCTCCCTGGTATAGAAAGAAAGAAAGAAAGAAAGAAAGAAAGAAAGAAAGAAAGAAAGAAAGAAAGAAAGAAAGAAAGAAAGAAAGAGAGAAAGAGAGAGAGAGAGAGAAAGAAAGAAAGAAAGAAAGAAAGAAAGAAAGAAAGAAAGAAAGAAAGAAAGAAAGAATCACTGGAATTGAAGAGGGATGTAAGATTCAGGCTAATGTAATGATTACCTCTCCAGGTAAATAACAGCAGAAAAATTTTCAAACTTTAAGAATGATATGAACAATCAGATACAGAAGCTTTCACAACCCCAAATACACAAGGTAAAAATATCAAAACCAAAAAATGTCCACAACATATTATAATGAAGATGCCCAGCATATAGAACAAGGATAGAATTTTAAATGTTAAGTCACACTCAGAGGCAAGCAAATCAGAATTACTTCTGATTTCCCTGAACAAACTTTAAAATCCAGGAGGACTTGTTATGATGTGTTCCAAGTCCTGAAAAAAGCCATATCAACCAAGACTACTATATTCAGAAAAGCTGCCTTTCAAAATTGAAGAGGAAAAAAAACCTTCCAAGATAAGTAGAAAATAAAAAATTCAGGGCTACTAAACTGACACTAGAGAAAATACTTAAAGGAATATTTCACACAGAAGAAATGAAAAACAAAACAAAACAAAAAAGCAGAGCTCACAAATGAATAAATCTCATTTGAAGAGTAACTAAGCAATTGAGAAACATGCCCAAATTAAACATTTGAAATAAATAAAAAATCTCTCTATAATAAGATTGAATATAAATAATCTCAATTCTCTAATTAAAAGATATGGGCTGGCAGAATGAAGTAAAGAAAAGACAAAACTATATGTTGTTTGCAAAAGACTCAATTTACAAGCAGAGATGGCCACAGGCTGAAAGTGATAGGATGGAAATTGACAAACCATGCAAATGGAGCCTGAAAAGAAGTAGGAGTAGCTACTCTCATATCCAATAAAGTAAACTTCAAGTCAAAATTAATTAGCAGAGACAAAAATGGTTACTTCATACTAATAAAGGAAACAATCTGACAAGAAGATTTTATTATACTAAATATTTTTGCACCAAATGTTATTTCACCTAATTATCTAAAAGAGAAACTATTTGGATTAAAGCCTCAGATAGACCACAAACAATACAGAATGACTCCAACATACTTCTTTCACCAGTAGGTCATCCAGACATAAAGTAAAGATTCTTTGGATTTAAAAAACCAAATGGACATACATAGAACATTTTATGAACATTAACAGATATATATAGAACATTGCATCCAACAACAACTGAATACACTTTCTTCTCAATAGCTGATGTCATGCGTCTCCTATACAGACCGTATTTTAGGTCACAAAGCAACTCTTAGTAAATACAAAAAAAATTGTTATTATTCCTTGCACCTTATCAGATCATAATTGAATAAAGTTAGAAACAACAAAAACCCTAGAAAAACTATATAAACATGGAGATTGAACAGTACACTTTTGAATGATGAATTGGTGATAGAAGAAATCTAGAGAGAAATTATAAAAACTTCCAGAATCAAACAAGAATAGTGACACAATATTAGAAATACTTAGAAAAACTAACAAAAAGCAAAAGAGAAAAAACACAAATTAATAAAATTAGATAAGAAAAAGGAAAAATCACTCAGATGTTACAAAAATCCAGAGCATCATTAGGGACTATTTTGAAAATTTATACTCCAATAAATTGGAAAACTTCAAAGAAATAGATTGATTTCTAAACACATCTGACCTGCCAAAATTGAATCAAGAGGACATAGAAAATGTAAACAGACCAAAAACTTGTAATGACATAGATGCAGTAATAAAAAGCCTTTCAACAAAGAAAAGCCATGAGCAGATAGATTATCAGTTGAATTCTACCATCCCTTTAAAGAATAACTAATGCCAATATTCCCCCAATTATTTTATGAAATAGAAAAGAATGGAATGCCTCCAAATTCATTGTGTGAAGCCAGTATCATACTCATACTAAAAGCAGGTAAGGACACATCAAGACAAGTAAAGGACAGACAAATATCTCTCTTGAACTTAGATGCAAAATCCTTAATAAAATATTGGCAAATCATTTTCAACAATATATTAAGAAGATTGTACATCATGGTTAATTGGTTTTATCCCAGAGATGCAAGGATGATTTAACATGTGCAAATCAATAAATGTGATTCATCAAATAAATAGAATTAAGGGGAAAAATTACTTGGTCATCTCAATAGATGCAGAGAAAGTCTTCAACAAAATTTAGCACACATTGATGATAAAAATGCTGAAGAATCTAGGGATAGAAGGAACCTGTTTCAACATCATAAAGGCTATATATGAAAACCACAAAGCCAACCTCATAGTAAATGGGGAAAACTGAAATCATTGCCTTTAAAATATGAAACAAGATGAGGATATCTACTATTAATAATTTTAATATATATTTAATTTAATACACTACTAAATATTTAATATGGTACTAAATATTCCAGCCAGAGAAATTAGGCAAGAAAATGAAATAAAAAGAATCAAAATAGGATAGGAAAAGTCAAAATATCATTCTCTGCAGATGATATGATACTATACTTAGAAGATCCAAAAAGCTCCACAAAAAGACTGGTGGAGCTAGTAAGCAAATTCAGCAAAGTAACAAGTTACAAAATCAACATAAAAAGTCAACAGCTTTCTTGAATACTAACCATGAATCTGCTGAGGAAGAAATAAGGAAAACAACCCCATTCACAATAGCCTCAAAAAAAAAAAAAAAAAAAAAAGGAATAAATCTAACCAAGGAGGTGAAATACTTCTACAATGAAAACTATAGAATACTGAAAAAAAAAATGAAGACCTCAGAAGATGAAAAGACACTCCTCCCATGTTCATAGATAGGCAGAATTAATATTTTAACAATATTAATTGTTAAAATGGCCATACTACCAATATCAATACACAGATTTAATGCAGTCTCCATTAAAATACCGGTGACATTCTTTGCAGAGCTATAAAAACAGTCTTAAAATTCATTTGAAAGAATAAAAGACCCAGAATAGCCAAAGCAATTCTAAACCAAAAGAAGATAATCCTGGTGGAATTCCCGTACCTGGACTTCAAATTATACTACAGAGGTATAGTAACACAAACTTCATAGTACTGGCATAAAAACAGACACACAAACCAATGGGACAGAATAGAAGACACAGAGACAAATCCACACAGATGTAGTCATCTGATCTTTGACAAAGTGACCAAAAACATACATTGAAGAAAAGACAGCCTTTCTAACAAATGGTGCTGGGAACACTGGTTATTGATCTGTGGAAAATTGATACTAGACCTTTATCTCTCACTCTGAACCAAGAAAATCAACTCAAATGGTTCAAAGACCTGGGATTTAGACCAGAATTCATGCAACTCCTAGAGGAAAGCTCATGGTCATCACTCCAACATACAGGCACAGGCAATGACTTGCTCTGTAGGATCCTTACAATTCAGGGAATGATACCAAGAGTTAATAATTAATGAGATAACACTAAATTATATAGCTTCTGTACAGCAAAGGAAATAATTAGGAACGTGAAAAGAGAACCTATGGAATAGGAGAAAATCTTTGCTAGCTACTCTTCTGACAGAGGAATAATATCCAAAACATATAAAGAACGCAAAAAACTTAACACCATAAGAACAAAGAACCCATTTAATAAATGGGAAAATGAATTAAACAGACAATTCTCAAAAGAAGACGTACTCATGGCTAACAAATACATGAAAAAACATTTAACATCATTAGCAATTAGGGAAATGCAAATCAAAACTGCACTGAGATTTTTATGTCACTCCACTTAGAATGACAGCCAACAAGGATACAAACAATAAGTGCTGGAGAGGATATGGAGAAAAAGGAAAATTTTTACACTGTTGGTGGGACTATGTATTAGTATAATGACTATGGAAATCACTAAAGATTGTCCTCAAACAGGTAGGCATGGAACCACCATATGATCCAGCTATACACTCCTAAAGAATTAAAGTCAAACTACGGTGATACATGCACACCCATGTTTGTAGCAGCACAATTCACAATAGCTGAACTATGAAACCAGTCTAGCCGTCCATCAACAGACGAATAGACAGAGCGATACATATGTGATGCATATACACAGTGAAGTTTATTCATGCATAAAAACAAAATTCTGTCATTTGCAGGAAAATGGATGGAACTTGAGAATATATGTTAAGTGATATAAATCAAATTCAGAAGGTGAAGGGTCATGTTTTCTCCCACATGTGGAAGCTAGAGAGGAAAGAGGAAGAGAGTTGAGAGTAAGGATATCTTCGAAAGGTACCAATGAGAGGGAAGCGGGAGGGAAAGAGGCAATACTGGAAAATGATATTGGCCAGATTGCATTTACATAGTGTACGTGTGTGCATATGTGACAAAAAATCCCACCATTATGCACAACTACAATGCACCAATAAAAGTGTGGGAAAAAAGAAAAGAAAAAGAAAAGGGCACCTGAAATTCTACCAAATGGGAAAGGATGACTGATGCCTAATTTCTGTTCCCTCTATTTTGCCTACAATGAAATGGAAAGAACAGAAATTTTGACCTAAGCTAAATATGGGATCCAATGTCCAGTTTTCCACTTACCTAGACCTGGAGCAAGCTATCCTCCAGCTCCAAGACTGTTAACTTAGCTTTAGATGGAGGGCTACTATTGGTAATAAAGCTTGTGTCTCAGAGTTGTTGCCAAAGTGAAAGAAAATAAGAAGTGGCATGTATGGCAAATAATGTGCTGAAAAACATCAGACCTCTTTCCTCCAGAATTTCAACATGAGAAAAGCATCCTGTTGCTAAACTACCAACTTGGACTTTGAGAACAGAGTCATGCAAAATTGCTCTCTGGCCAGAAAATAAATCCCCAGATTGTGAAAAGTCCCTGCAACATCTGGTGCTCACCTGGCACTCTCTTTCTCTCGTTTGGAAGCACCTGCTGTTTTTCAGGACTTTGAAAATCCTTGGGAGCTGCCCTTCCATGTATTTCCAAGTAAGCCTTTAATGAACACCATGGTGTCAGGGTTTTCTGGGGGAAATATGGCAGCCCAGCAATTTGCCATGTTGGCTTGAATCTGTGAAGCACAAAGTCTCCTCTACTCTTCAGCCAGAGTGAGATGACTGTCAACAGCATTAGTGTTGAGCATCTCTATGAATAACCTGTGGCAGTTTCCATCTAATATAAAATTTCATTCAATAATTAAGAGGATCCTGAATCCTTTATTATTTTACAAGTGTAAATGATCACTGATAATATTGCATTGTTACTTATTAACATGTATGCCCACCACAATACTACTAGGTGAATAAGAGCACTCATCACCCAGTCATATATTTAATACATCAGGTACTTGCTCTAAGAGCTGAGCATGTATGACCTGATGCTCGATGAGGAATGAAGATGAAGGAGGGTTTTAACCTGGCGAGTGTTTTATGGATGGAATGTACAGCAAGTGTCTCAAGGGAGCTTCCTGGGCAGTAGCAATGCCAGACAGAAAGAGAAGACAGAGACTGACTGGTCTCAAAAACATCACCAGGTCTGGACGTGCCACGAAGCACACTGGGGCAAAGTCCAGCTACAGATCATTCATAACTGTCACTCAGTCACTCATGCATTTACTCAAGAAGGGCTTGTTCCTTATGAGTTAGACACTGACAACACTATAACCACCAAAAAGGCATACTCCAGCAAACACTAAGCAAAATACCTACACATCAGAGGAGGAAATCACTATCTGGGATGAAGGAGATGGAGGCATTCAGGGAATTATGAGAGGTCTAAGGAAATGATATGTATACTGAACTTTGCATGGTGACTAGGAAGAAGGTAGAGAGGAATGAGGGATGGTTCTTCCAGCTCTGGAGTCAGGCACAGCATCCTCTGTGTGAGAAGACTGGATACATGTGTTGAAGGATTATATTCATCACTGGTTAACTTTTTCACTTAGGAATGTGCCTAGCTCCTTAGCCTCAGTAACCTCAGAGAACATCAGGGAGTATTAAAGAAAATAAGCAGGCGGGCTGTGTGATCAGTGACCATCACTTATTTTCTTTATCTCATCTTCTCTCTCCCTCCTCCACCATCCTGCACCCTCTAGCTTTATTCCTTCTCACAGAAATGACACATTTGTCATATTTTCTTGGATATAGGACAGGGATATTTTTATTATCCACTCTTTTGGGGGGGATTTCAAGACAACCTAAAAAAATTGACCACAAAAAGTTTCCTCTTGGGGAAGAAAAAATTCATTGATAGTGGTGGCCTAGGGGGGAGCCCAGGTCCCTTAGATGTGGACCAAACCTGCCGGCCTGCAGTAGTCCCTGTGGAGACTCACGCCAGGTGGTTATGTCCAATAGTGTGAGGTGGCACAGGATCAGTCCCCCTCCAGCTGCCTTCCTGGCCAGACACTGAACCTCCACCTGCTGGCCAAGGGAAACGATTCTCAAGGATAGGGTCTCAATGGTTTCAGGTGATCAGAGTCACCCTGCCCACATTCCAGCTGTAGAAAGGAGGGTCACCTTCCTCATCCTCTGTCCGACCCCGACTCTGAGAGCTGGTCCTCCCTCCTTTGGGCCAGCTCTACTGATGTGCAGGGTGGACTCCATTAAACCTGGTGGTCAGGAACCCTCAGCGCCCAGCCCAGGAGGGAGTGGGGCTTGGCAGAGCTTTGGCAGCAAGCCAGCGCTCCATGACCGCGGGACCCCCAAAGAACCAAGGCTGGGAAAATTGGCAGCATGTGAAGGAACAGGCCTCAGTGCTTTTGCCTTTGATTTGATGGAGAAGGACATTTGCTGGCAGGAGATCAAGTTCGGGACTGAAAATTGGTCTTCCCAGAATTCTGAGCATTCTAAACCAAAGCCTGGTGCCCAGTTGTGTGGACGGCCTTTCCCTGGAGGGACGGCAGGGGCCTTAGGGATCCCAGTAATGAAGTCGCCCCTGGCCGCAGCTCCGCTGGCCCCGCAGTGGTGGTCGGGAAGGCAGCTGCAGGTCGGCCAGGGCGCGCCTCACCCACCCGCGAGGGGGCTTCTGCTTGCTGTGCGTCCCCAGCGCTTCGCAGAGTCCGCTCAGGCCTGGACCACAGCTCCGCTGCCTTTGCTTTCCTCCCCTTCAGACCCAGGCGGTTCGTGGTTCCTTTCCTGATCTGCTCCACTTTGATGGCCCTGGTTGGCGTCATCCCTTGGGGCACAGGCCAGCCACAGGTGCTGGGAGCGCGGTGCTCCTGTTGGTAACCTGTCCTGGGCCCGCGTTTGTCCGCTTTCCTTAGAGGGAAGGGGAGACTTCATCAAGCCCTGAACCCGGGGGAGCGCGGCCCGTGAGGGGGGCCTTGTGCACACCTGGGCAACTCCCGCCCCTCGCGGGAGGGCCCCACGGTCGCCTGCCCACGGTGCCCACGTCCCGTCTTCGCCTCTGCTCCCACCGTCCTGTCCGCTTCCAGGCGCTGGTGGAAAACCTCATGTACCTACTGCTTTTGTTGATCCCCGCCAGACACTCGTTAGGTACTCAACTGGATGTCACTCTAATCCCTCATGTGCCTTAATTCATTTATGACACAGCGAGGATTTTGTAATATTTTCTCTTACTGTTCTCAAATATTTACAATTGCCTGTCCTCTTCTCCTCAGCCACTTACCATCTGCTCTTCTCATCTTTAACCAAACACTTGCAGATTTCCCTGTTCCTTCAAACATGTGGGATTTTTGAGAAACTAAGCAAGTTAAATGGTGACCTGGGTTTCGGAGGTAGGACAGCCTTTTCTGGGGAACGGAGAGGACCACAGGGTACCGATGCTGTGGTCTGACCATTAATGACCCTCCAGCGTTCCTGTTGACACCTTTGTGGTGGCATCTGGAAGTGGGGCTGCAGGAGGTCATGAGGCTCTGCCCTTGCCATGGCCCCATGCCCTCACAAATAAGGTGGGAGATCTGCTTGCCCTCCCACCACTTCAAGGCAAAGCAAGAAGGCGCCATCTACGAAGCAGACAGTGCCTCACCAGACACTGAATCTGCCAGCACCTTGACCTTGGACTTCCAGACTGGAGACTTGTGTGCAATAAATGTCTGCTTACAAATTACTCAATTCATGCTGTTTGTTGTAGCCGTCCAAATAGTCTAAGTCAGCTGAAAAGTGAGTGTAGCCTGAAAGATGTCAAGCCAGCCAATATGGTAGACCCTGCTCATCATGTGACTCTTAAATATAAATTAAAATGGAATAGAATGAAAACCACAGTTCCCTAGGCATGCAAGCCTCATGGGTTGGTTATAATCTTGGACCCTGAAGATTCAAAGCATTTGCATCAGCACAGAGAGTTCAGCAGGGCAGCCGTGGTGTGGAGGATCTACTTGGTCCCTGTCACTTCAGGGCATCAGGACTCAGTACTGGGGCACAAGGTTGACGCTGCTGTGCAGGGGCTGGGTGCTCTGTAGTGCCATGTGGCTGCAGCAGATGTGGAATTAAAGGATGGAGAGGCAGGGGCTTGGTCCCAGAAAGTTCTGGGCTGTGCCACAGCAGGAAAAGCAGCCAGGAAGTGTGTGGCTTGGCTTCCAAACCACAGCTTTGTGTACTCGTGATTTGTGTCAGGTGTGTGTGTGTATGTGTACACACGTGGGCAAGGGAGGCGTATACATGTAGGGTACATGTTTCAGAATGTCAGGCTCATTGTGGGTACTCAAAAACACACTTTCAATAGATAAGGGAGTCTAATCAATAGAGTAAATTCCCTTCATGTGTGCAGAAACGCTGAGGCCCTAGGGAACTGGGGATGTTCACGTCTGTGCTCGGTGTCTTTGCCGTCCGGCACCTGCGTGTCTCCTTGTGGATCCTGGACTGGAGGAGTGCCGCATGACAGCCTGCCCGGCTGGACCTTCCTGTGCTCCTCTTGCTTCCTTGCTGTTCTTAAAATGGCCTGCATTGAACTGTTTGGTTGTTTCATGTGTCTGTTCTTTAATTTGTTTCTTTGCTTGTTCTATAAATAAAGGCAGCAAGTCTATTTTATACCCTGCAAAATGCAAGACGCAGGATATCCATTTCCCCTGGTCTCATTTGGATTCTGTCCCCTGTTCCCGATAGTCTCAGACTGAACGTTGCTCCCATCTCTCATGGGGGTCTGACCTTGACTCTCCCCTTACCTTGGTGTCTTAGTTGGCACTTCCTAGAAAGCAGAGCCTGGGGAAAGGCAGTGCAGCCTGAGAGTGGGGAGCGGGGAAGGATGGCGTGCAGGGGAAGGAGAGGAAGGGAGGGATGCAGGACCGAGCTGGAAGCCCAGAGTGCAGGCTGGTCACCGGGTGCTGTGGGACGCTGGCGCAGTGTGACTCCTCAGGTCCGGGGTGCAGTTCACAGGTGACAAGCAGGGCCCTCGGGGTGTCGTGTTATTTCCCATCTACAGGAGTGTGTACAAACTCCAGCTCCCGCCTCTGCCCAGTGCTGACATTTCCAAAGCTCCTAATCCAAGCTCCTCGTGTTGGGGTGCATAAAGAAGGCAGCCAGAGGCAGGAGGTGAGAGGACAGCGGGTCCAGGAGGCAGGGCACTCAGGGAACACCCACAGGCTGTCCATGTAGGCCCATGCAGCAGCTGTGTGGGCCTCTCCTCCACTGCAGGCCTCTGCCCTCAGCACACATGCAAGCGCTGCGGCAGTCGGACGGCAACACTCACAGAAACAGGACTCAGGGTCCCTTCATGCTGAACTCCAGCCCCCGCCTGGCTCTCTCCTTCCTGCCCAGGGGCCCCCTTAACCTCCCCAACCAGGTTAGCAATCAACTCTGATGAGTGCTTCATGCTTTGAGTCTGTCTACAGTTAGTTTTATGTCACAAATTTCACAATATGAGGCAGAGACACCAAGACAATTTCTCACAAGTGCTGACTGGTTGGCACAGGAGCCAGGGTCAAAGCATTTGACAGGGACAAGGAGCTCATTACAAGGAGAGAGAAACAGGGGATGATGTCCCTCCTAACCCCATCCACCTAGAATCCCAGAAGGCAAGGGCAATCTGCTCCTCTTGGTCATTTTTTCCATAATTTGTACTTTTTCTAAAAGTACAAATTTCTGTACACATTTCTGATGGTTTGATACTTAAAGATGATTTTATTCATTTTACAGTGTGTATGAGCAACCTTGGAAAGTGTAGCCTGTACCTTTTAAAATAATTGCATTCTCTATACTTTTTTGAGTGGGATTTGAAAGAGAGTTCATTCCACATATAGTAGCCACCTGTGCATCCCTGGAGACATGGGAGTCCTTTGGAGTGACCACTGGGCTTGCAGCCCTGGTGCTTCCACCTCAGCCTCCTTGTGAGTTGCTATGCTCCTTCGGGTCATCTGCCAGGACTTCCCTTGCACAGAATTGGCTTATATGTCTGCCCAGGCCCAAGGTGGACATCCTACCTCTTAGAGATGAAGAAGCCTGCAATTCAAGGATAAACCGGGATCAGGGAAACTGGGCCAGAGTGAGCCTCCCGGGTGGGAAATGCAGTTCAGCTTAGTTGCAGTGTGTCTAAAACAGGGAGGCAGCTGAACTAAAAGAAAGAGAAGATGGATTGCAAATATCACAGATCTCCAATCCCCATGCCTTCTAGGCTTTATTCCCACATGAGGAGCATGGCTTAGGTGCTTAGGAAATGTCAGCACTGGGCAGAGGCGGGAGCTAGAGTTTGTACACAGTCCTGGAGATGGGAAATTCCCAGGGAGCGTTGCAGTTCTGTGAGGAACGTTCAGTCTGATGAATGGGGAGAGAACATAAGCAAGAAAGAAAGGCTTCCTGTTCAGGCTTCCTAAAGATAGTCCCATGCATGACTCCTTTCATCTCACATTGCTAAAGAACTCTCAGATCTCTTTTTAAAAATTGAAAAATAATAGGAAATTATATAAACAATATAGATGACCTACAATTCCACCACAAAAGCGTCTGGTTTTTCTGTTCATCTCAATGTGTGCACAAAGCCGGGCTGCATATGCATTTTTATATCTTACGAGTTTCATATAAAATTATACCATTTTCCCATTCAACTACATACTGCTTGAAAACCTCAGTTGAATGGCATTGGTGGGGTTTTTAGCAATCATGTATTGATCATCGTGTACGTGTTTGAGTGGTTCTGTGAACAGGAAGCCCTTGGCCCATGAGCCTAGTCCAGATGCATCTCCTGTTCCAGGAGGAAAGTCTGAACAAAGCAAGAACAGCGGCAGCACTGGTTAAGCCAACAAGTCGAGCGTGACTGTCCTCCCGGGCAGCCTGGACGAAGCAATGCCAGGCAGGAGCCTAGCACTGGAGCGGGGGTCGGGGACAGCAGACTTGGGTGGAATCGCCAGAGCTGCACTTTGTGCAGTGTCGTGAACAGGCTCGATGGCTTTCCCCGGGATCCAGCCACGGGAGTGAGGGAGCTGAGGCTCCTTGGGGACTGTGCAGGTGGTGACGGGGAAGGCACCGCCATAGCTGGGGCGAGTGCGAGGCCTGTTCTCAGGTCTCCGTTCCCCTTGCCTCAGAGCTGCTTGCCAACACAGACAACAGTGAGGATGGCACTGGCCTCGGTGCCAGTGCAGCTCCAAGTTCCCTCCCAGGTGCTAACTCATGAGATCCCTGGCGTGGGTGGTGGGGTCATTTCCAAATTACAGCTGGAGAGACTGAGTTTCAGCGAAGGTGAGACTCTGCTGAAGATGACAGAGTCAATAAGGACGGTGGGCTTGGAACGTGGTGTGTCCCCACCCCCTGCCCCAATCCCCGACAACTGCAGGGAGCAGCGGGCAGGGGCAGAGGCAGGGCTGCAGAAGGGAAAGGAGAGGCGAAGGTGGAGGAGATGCACCTGAGGCAGATGAGGGAAGGACGCTCCACAGCAGCCTCGAGAGGTCACCCCTGCAGTGAGTTTTAGGACACTGAAGCTTGGGCATCCCTCCAGCTGTGCCCAGAGCACTCCCTGGGGAGGGGTGCCAGCCTCGACTGCATTCTCCATCCAGGGGGTGGGTTTCCCAGGGCGCCCTTCAGCCCCAGCATTTAGTCGCTGTGACTCACGCAGCCCTGACCTTGTCCTTTGAGCAATGCCTGGCACTCTGTCCTCTCTGGAAAGGCAGCACAAACATGCTCGCCTCTGGCCTCTCCTTCATGTGGAAGTCAGGCTCCATGGGGCTGTGGCCACCAGGCTTTTGGGAGGCATTCAGCTGTGTAAACCACAGGCAGGCGCAGAGGGCTCAGGGCACCCTCCAGGGAACACGCCTGGCATTCTTCTCTACTGCTGGGAGCAAGACAGAGAAGGCCCTGGGGCAGGATAGGGCTGAAGCAAAACTTCCATTGGAGCATTCTTCTCTGAGGCCCCACTAAGGGGTGATCCCCCCAGAGACTAGAATATGCCACATTCCCCCCACAGAGAAAGCTCCCCATAGCCCATGACTGCCGTGCTCCTTCAGCACCATCAATATAATGGCTTCAGTTTTAGGTGCTCTTTTGAAATTCAGCAAAAATTATCACCACCAGACTCTCTCAGGGGACAGACAATTCTCAGCCACAGCCACTACAGAAGCACTTTTCCCATGTGATTTTCTTTGTGGAGATAAAAGTCCTGATCCATTCCCTGCCTGCTCCTCTTTCTCTGCCAGGCTGGAAGGGAGGCTTCTGCTCTTGGAGTTCTTATTTTTATGTGTTACTAATTTCGTAATTGGCACATCACAAGTTAACCCCTCTCCGGAGCACTAAGGATCAGCTTCCATTTAGCTTTCAGGAAGGGAGGCTGGCCCAGGCGTTCCCAGAAGCACCCCCTGAAACGGCACAGCAGGACACCATCAGCAGCTTTTGCACTAGCAACGTTTCCATTGCAAAATCCTACTAAGAGAGAAAGGAGTAGTACTGGAGAAACCCACCAGGCTAATCCAGGCAGATTTTATTTCCTCAAAATTATAGAATACATAAAACACATTTTAAAAAATGTTTTTCAGAGCTAAGATGGTGATGATGTAGATGGTACTCATGATTTTCATGTTCCAAACCTAAGCTGCATGTGCTCTATGGAAAACACGTCACTGCTCCTGAGCTTTGGGGCAATGCAGAGTCTTGTCTTCTCTGGAAGGTTCTTCCTCCCCAGCGCACACAGGGCCCCAGGAGCCAGCCTATCCCCATGCTGCCCACCATCCTGATCCCCCCCGTACATGTGCACCATTCCAAAACTTGTTCTTCCAAGAGTCCACTTTTTCCTCTTCTAATTCCATACCCTTTCTCCTCCTCTTCCTCCTCCTTGTAAGGGCACTGTCCCACCTGATCAGGCTAGCCTATCGAAATGCCATAAATTGCGAGGCTTTGTAAACAATGAAAATGCATCCTCTGTTCTGAAGGTTGGAAGTCTGAGACCCAGGTGCCTGAAGATTCAGTGTCTGGTGAGGTCCACTTCCTGGTTCACAGGTGGCTCCCTCAAGGACACTGATGCCATTCACAGGCTCCCTCCTCATGATCTTTTACCTCCCTAAGGTCTCAGTGCCTAAGATCATCACCTTGATGATCAGATTTCAACTTAAGAATTTCAATTCAAACCATAGAAAACTCTTCATCAGTTTTTAGGGGAAGGGAACGGTATTGTTTGCTACAGGCACAATGTTTTATAGCAGATCCCTAGAATTTATTCATCATATAATCGAAGGCTTGTTTCTGTGGCACACAAGTACTTCTTCAAAGTAGGAAATATATCTAGTTCTGTCCTGTTTCATTTAACCAGGAATTCTGAGCATTTACAGTGTGTGAACAATGATTGGATCTGGAATATGGAATCACTATTCTGAAGGAGTGGATAATTTAATGCATTAGAGAGAAAAACTGAACAATTTTATTATAGCAAAATAGATCCTAAAATTGATCTCGGTGTACAAATAGCTCCAACAAACAGGTCACGTTCCCTTCAACTGTATTTACACTATGACTCTGTTCTTCATGTGTTTTGCTTTTATCCGTCATTATTGTTTTAAAGTATCTGCCACTATGGCTCACTAGGATGCATGTCCTTTGACAACATGGACATGGCTTCTGTCTTTGTGTATCCCTCCTATGGTCAGTACCCAATAAGATCCAGGATAGAATGAGACCGCAATACCAAATTGCTGCCTGAAGACATGAAGAATCAAAGGACTGTGCCCACATGCCTGCAGACAAGATGTGCGCTGTTGGCAAACTACATGCTTTTACTCTATTAAATGAGAGAGAATGAAATGCCTCAAGGGAAGGAAACTCTAGCACCTGAAATGGTTTTGGGGATGTTCTTCCCCCTTTGGATTAGCAGTAGATTAATGGTTTCTCTGAAACACAATGGGAGAATCACACTGTCCCTTAACTTCCTGCAGCATTCTCACACTTTTTCTTCAGGCCTAGACTTGCAGGACAGGACTGCTTCTCATTTCCCTGCCAGCAGGGAGCTCAGCCTCTGGCTCCACATGCCTGACAATCTCAGTTCCTGTAGCAGTCTGGAACAACTGGTTTCTCACCGTGGGAGTAAACTTTTGTCCTAAAAGTGGCTCATTTACTGAACACACTCTGTTCATATTCTTTTTTTGCAGTCTTCATAGAATGAGAAATTGAGATTATGTAATACTAATTCAAAAGTGATCTGAACTCCGCACACTCTACATCTTTTACAAATGTTGAGGAAGCTATCTTTCAATAGTCTCTTGGTAAAATGGTAGGAATCAATCATCAGCAACAGGATTTTCCCAATGATTATTAAAAGCCAGAAAAAAAGAGAGTATCACCTGAAACCAGTGATCCTCTTCACAGATTTCACTGAGTACTTTGCACATATTAAGTGTCAAAGTCAGAGAGGGTTGATACCTTGGATTCCAGATTAAACTCACCTAGAATGTGGTTCAAAAAAGTTCTGCTCTGAGTTTTCCCAGTGGTTAGTTTCCCTTAGGATTGAGCTTACTGCTTTGAGACAGGAGTATTCTTTGGGGCCAGTGAACTTCCTGGTGTCCTGATTTAAAAAAAAACAATTATTAAGGAGGGGTGGTCGAAAGATGAGAGACAAGCGTGAGCCAGCATTTCTCTGAGTTCAGCTACCCAGCACTCAAGCAGGGGGAATAACACTTCTTCCCAAGGTTTAGAGTGAAAATTTCTGATTCTTGAGGGGCAGCCTGCTATAGCCAAACCAGAGACTATTTAACTCATTAATCAGATACAAAAACAAGAACAAAAACAAAAACAAACCTCTCCACTGGAGTTTATCCACCATCCATGATCCAGGAGCCATCTTGTGGCTGCAGCGTGGTGGAGACTTTGGAAACTGGAAACCCACATCTGTGAGTTACAACTAGGTCTGCATAGGACTGTCTCAGCTTTTCACCTGGGGGAACAGAGGTTCCAGAGGCAGGAGAAAGCTGGCTTTCCCCAGCTTTATGAGCCCAGAGGCTCATGGGACTGACAGGGCTGGTCGCAGCCAATCAGTCGGAAGTTTGGAAGAGGGTGTCAGGGCATTTTGCACTCAGCTCATTCAACCAGCCAGTCTTGCGCTCACTGGGCTCCCAGGCCTGCCCAGTCCCGGCACCAACCTGGTCTCCGACTCCCTCACTCCCAAGTACATCATCCCCAGCTCCCAAGTCCCACCAGGTCAGGCATCAGTTTGGCACCTAACAGAGCCCTCCCACTCCCCAGTCCCTGATTCCCCAATCCCTCCCTGTCCCCCAACCCAGACCATCGCTTGCAGGTTTGAAGCGAGCCCACAGGTCCCAGCACTCGCCCACAGGTTCATGCACCTGGCTTTGATCTGCCGTATGCAGAATAGCTGCCAACCCCCCTACCTGCTGAGATGGGAAGCCGAGAAACTTCTGAACTCCAATGGAAGCAATTGTTTAATTTTTCATGGAGATCATTTTTTCCTTTGTTTTCTTCTTCTTCTTTATTCATTGTCACATTTCTACTGTTTTTTAAACCTACTACTTTTCATCCATCAGTTTATTGAGGACTGGGATGTTTGAATAGAATATTTTAGTATTATTTTGCATTTCTATTTATACCTTTTTCTTTTACTTTAATTTTTAAAAAATTTTTATTTTACATATATACTTTCTCACTTATTTGTTTCTCTTGATTCTATTTCTTTCTTTTCTCCTAACAACCAATCTTAATTATTTCCTCTTTTATGCTTACTATAATGTTTTACTTCTATCTTCCCTCCTCCTTCCTCATAAACATCACATCCTACACCTCTCCTGTTCTCTCTTTGTCCACCATATGAAACTGTAAACCCTTTGCAAACTCACAGTTTTTATTGTGGTCAATAAATGAACACATCATTTGTGTTTATTGTGACAAAACTGTAGATATTGGAGTAGAGGTTATTTGGTTTAAGGCTGTATATTGTTTTCATTGGGTACTGTTATTATTTGTCTCCTTCTTAAAGGCAAGGTATTGGAAACCTTCAGGGACACTATAAGTAGAAAATGTACTGCCTCAGATCCATACTACTAGATGGGTAGACACATCAAAAGCATGAAAAATAAGAGAACAAATTGTTCAAACAAACCAGGATGCACCAATAATAGAATTTAATGACACTACAGTGGAAGAAATTTCAAAGAAAGAGTTTAGAATGTACATAAACTGATCTATGAGGTAAAGGTGATGTAAAAGATAAAATTCAGGAGTTAAAAGATCACTTCAATAAAGAGATAGAGATTCTGAAAAGAAACCAAACAGAAATCCTTAAATAAAGGAATACAAATTAAAAATCCAATGGAAAGCATCACCAATAGACTAGACCACTTGGAAAACAGAACCTGGGGCAATGAAGACAAAACATATGCTATTGAAAATAAAGTTGACCATGCAGAGTAAATGTTAAGAAACCATGAACAGAAATTCCAAGAAGTATGGAATAACACACACACACACACACACACACACACACACAAAACAATCCAAAAAAACCCAAATTTAAGATTTATCAGGATAGATGAAGGCACAGAGACACAAAGCAAAAGAATGCAGAGTCTTTTCAATGAAATGTTAGAAAATATCTCAAAACTAAAGAATAAAATGAAAAATCAACTAAAAGGGGCTCACAGGAACCCAGATGTACAAAATTACAACAGACCTACACCAAGGCACATTATAAGGAAAATGCCTAATATACAGAATAAGGATATAATTTTAAAGGCTGTCAGAGAAAAATACAACAGGTAACATTTGGAGGGGAACCAATCCAGATCTCAGTTGATCTCTCAACGCAGACCCTCAAAGGTAGGGGATCTTGGAACAACACATACCAATCTCTGAAAGAAAATGGATGCCAGCTAAGAATAATATAACTAGCAAAACTAAAATTTAGATTTGAAGATGAAATAAGAAACTTTCATGACAAACAAAAGTTAAAACAATTCACAACTAGAAAGTCTACATTATAGAACATTCTCAACAAAATATTTCATCAAGATGAAATGGAAAAAGAAAAGCAAAAACCAGCAAAGGGTGAAACTACACTAAAGGAATATTCAATCAAAGGAGAAACTTACTAAAATTAAAAACCACAAATAAACCAAAATGACTGGAATACAAATCATATTTCAATAATTAACCTTGAATGTTAATGAATAAACTCATTAATCAAAAGACATAGACTGCCAGATTTGATTAAAGAACAAGACCCAAAATATACTGTCTCCAAAGACTCATCTCACAGGCAAAAATAGTCACAGACTGAACTTGAAAGGATGGGAAAAAACATATCACTCACATGGATCATGTGAACAAACAAGGGATTTTATTCTTATGTGAAATAAAGTGGAATTCAAGCCAAAGTTCATCATAAGGGACAAAAAAGGACATTTCATATTTTTTAAGGGAATTATACATCAACAAGACATAACAATTGTAAATAAATCTCAATGGATAAAACAATGGAGCATCTACATATACCAATGAAACCCTTCTCAATTTTAAGATTCAAATAGATCACAACACAATAATATTGAGTGACTTTAACATACCTCTCTCACTACTGGATAGATATTCCAAATAGAAACTTAATCAAGAAATCATGGAACTAAATAATATAATCGATAATTTAGACTTAGCAGAAATATATAGAATACTTTATCCAACAAGTGAATACAATTTCTTCTCAGTAGCACATAGATCCATCTCTAAAAGATACCACAAGGCAACTCTTAGCAAATACAAAAAGAGAGAGAGAGAGAGATAATACCCTGCATTCTATCAGACCACAATGGAATTAAATTAGAAACTAACTACAAAATAAAAAATAGAAGCTACTTTAACACCTGTTGACTAAATAATGCACTACTGAATGATGACTAAATAGTAGAAGAAATCAGGAATTAAATAAATAAAAATACTGAGAGGTAAATAAGAATAGCAGTACAACATATCAAAATCTCTGGGACACTATGAATGCAGTGCTAAAAGGAAAAGTTCATAACATTGAGTTCATTCATTAAAAGAATAGAAAGTCAAGTAATACATAACCTAACACTATATCTCCAAGCCCTAGGAAAAGAAGAACAAATCAACACCAAAAGCAGTGGAAGACAGGAAATAATTAAAATCAGAGCTGAAATCAATGAAACTGAAACAAAAGAAACAATTCAAAAACTTACATAAACAAAAAGGTTGTTCTTTTCAAAAATAAATAAAATTGATAAACCTCTAGCCACACTGCTAAAAAGAGAAATAGAGAAAACTCAAATTACTAAACTTTGTCATGAAAAAGGAAATACCATGATGGACACTACTGAAATACAGAAGATAATTGGAAAATATTTTGAAAATTTACACTCCAATAAAATAGAAAATCTTGAAGACATCAGCATATGACCTACCTAAACTGAATCAGAAGGACATACACAATTTAAACATCAATTTCAAACAATGAAATAGAAGATGCCATCAAAAGCCTACCAAAAAAGAAAAGCCCAGGACCAGACAGATTCTCAGCTGAGTTCTACAAGACCTTCAGAGAAGAATTTACACCAATATTCCTCAAATTATTCCATGAAATAGAAAAGAAGGGAATCCTTCCAAACTCATTCTGTGAAGCTAGTATTACCCTGCTACCAAAATCAGACAAAGACACATCAAGGAAAGAAAACTTCAACCAATATCCCAGAAGAACACAGATGCAAACATTCTCAATAAAATTCTGGCAAATTTCATAAAAATATTAAAAAGGTAGTGCACCATGATCAAGTTAGGTTCATCCCAGGGATACAAGGTTGGTTCAACATACAGAAATCAATAAACGTAATTCATCACATCAATAGACATAAAGATAAGTATCATATGATCATCTCAACAGATGCAGAGAAAGTATTTGACAAAATACAGCACCCTTTCATGCTCAAAACACTAGAAAAACTAGGGATAGTAGAAACATACCTCAACATTATAAAAGCTATATATGCTAAACCCAAGGCCAACATCATTCTAAATGTAGAAAAACTGAAAGCATTCCTTCTAAAAACTGCAACAAGACAGGGATGCCCTCTTTTGCCACTTTTATTCAACATCATTCTTGAAACTTTAGCCAGAGCAATTAGACAGAAGAAAGAAATTAAATGAATAGAAATAGAAAAGAAGAACTTAAACTATCAGTATTTGCCAATAATAAAATTATATATTTAGAAGGTCCAAAAAATTTCACCAGAAAACTTCTAGAATTAATGAATGAATTCAGCAAAGTACCAGGATATTAAATCAACACTCATAAATCAAATTATTCCTATACATCAGTGATGAATCCATTGAAAGAAAAATTTTAAAAACTACCCCATTCCTAATAGCCTCAAAAAAATATTTGGAAATTAGTCTAACACAGGAGTAAAAGACCTCTATAATGGAAACTATATAAAACAAAAGAAAAAATTGAAGAAGACTTTAGAAGATGGAGAGGTCTTTCATACTCTTGGATAGGGAGAATTAACACTGTCAGAATGGCCATACTACCAAAAGCATTACACACATTTAATGTAATTCCTATTAAAATACCAATGACATTCTTTATAGAAAGAGAAAACGCAATCATGAAATTCATCTGGAAAAATAAGAGACCCAGAATAGCCAAAGCAATTCTTAGGAAGAAGAGCGGAACAGGAGGCATCACAGTATAGACCTTAAATCATACCTCAGAGGCATAGCAACAGTGGCATGGTTTTAGCACTAAAGCAGACATGTAGACTTGTCTGTACAGAATAGAAGACACAGAGACAAACCCACATAAATACAGTTAGCTCATACGAGGCAAAGGCAGCAAACATATTCAATGGAGAAAAGATAACCTCTTTAACAAATGGTGCTGGGAAAATTGGAAATCCATGTGTAGCAAAATGAAATTAAACTCCTATTTCTCACCATGCACAAAACTCAACCTCAAAGTGGATCAAAGACTTAGACACTAGAACAGAGACTCTGTGCCTAGTAGAAGAGAAATTAGACCCAAATCTACACTATGTCAGCTTAGGAACTGACTTCTTTAACCAAACACCTAAAGCACAAAAAGTAAAATCAAGAATCAATAAATAGGAAGGCATTAAATTTAAAAGTTTCTTCTCAGCAAAGGAAACAATAACGTGAAGAGAGAGCCTACAGAATGGGAGAAAATCTTTACCATGAGCACCTCAGATGGAGCACTAATCTCCGGGATACATAAAGGACTCAAAAAAGTTAACACCAAAAAAACAAATAGCTCAATCAATAAATGGGCAAAGAAACTGAACAGACACTTCACAGAAAAAGAAATACAATCAACAAATTATATGAAAAATGTTCAATTGTTCTCTAGCAATTAGAGAAATGCAGATCAAAACTACATTGATATTTCATCTCATTCTGATCAGAACGGCGGTTATCAATAATACAAGCAACAATAAATGTTGGCGAGGATGTGGGGAAAAGGGTACACTCATACATTGCTGATAGGACTGCAAATTGGTGCAACCACTATGGAAAGCAGTATGGAGATTCCTCAGAAAACTTGGAATGGAACCACCATTTGACCCAGCTATCCCACTCCTTGGTTTATACCCAAAGGACTTAAAAGCAGCATATTACAGTGATGCAGCCACTTCAATGTTTATAGAAGCTCAATTCACAATAGCTAAACTTTGGAACCAAACTAGATCCCCTTCAATAGATGACTGGATAAAGAAAATGTGGTAAATATACACAATGAAATATTACTCAGCCTTAAAGAAGAATGAAACTATGGCATTTGTCAGTAAACTTATGGAGGTGGAAAATATTATACTAAGTTAAATAAGCTAATCTCAAACCAACAAAGGCCAAATGTTTTCTCTGATAGGCAGATGCTAATTTATAATAAGTCGGGGGGGGCTAGGGAAGAGTAGAGGTACTTTGAATTAGACGGAGGGAAGAGGATATGGAGGTGGGAAGGATAGTAGAATGAATGGGACATTATCACCCTATGTGCATATATGACTACATGACCAGTGTCATTCTACATCATGTACAACCAGAAGAATGAGAATTTATACTCCATTTACATATGATGTGTCAAAATGCATTGTACTCTCCTGTATAACAAAAAAAAATAAGAATTAAATTTTTGTAATTTTTCTATACTCATCAAAATTATCCAAATCACTGTAAATTTACATGCAAACTAATTTTTAATGGGGAAGATAAAAAACAAAGTAAACAGAATCGCGTTTCATTTTAAATTTTTGATTTGTCCTTTCTTAGCTGTGAGGTTGGCATGGGAAGTTTGAACTTCCTTGTGTTTCTTGACTGGCAATGTCAAGATATTGCTACCTACCTCATATAAGTTGAGAGGCCAGTGTGAGAGGCGGACTTGTGGCTGGTTCTGCGCAGCAGGACTTCTTTCTCCTTAGAGCTCTGGAAGCAAGTGTGGCTGTGTGTACATTGTGTGCGTGTGCACGTGTTTGGGGCTCACAGTGGTTCAGTTCAGCTCCGTACATCCTATACCAGGGCTCTGGAGACCCTAAAAGAATAATGTTTTTTATTTCTTGAAAAGATCAATTTACAAATTACGAAGTATAGCTCCAAGGACTGTATTATGGCTGTTTTCTGTTTATTAAAAAAAACTGTGACATCATTAAACATTCTGTATATAAAATATTGGTAATGTTTTTGTAATCAGAAAATCCAACCTACCACAATCTGGACCATCAGTATCATTTACTTTTTTTCCTGCTCAAATCAATAATAGGTGCAGTACAGGGAATGGGCCAAGCAAGTATTGATTTATGCACTTTTCTCACTGTAAATCCTGTGGCCCTGGAGAATACCCTAGAAAGACGTGAGCATAGGCTAACATACAGGTCTCATTGCTTCCAACTACGTTGGAATACTGATGGTGAGTCAGAATTGAAACCCACTTCTCTGAGTCAAACCCACTTCTCTGAATCTACCTTCTGCCCAACTAGACTAGAAGTTCTTTGTCAGGAAAGGCAGGTATTATTTTGTAGCAGTGTCTCCTTTCACCTTGCACTAGCATAGTCTTGGGAATGGATAAATGCCTGATGAAGTCAGTGTTTCGCCATCCCCTGGTTGGAAGTCCTGGATGGTTAAGTGTTTACGAAGCCTTGAACCCAACAAGCTGCTCTGTGCCTAGGGAATGCTCAGTTCCCAAATATCTCTCAGTGTTGCCATTGTTCAGCTTCAGGCAATTGAATTATCAAGAAAAGTTTTGTTAAGTGAGGGAGTTTGGGTGGCCAGTGCTGAGAAGGGAGGCGAGGTGTAAGCTGATACGAGTTTACATAAGGTTTGTCTTGTCCTTCCCTGAGTTCCTAGTTCCTGATACAGAAGACAATAAATCAATACATATAATTATTGACTGAATACTCAAGTAACCAAATAAACGGATAGGTTATAAGCATTTTCATGCAAAAAAAATCAGCCAAGGTGTGGAATGCTGCGACTTATGTCTTAGCAAGACATACGTTTGAAAATATAGTGAAAGTGTCCAAGATGGAAGTAAAGTAAGAGCAGAGAAGTGATCACGTCATCGGAGAGAAGTGACAATGCTGAGATAAGAGATCAAAGTGCAGTGGACGCGGAGGCCAGAATCAGGGCGCAATCTCATGGTCAGAACCACAGGACTTGGCACAGGAATTGAGTCTCCAGTGTGACAGAGTCAAGGATGGGCCTGTCTCTGTAGTTGGAGGAAATCAGATCAGATTTGCCAGAGGTGTTGGATTAGACTTGCAGAGGCTGCCAGGATGAAGTGGCTTGCAGGGAAAGGTCAGCAGCTGAATTGGGGAAAAGCTTTGTCTGAGATACTTAACAGCACAGGGCTGCAGCCTAAGAAGGACGCTAACCCTTGGAGGTCCTCAGAACTCAGGGTGTGTGCAGCGCTGGGCACAGACAGTGTAGCTGAGGGAGTGTGCGGACAGAGCGGGGCTTTTCTCAGGGTCTCTTCCCAGTTCCACGTGTGGTGCTCTTGTAAGGGCTTTCTGACTTGTACATGTGATGGATTCTGCAATTTCATGTGCCACTCATTAATTCAACGTCGGCCACACCCACGACCTCCACAGATCCATTACTTCTAGTTTAGGCTCTAGGAACCACCAGAAGGTTCACAATGTGTAGAAATGTTTTGCTGCCCCTGGCTCAGAATTGTCTGCTGCAGCCTACGAGGCAGAAACAAGTCACCTAGCCATTAACTACACCTAGTTCTTCTTAGTCTACATTTTTTAAAAATACTCACACACTTTGGCAACTCTGGTTGTATCAATGTTAATAAATCTGTCCATTTCTTGATGTTCAGGGAGTTTGCCCGTGAATACTAATGATGTTCTCTATTGAAATAGAATTGGAACATGTGTTGGATCTCATCCAGTTAGAAATTAAGTCTTGGCCAACCATTCAAAAGTTATCGCCTGTACTGTCATACACAGGGAGCTGGGTGAGGTATCTGAAGGATGGAAAAACTAAATATTTCACTTAATTAGGCCTCACGGAGGTACAACATAGTAGAAATGCGTTGTACTGGGTTCTTACAATACCAGGTGCAGTGAGAAAGCTGGTAGGAGCTGCTGACAGAGCATCCTGGCTCCCTGGGGAGGTTGGGTGTTGGCTGCTAACGCAGGTGCTGCAGCCCTCTCTGGAAAGCGCCTGTCATGGAAACAGAAGACTCGCCATGGCTCCCAGGAGGTCAGGCACAGTCCACAGCCCAATGTGTACCCAAAAGCCTGACTTTCTTCCTCAAGTCTGGAGCAGTGAGGAGTGCAGGCTCATGCTTCAGAACCCCCAAGGTGACCAGCCCTGAGCTACAGCCTACTGACCCCCTACCCATCATGGGCTCCCCATGCCCACTCCCTCAGCCGTCTGCCTCCTCCTGCTTGTCTCTTTCAGTGGACCTCCTGCACCCAGGGTCCAACACAAGCTCTGTTTCTCAGGAAACTCATCAAGGACAAGAACAGGTGACCCAAACACAGAAAGAGTTTGTGCAGATATTCCTCATGGTTTTTGGACTTCATAAATGGCTTATGAAGCATAAATGGGAAACCTCTACTCCATATATGCTAACAGGTGGAAGGGCCCTTGCATCCCTGAAGAAAAATGACCACATGTATTATGCTCATCAAGGGATAATCTACATAGCTCAGTTTTAGAGCAATGTTTAATTCAAAAGAACATTTTTCCAGGAACCACAAGCAATTTTACCTAATAGGGCTTTTACTAAGTTTCACAAAACAGAACTGAGACTCCTCAGGCCAGGGCTTCCTGCTCAGCTCTTCCTCCCCCTCCATCGACGTCACTCATATAGCGTGACCACTGTCACGTCTTTCCTGTGCCCCACCCTCCAGCCCTAGTCCCTGTGCCTTCTGCCTTCCTCATCCATGCCTACATCCCAGTTGTTCTTCAGGTGGCCAAAGGGATCCCATGTGGCAGGGTGGATGTCTCTGGAAGGAGCGAGAGTGGAAACAAACCTAGGGAGTCAAACTTAAGTGCAGCTCACTGAGCAGAATCAGGGAGGAAAATAACAACTATTTCATATCAGTCAATCTTTTTAGATTTTTTTTAATTTTTAATTTTTTCCAGTACTGAGGATTGAGCCACTAAGCTACACTCCTAGCCCTTTTCATTTTTTAAATTTTTTTTATTTTTCATTTTGAGGCAGGTCTTACTAACTGGATTAAGACCTTGAACTGGCAATCCTCCTGCCT
Source organism: Xerus rutilus (assembly GCA_028644305.1). NCBI lineage: Eukaryota > Metazoa > Chordata > Mammalia > Rodentia > Sciuridae > Xerus > Xerus rutilus. The sequence continues at coordinate 78,337,326 of CM053411.1, read as the reverse complement.
CAACCTCCCGAGTCCTGTGGTTATAGTCCCTTATGGTCATGATTGAGGACCTGCTTCCTGCCAGGCACAAACCTAGGTAGTTTTGGATATTGTATCTACGTTTCACTACAGTCCTGGCCTTGATTCCATGTTGCAGATGAGCAAATGGATTGCTTTCACGTCTTTAGCATCTTCAGAGAAGGCAATGCCCCTTTCACCTGGGGGGATGGCCCATAGTATGTGCCAACTCTGTTGGAATCAAGGAGGCCCAGGTAGTAGGCAAAATTCTGGCAGTGTGTGCCTGTGATGCCCTGGAGGTCAGCATCTGAGCTGGCAGACTGAGTGAAGAAGTAGCTCTCCTACAGCTTTCAGGGAGCCTCAACCCCCGAGAGCCTGGCGAGGACACGGAGAAGGTGGAGGAAGGGGGTCATTTTTGGCTTGAGCCAGGACATCCCTTCTCCTGCCCTTCTATGGCTCACCAGCCTTTGAACTTGAGCTGAATCACACCTCCAGCCTTTGTGGTTTCCAGCCTGCAGATAGCAGAGTGTGGGGCTTCTGAACCTTGAAATGCTGAGAGCCAAACGGCATGACAAGTCTTTCTCTCTGTGTCTGTCTAGATGGATGGATGGCCCTCGCCAGAGAGTCCTGCCAATGCACGTGGCTCAACACCCCTAGAGTTTTGGGCTGATGAGGTTGGGAAATAAAAAGGTTGTCATATTGAAATTAATCTGAACATCTGAGTTTTTCCACTCTCACTATTAAGAAATTTTGAAAAGGCCTCGTTTGTACATAACAATTTATGGAGCAACACAGTAATCCAATCCTTTCCCCATGGAGTTTAGAAAGATTCTGGTAATGCTCATTGCAGTTAATTCCATAATTCAGTATCACTCCACACCACCCAAGAAAATACGATGATCAAACACTATGTTTTAAAACACCCAACACATGGAAAGCGGCACCTCTGCCTGAGATCAGAAAAGCACCCATCCTGTCGTTGGTACCAGAATCGAGACTTCCATATTCATTTCTCTGCATTCTGTTGAGGCTTTATTACCACTTCCATTAGCTGTTGGCTGTCTCGCCAGTTTTATTCCCTATTTCTATGAAACGTATGTGTGTCTCACAGAATTCATGGCTCTTATCATAGGCACAATACAATAACAATCACAAATAAAGGAATCTAGTCATCTTTAGCTCAAACTTATATAGAACCAATATTTTAAAGAATGTTCACATTTATTTGATAGTCTGTAATTACTCTCGCCTGTTCTGTCAAGGACTGCCTCGTGCCTCCCACATCTCCAGAGAAGGCGCCCCTTTCACCAGGGTGATGGCTGACTGCATGTGTGACCCCACTAGACCTGGGGGCAGAGAGCTGGCCCAACTCAGTGCCTGTGACGATGGCCTGGACATGGATCTTTCATGCTTCTGCATCTATCATTTAGAAATCCTGTAGGAAGTCTAGGAGGGGCTTCTTGGGCAATGATGTGTCCTCATTGTTGTGCAGAAAAGGCACTGCGAAGGACAAAGCTGGTGATGATTCTATCTTTATGGAAATCTGTGATAAGCACTGTCAGTTCTATTGGTTAAGGAATTAAACTTTTGAAATATAGATGATGGTAAGTGTTGTTTAAGTCATGATTTTTCTTTATCAAAATATGTCACATTCGAGCACAGAAGTCATTTTATGACTAGTTTACATTTCCTTCAAAAGGACCCGCGGTCCATGCACGTCGATCGTCTCATCACAGAAGGGAAAACCAAAGACGTACAGATCTTTTGTGGAGAAAATTTTGGGTTAATAAGCTCTATTTTTAAAAAATTGAGTTCAAGCCAGGTGCACAATAACCATAGAACTATCAAGGGGATTTTTTAAAATGTATATTTCTGATCAATTTGGATCTAATCAAAGGAATTTAAAATGTCAAAGAAAAAAAAAACAACCAGACGGTTCTAAGAAAACAACACATTTCTAAATTTATTCTAGAAAGATCTACATTTGGCTTGATTATAACCCTGCCAGCAATCTGCCCCCTTTGCCCACACCTGGGCACTGACGGCTTTCTCCTTGGGACCCAGTGCGCTGGTCACACTGCTCTGTGACATGTGTCCTGGGTGATGGATCCAGGGCAGGAGCATCTACTGAAAGGGTCAGTGGAAGAGGACAGCAGACTGGTGTAAGCGAGATGGACATCTGGTGTGCAGTAAATGCATTTAGGAAGCTAATAAACCGCTCGCTGCGAATGACTCCTGAAATTGATTCCAATACGAGCAGTTGGGAGAGAAATAAGCTTTTAGGAAGGTCATTTAATGTCATATGCAGTCTTTCTCTACAACCCAGTAAAACTGCTGAGCAGTTTATAAAGCAAATCCTGCCCAATTTTGATCTGGCAATTCATCAAATCTTCTAGTCAAGCAAAGGTTGTGCAGAGGGACTGGATATGGTTGTATCTATTGGGCTTTAAAAACACAGGATTTGCATCACTCGCTGCCCTTTGACATGTAGTGACCACAGGAAGAGTAGTAGGAGTCAACCCCGGTGCCCGTGCCTTTTTCATCTCTGATGAAGAGGTTTGTGGATGTAGCTGAACCCCTGCAAGTGTGGCTTTATTGATATTCTCATATCAATTTTGCAAGAAATCACCAGGTGCTTGTAAGAAGGACATGGTTAAGGGGACTCAAATGCTTTCCTGGTCTCGCATTTTGGAGAGAATCTGGTTTCTTAGCAATGGTGAAAGTAAAGAGCTCCATGTGACAAATGGAATGAAGGCAGGTAGAGGCCCAGAGCAGGGGAAAGCTCAGGAGGTCTGTTCAGCATTGTGGAGGGCAGCAGGTTCTGGAGCTCCCACTGAACCAGAGAGACGGGGACAGTGAGCTGACCACTGAGCCGAGGCCCGTAGCGCTGACAGGCGATGGCGCTACGGCTCACCAAGGCTTCCCCAGCCTGCTGTGCCCAGTGTTGTGCTGTCTTCTCTGTTGCCTGGACAATTCATAGGAGGAAGTCAAGGCACACTGCACAGGTGAAAGCTGTGCACCTGCTCAGCAGGGAAAGCAAAGGTCAAGTCAAAAAGATGGTCCTCTTCCCAGCAGTGCTGAAGGAGCTGTAGGATTTGCAAAACAAACATAAATTTTCAGGCAAGACATACTTGCACTGGCTCTGGCATCCAGAAGTAGCTGTTGGGCAAGCTACTTCTCTTCACTGAGCCTGGGCTGGATACTTTGAAAAATGGGGATTACATTATCAGCATAACTAGACGCTGTAAGCAAGAGGGGAAAAAACACCCAGCACGTAGTACTCTTAACTCCTTTAACAGACAGATGCAAAGATTTTAAGCTCCTGAGTCTGAAGCAAAGACGAAATGGGAAAATTACATTAAAGTTAATATAAAGAGGATGTGAATTTCCACTTGAAATACTGTAACCAGAACTGAATATCCTCATTACAGAAAAGAGGTCCAGCGGCATCCAGGCAGACACTGAAAGGTCAGAGAAGCATTCCAAACGTAAATGCCAGTTCAGGGAGGGAGAGGCCTGGGGTCCAGCAGGTCAGCTCTAGAGTCCACGGCTGACGTGCTGACCACACCTCATGTTTGCATCTGAATGGAGACAGTGGGGCAATCAGCAAGTTCACAATTTTAGAAGGCAAGAGTCTGAAGACGTGGCCCAAGGGCCACGGCAGCAGAAGGCAGAGTGGGACGCAGAGGTGTCCCAGCCCTGCACCAACACGGCGCGCGACCTCCCCTGCTCAGGCCTTCCCGGCTCGGGCAGCCGCCTTGTTTAATGCCCGCTTCTTCCATAAAGAGGGGTCATCCTGCAGTCAGATGGCAGAAACCCGGTGGCTCCTGACACTGAGTCCAGTCCCACTGAGAAATGGCGCAACACTTCCCTGTGATTCGTCCACTTAGCCAAAGCTGCCAGCTTCCCGGAACTGCTGGTCGCAATCTGAACCCTCAGGGTCCCTACTTGCCTGGAAGCATTTAATGCAGCACGTTCATTACAAGAGCATACACGGTGCCACTGCACGTGGTGCAGTCGCTCGTCAATGGATCGAAACATAATTTGCTATAAAATAGTCAAAACGATTTGTTAATGGCTAAAAACAAATTAGAAAATATGGAAATTTGTTCCTGAAGTGCAACCCATTATTTATATTATGTGCTCTCGTGAGTGGAAGACACGGGGATGCACTTATATTCCAGAAAAGTTAGCAGAGGAAGTGGTCCAGAGAAGTGTCTGCAAATATGTTTGGTGTGGGAGGCAGATAGGGATTTCAGCCAAAATGTGGAACTGTTGAATTTTTTACAGTTGTAACTTCTGCATGATTTGAGAGACAATGTTCTCACACTGTCATTGAAAGTGATTTATAAGGTATTACTGACGGAATGCTAGGTGTCACCCAGATTCACAGGTGAAGCCCTCATCACCCAAGTGTGAAAGTGTTGGACAAGAAGACTGAGTCACATGGACTGAGCCCCCTGGATGGGGTTAGTGCCCTGTAGGAAGAAACACAGGAAATATGACTTGGTTCCTAGCCACGTAAGAGATCATGAGAAGACGGCTGTCTGTAAATCAGAAACACAGTCCTCAGCAGCTTGCCTTGCCCTCCAGCCTTGGGAACCAGGAAAGTACATGCCTGTCATTTAAGCATTAGCCTGAGCCAAGCCTCAAGGTTGCTGGGAAGTAATGATGGAGATTTTCTGTCCACTTCTTCCAAAATGGTGCCTAAACATTGGATGGGGACTGTGCATTTTTTTAAAATATTTATTTTTTAGTTGTAGGTGAACAGAATATCTTTATTTTATTTTTTATGTGGTGCTGAGGATCAAACCCAGTGCCTCACGCGTGCTAGGCGAGCACGCTACCACTGCGCCATAACCCCAGCCCGGGACTGTGCATTTTTTGAGCACACAAGAAATTATTAAGATTTTTAAAATCCCAGGAATAAATGAGACAACTAGAGAACCTGGGATAAATCTTAAGGAGTTGCTCATTCCCAGGTTTCTTCAACTGTGAACCCTGTGTCTGTGGGATCCCGAGATTATCTGTGATGTTTTCCCCTTAGCGTCTCTGTTCATCCAGATCCCAATCTGCTTGATCTAAGAGGAAAGAAAACAGACAATAGAAACTCCAATTTGAGTTAATATCAAAATTGATCAGCACAGAGTATTTAAAACCTATTTGATTATATATATGCATTTTATTGGGACATTGGAAATAGTATTTAGAAACTATAGTATAGTCAGGTTGTTCTTGAGAAAGATAAATGGTCGGAAAGGGAACATTTTCACTAACCAAAAAGAGAAGTGCTATCAAAGCAATTTCAATTATTTTTTTTTCTTTTTCTCTCTTTTTTTTTAATACTGGGGATTCAACCCAGGGTTGCTTTCCCACTAAGCTATATCCTCAGCCATTCTTAGTTTTTATTTTGATTGAGATTGGGTCTCATTAAGTTGCTGAGACTGCCTTGAGCTTTCAATCCTCCCACCACAGCCTGTCAATCTGGGATTACAGGCATGTGCTACTATGCCTGGCAGTCCCAGTCTTCTGATGAGCAGACAGAATCCACTGAAGATACTGGTGACAGAGGAGATGTGGAAAACCACTAGTATTCAAACAATCTGAAGCTACAAAATGGCATTAAAATTGAAAAAAAAATTTTTGAAATATATAAATGGCTAAAGATAACTCCAGAAAAAAATAACTTGAATATTCAGCTCTACTAAATGATTTCAATTTGTAGTTTACAACTTTCCATGAAAGAAAACCCAAGACACAGCTTAATTTGCTGGTGAATTCTACCAAATGTGTTAGAAAGATCTCATAGGAATTCTACATCAATTATTTCAGAATTCGAAAGAGGAAGGCTCACTTTCCATAAGTGAGGTGTATGGATGGAAAATAGCTCCTGCAAAGACACTCCTCACTGCTGGTCACCAGAGAGTGCAAACTGCAGCCACTGTGAGATGCCACCTGTTCACGGCAGGTCCACTGCTAATAGGCATGTCTCTTAGCCACCTGGGGAAATTGTTTGGCTTTTTTCTCACAAGGTTCAACATATCCCTACTACGTGGCCTAGCAAGCCCATGGATAGGTATTTGCCCAAGTGAAATGAAAGCTTATGTTTTCAGAAAACCTTATATGGGCTGTGATTATATTCATAATTATCAAAACCTGAACACAGTTGAATGTACTTCAACTGAAGAATCAATCAACAAACTATGCATCATCCATACAACGTTATAGTATGTGACAATAGAAGTCCAAAATCACAATAAATTGTGTTAGCTATGAAATTGGTTGAATATCAAACAAATTCATCATTGGATTAGCGGTTCAATGGGCTTTTTGTTTTGACAAGTAAGGTCTAAGCCTGACCATGTGTGAATTCCCTGATGTCAGTGGAAGAACAGTTTCCAAGTCCAAGTTGAAAGAACCCAAAGTAGAGGCTTTGCTTCCAGTCACCTTCCCAGGGCCATTGCCTGGAAGTGGGACTGGGTGGAGGAGACCTATCTGCATTTAGCTTCCATGAATACTATTGTGTAAAATTTACTAAAATATAAAATAAATGATGTTATACAATAGGGAGAAATAATCCCTCTTGCGGTCCTTCTGATTTCACTTAACACTATGCCACACACAAGTCTCATGTTTCTGAAGACTTCATGATCATGGTTTGGATGCATATGTGTTACTTAATTGGATCAAAACTGCATGATGTGCCCCAGGGCTGGTCATCACAGCCAGCCAGCCACCTCTTCCCATGTCTGTTAGTGCCACAGTGAACACTTCTATTCCTATGAAAATATGTCACTTACAAAATTCTTATTTGTTAAAAAGTAATCAGAAAAAAAAGAAAAAATAGAAATGAGGCACTGTCCTGAAGGCCCAGAGGAGGCTTTTACATATGAGAACAATTTGGTGCAGAAATCGGCTTTTCTTCAGAGGAACATGTTTATCATCCTCAATATGACACAAACAGCGCTGCTCTTTGAAACTGGGATCCAAAGCCCCAGGAGAGGAAGGGCAGGAGGACTAATGGGGAACAGACGGACGAAGGTGACGTGTGACTGAGGAAGCATAAAAGAAGCCTGAGAGTGAAGGTCTTTGCTGGAGACTGCAGAGTAGAATCACAGGAAACTGAATCATTAATGTATGTAAAGGACAAACTTGGCACCCTCTTTCAAATATAAGAGAAAGGACAAACGAAACAAAGAAATATGATTGACATGGAAGGAGGAACCTGGAAATCTGATCTAAAAATCGAAGTTTTTTGATTAAAAGCCAGAGCACGAAGAAAATGACATTGAAATCAGAGATACCACTGAAAACTTTCATAGAATGAGAAGGACTCATTGTATTCCAGGGAAATTAAGGTCACTTAGAGCCACTCCTTCATCCCCGCTGAGTCTGAAGCCTAAATAGTGTCACCTAGGCTTGCCTCCAGTGGGGCCTTTCCTGCCTCCAGTGGGGCCTTTCCCCCTGCTGTGACAGCCTGCATGTGCAGCCCCCAGCCAGCACAGCCTGAAGGAGGAGGGAGGGGGCACCTCCCAGGGCAAGTTGGACTCATGTGGATGGAGGTCCGTGGCAGAGAGAAGGCCATGTCTGGAATCCCTAAGTGCACAGCAACGAAAGTCCTCCAGAACGACTCGTGCTTAGAAAGGCAGCAATCTGTCAAGTGTGTGTCCGGCTTTGACTTTTACACTAAGGTACCCAAGGCAGTGATGGACAACCCAAGCCACTCAGAGCTGTGAGCTAGGATTGCAGGATTCCACCCCGAGGCTGGCCCTCCTGGGAGGTCCTCCCTCCATTGGAGGCGAGGGTTGGTGTCAGGCCAGGACTGGTGACCGCGAGGCTTCGTCCTAAGTGCAGGCAACTTATCCAACCCACTTGAGAGACTCAATTCACTGGGCCATCCTTTTTGCATACCCATACATCGGAGGTAGGAAGATGCACTGGAGCTGCGCAACGTGAGTGAGAGCACAAGGTCTGTCGAAGTCCGGCAGCTTCACTCTGCCCCCGGCGACGCTGGAATCATCTCAGGCTCCATCCTCAAACAAAAGCCAGATGAAACACGAGGCCATTTCTGCAGAACCAAATCAAGTCTGACTCTGGATTCTTTGAAAACACCTAGGAATAATGAAAATGTTTTGTACGTACTTTTAGACAAGGGTCAGGATTATAATTGTTTGGATGAGGAAAGGCCCACGTACGTAGACATAATTAAACAGCAGAAGTCTTAAAATCTCGATAGGCATGTCACAAATTTTCTTCCATCACACTTCTGCTGCCTTTGTGGACATTGTTGGATTTGGCATTATTTTGAAAGACAAAGAGAACGATACTTCAGAAGTTAATTCTAACAACTCACTTGTCCTTGGCATTAGACACAAGGGGCTCCCTTTGATGCCCGGGTGTTGAAGGAACACCTAGAAGCTGGATGTTTTGCTGAAGGTTAAAGCACACCACTGCTGGACAGTCCTGGCTCACCTCTCACCTGGCTTTCAGCCAAATACATGAAGAGGGCGAGAGGTGGCCAGCTTCAGTGACTGTCCAGGCCCTCTGCTCCTGTCATGATGGCCAGCAGCTGTCCTCCGAGGACTGCCCCTCCCTGGCAGGTGACTGCCATTGATTTGCTATCTCCTGAAATTTAGCTTATTTCAGGCCCTTTCAGCTGTCCACCCCGAGTTCTATATTTATTATTTTCTTTTCTCTACAGCAGATACTGAATCAGCCTGGACCAAGAATACACTTCCTGCCTCTTCCCTCACCCCAAGCGTTGAAGAGCTGCTATTGTCTGCACGAGAGTCCAGCACCATTCTTGCTTCTCCTGCCTAGCCTCCCGCACCATCTCTGACCCTCCCAAGCTCTTCTTCACAAAATGCCCTCATGCTGTGCGAGGGGCAGACACCACATCCCCAGTGGCCTCCAGGGATCTGGAGCAGTACAGAGCCTGGGGTCCTGGGCACCGGGGTCTCTCACGCTCTTCAGCATGCCCTGAAATCTGCAGGACTGACACCTTCCCACTGTCCCCTTGCAAGGAGCTCTGTCCCAGCCCTCGTTGCCTCCCCACCGTTAGTGTCTGTTCCCAACTCCCCTGACTGCAGGAGGCTTTGTGTCCAGCCGTGGGTATTTGAAGAGAGAACTCAAAGCAGAACGATAATGCTGGCAGAGCGTGTCTTCGGCTCCAGGAGGGCCTCGTGTCAGCCTCCGCGCCTCTCGGGGACACCTTGGTAACGCTTTCCCGCCCACCCAGCTGCCTTTCCGCTACCTCCTTTCTCGCTTTAGGGTGCTGGATCCTTTGCCTGCACAGTGGCATTGATTCTTTGAGTCCACGGCACAATCGGGCACTTCTGGTATCACCTGTAGGCAGGTCCTGGCGTCTGGCTTTCGGTCACACGTCCTGCCCTTCCCCAGGCACAGCTCTCTGTGTGGTGCCTCAGCGCTGCCTGACTGCAGTGCACGCGGAGCTCCTGGCTCTTTTGTCCTCTAGGTTTCCCTCTCCTGGGGCCTCCTGGCCAATGTCCAGGATGACCCAGCGGGTGATTGCTCCGCATTGCCTCCCCCCCGAGTGCCCAGAGCTTCTGTTCTGGAGTGGATCCCCCTGTGGCTCTTCCTCTGCCTTCTGCTCCTTCTCCCTTCTTCTGGACTTCACTGTGGATGTTTCCTTCAGAGCTGTTTCCCACACAGGGAGGTCGATTTTGCTCTCCATTCCACAGGACTCTCCAGCATCTGCCTAGCTTCAGGGCCTCCTGCCGGGACTTCTCTCTTGACCTTGCAGAGCTGCCTGGTCTTCGGCTCCCCTGCACCTTTTCTTTCTTCCTCTCTCCTCTTGTTCCTTGCATGTTGGGAGAGTCACAGCCTCCAGCCTGGCCCCCGTGTGCCCCGTAACACATCCACAAGCCACAGCCTGCTCTTTGCAGGGCTCCAGTTCCCTGCTGGCTCGCGCATCGCGCCCTGCAAGCCCAGCCCTGTCCCCGAATGAGCTGCACTTGTGTGTGAACACCTCACAGGCCCCTCCATCCAGAGGCCAATGACACCAGTTAATTGCTGTAAGAATGAAAAGCACAGCTTTTCCTAGATGATATTCATAGACTACTTATTCCACATCCTGGTCACGACTGGCTTGTCAGAAGTGGGAAAATACTCCTGAATACATGATTACTTCCAGGAAGCTGTCCCGTAGACAACCAGATCACGATGACAGGAAGCCCAGAAATCACTCAAAACGCCAAGTGGAGCAAGATGTCCCTACACGTCCGTCAAGGGGTAAGGAGGCTCTATTGACCAGGGAGGAGGTATGTGCCGCAGAGACACTGTCCTCCTGTCCCAGTCAGCGTGGGCTGCCGTAACAAACTGTCAGCACGGCCCCCAAAACAGGTGCTCACTTACCGGGATTATGGGGGCAGCAAGTGTGAGATGGAGACGCCAGTGTGGCTGGACTCTGGGGAGGGTCCTCCTGGATTCCACCTGCACACAGAGAGGTCTCCTGTCTCCTCCCCGTCTCTAGGGCATTTGCCCGTCATGGAGGCTGGATCCTTAGGTCCCCACGGAAACCTAACTGCCCTACTCAGCCCCACCTCCAGATCTCATCAGAGTGCCACCTGGGACCTCAGGGTTCAGCACACGAAGCTGAGGAACATGAACGCTCGGTGGTGAGCACCTCCATTCTGCAAGCTCTGACCCGGGGGTGGGGCCGGCTGCCGGCAGGTGAGGCTGAGCCGTTGGAGCAGAGCCCGCGAGAGCCACGGCCGCGCCGTGCGTGTGGTGCACCGCTGCGTGTGCTAGCTCCTGGGAGCTGAGGACTTGGAGGGAAATCCTCTACAGTTAATTTTAGAGGTGTTGTTTGAAAGGGGAAGTAGAATTAAGGCACTTCTACTCAAATCCTTCTGTTATTAAAAAAAATGCTAAAAAAATACAAGCCCGCTGCGTGAATGCTTCTAAACCCAGAAATCACTGGCGTCACCCACCCCGCGCCACACGCGTGGGCTCAGGAGGGCAAGTTTCTGCTCAGCAAAGCATTCTATCCCCGGAGGACAGCGGCCCCCAGGAGGGAGCAACTGGGTCAGGACAGGAAGGCCAACGGGACATCAACCAGCATGTGACCAGGGTCCTCTGACACCCTGAGGCTGGGGAAAGACAGCATGCTGAGTTGTGTACCTCAAACTCCTTGGCGACACAGTTACGAGGAGCAGCTGCCTCCTGAGGCCATTCGCCTCCTCAGACCTGTGCTCCAAGTAGTCCCTGAGCCAGGAAGCCCTGGGTCTGCGGGGATGACCTTCGCAGGGTGCCTGGTGGCATGGAAGCCCATCCCCCTGGCTCCCCACCCCTCTCCCTGCCTTGCTGTCTTTCCTGTGACGGGGTGACTGAATGTCCAGTGGCACCCTAAAGCTGCATGCCAACCCTCTGTGGGACTGGCCACAGCTGCATTAGGGGCACTCTTGACCCAGGGGTTCTCCTGAGCAGGCTGGACTTGTTTCACGGTATCACTGCGCTGTAGTGGCCCTGGACCTGGAGTCCTCAGGAGCACTCTGCAGGGTCCCTGTTCCTAATCCCTCCATGGCTCAGGAGAGGTTACCTGAGAGGCTGACTCTGTGCAGGGCAGGACTGCTTTTGCCTAATGCCTCACAGTAACAAGACCTGCTAAAGAGGTGTCTGTGTGTACTTGTGAGTGTGTGTGTGCACAAATGAGTGGATGTGTGGGGCTTCCTTCCTTTTCTCGTGCTGGCAGAGTCCTGACAGCCCTGTTCTCTGCTCCCCAGGGGCTGGGAGACCTTGACTCACACTGGCCAGTGTGTGTTGGGGGTGGGGGGTGTGCCTTTGCAGTAAGGAAACCAGAAGGGAACCGCACAGAACCTCCTGCCGGGGGCTGCCAGCAGGTCACCAGAGCTGCCAGAGCTTTCCTCTCTGTAGGGCCAATGTGGGGGCTGCTGTCTGAGGGGAGGGAGTGCCCACTGTCTAGAGGGAAGGACCGTTAGGAAAGTTTGCAGAGATCTGACACCTGCTGAGATCCAGGGCTTGACTGAAGGGTGTAAGACGCCCACTGAACCCAAGCAGAGCTGGCAGGTAGTGTGGCCCAGGGTGTGAAGAAGCAAGGAAAGCTACAGACCTGCGCCCCCCCACGGCTGGCCAGGGGAGTGCAGACACTGCGGGCTGCCTCGTGTCTAAAGACTTTTTACACAAAATGCAGCCGTGTTCCCAGAGCCACAGGAAGGAACCGGAGGGTGACATGCAGCCCTGCTACAGAGCATTCTCATGAAGGCCTGAGCAACCCACCTGTGCACCAGAGTTTGAATTCACTTGATGGTTTAAAAAACAGGTGACTGACTGGAGGCATGCAGAAGGGAGAACTACTCTCAGGATAGACAACATAATGTGTTTCTGAGCTGTGTGAGAAGAAGACAGAAAGAGCCGGCATTCAGGACCAAGAGCAAGCCAAAACCAAACTGCCAGATCCTTGTCGCGCTCTTCGGACAGGTTCTAATAGGATGTGAAGCAAAGAAATTTGTATCTAAACACTCTTAATCACAGGTATTTCAGCTTTCCACGTTTTCCTTCTGGAAGTCTTTTTCTCCTTTACGTAGGACTTTAAAGTCCTTCATCTTCAATATTTAAACAGCAGTCCTCGCTGACATCCTGATATGGAGAGGGAGTCAGAGCAGTAAGGCGCGGCTCCTGGGCTGTGGCTGGGCTAATTTCGACTCCTATCTCTAATTAATATTAAGACCAAAAGCCAAATTGCCAAGATATAAAGCACAACTCATATTTCTTCTAATAATCAGAAATTCTGTAAAATACAAAAATGAGAGTTTTGAAAATTCAGTACATTTCTGAGTTCAAATGAATCTTACTTGAACAGAGTTTGGAGAATAGAGTTTGGAGAATTTGAACAGAATTTCCAGGACTGCATCGCAGACTTTCAGATGATCTTCATTTGAGTGGGCTTCACGGGGATGACTCTGCACGAGGGCGTCATGCTCTGTGGATCTCACAGATGAGCGTCTTGACTGCTAGAAATGGGTGAAAGTGCTTCCTGGGAGAGGCCGCCTGCAGCCAGCTGCTGCCAAGTTTCAGCCACAGGGAGCACTGTCAGGCTGCTACACAGTGAGCCCTCATCTTTGCTTTCTTAGGGTGGCCCACAAGACAACATTAAGTGACAGTCTCCCAGACTATGCCACCTGGAAACCAGCTCAGCTCAGTGCATTACTGTAAACCAGAGATGCTCTGACTTGGGAAGTTGAGGGGGCTTCAAAGTGGAAGAACAAGACCACAGTCGTGGGAAACGAGAGGGCTGGCCACAGCAAAGGGGGGTCCAGCAGTACCAACCAGCATACAGCTGTGGGAGAGAGAGGAGACTTTAGTGAGATGAAAGAGGGGCACTGGCCCAGTCCAGGTCAGATCTCTCAGTGCACAATGGACAAGCGAGGGGAGCAATGTCTCTAGAACCAATTTACTGTGGACAAGTATTTATGTGCGGTGGGATTCATCATTCAGGTCCCCTGGCTTGTCCTTGTGCAAGGTGGCTGTGTGGTCACTCCTTTTCATGCCGGCCTCAGGTCTCCACATCTTGTCCCTTTTCACCTCTTGCCCCTATGGGGGCAAGGGGAACTCACCTTCCATCAGCTGTGTCCCAGGCAGACTCTTAGAAAGTCAGCTATCACTGAGACCCAAGGTCACCTTCTTCTTGCCACCATCCTAACCATGCTGAGTTTGTTCCTGTTTTCCTGGCTCTGCTCTGAGCTCCATTCCCTCCTTCTGGCCTAAATTTATCAGTCATCCTGAGCCTCTCTCAGCACTTGAACCTCAGTGTGCCTTCACAGCTTCCAGCTTGATCCCTCCTTGTCTAGCATCCTTTATTTGGAGGTGTCCACCATAAAGGACACTTGGGCAAGAGGACCAGCACATTCATGTTTCCTGTATTCCCTAGGGGTGCTCTCTTCCAGGTTATTTTGCATAATCATCAATAAGGAGCTCAGTGAGTACGTAATCCACAGCAAAACTTTGTCCTGCCCGTATTTCAAGGCTCAGAGACAATTAGTGACAATCATGTTACTTAAATTTAAAGAACAGCTAGGAAAGAGCCATGGCCACAGAAAGCTTGACAAAGACAGAGAATGCAAGTCCTGGAGCAGAACCACCCGGGAATGGTGAGCTTGTTTCTATTTTACTTTGTTTTCTCCTCCTTTATCCTTGCCCCCTTCTTTGTGTCAAAGGACAGAGAAGAAAGGAATCTGACGCCAACATCTATTATGTTCAGACATGCCAGCCTTCCAGATGGACCAAGCAGACTCTCCTGATAAGGTTGTGGAAGCTATGAATGGGAAGGCAGAGACTGGCTTATCTGAGGGAACATAATACTTACCATCCATACGGGGACAGCATTGGAAGTGAAAAGAAGAACTGACAATAATTATGCTGCTGTGCTTTGGATAAGTGTTCCCCAAAGATCCATGTGTAGTGGCTTGGAGCCAAGGTAGGACTATTAGAAAGTACTGGGGACCATCAGGAGGCAGGGCCTCACAGGAGGTGAGATCACTGGGGCCTGCCCTTTAAAAGGACTACAGGATACAAGCCCCTTCCTCTTCTTCTCTTCCTCCTAACTTCCTGGTCAGGAGGTGAACAGTTTGCTCTGCCAAGCACGCTCCCTGCCATTCAGTCCAGCACCCTCACCAAAGGCCTAAAGCTATGAATCCATGCAAACTTTTTTTTGTACCAGGGATTGAACTCAGGGGCACTTGACCACTGAATCACATCCCAGCCCTATTTTGTGTTTTATGTAGAGACAGGGTCTCACTGAGTTGCTTAGAGCCTCGCCATTTCTGAAACTGGCTTTGAACTCGCGATCCTCCTGTCTCAGCCTCCCAAAGTGCTGGGATTACAGGCTTGCACCACCACACCTGGCTTGAATCCATGCAATCTTGAATGATTATCCAAAATAAACCTTTTCTTTTATCAGTATTTCAATATAGCTATAGAAACCTGAATAACACACTTGCCAAGACATTGTGTATACACTGGAAGTGCCTTGGGAAATAACGTGTATATTTACTTTCTTCTAAGATATTTGTGGGAGAAAGAAAGCTTGTGCTGTGGTTCAGATGTGAGGTGTCTCCAAAAGCTCATACACCAGACAACACAAGAAGGTTCACCGGCAAAATGATTAGATTATGATAGTTGTAACCAAATCTGTGGGTTAATCCACTGATGTGAATTAACTGGGTGGTGACTGTAGGCAGGTCAGGAGTGGCTGGTGGAGGTGGGTCACTGGGGGGCTCCCTTTGTGAGGTGTCTGTTTTCCCTTGTCCATGGGGCTCTGTCTCTGCCTCCTGCTGTCGTGCCTGAGTTGCTTTCCTTCCACCCTGATATTCTGCCTTATCCGAGGCCTGGGGCAATGGAGCCATCCATCTATGGACTGAACCTCTGAAACTGTGAGCCCCAAAGAAACTTCCTCTCCTCTACATTGTTCTTGTCAGATCTTCTGTTTACGGCCACAAAAAAGCTGACGAAAACAGCTCGACTTTTCCAGTCTGTACTCAAGGACCTAAGTACCTTAGAGTTCACAGCTACAACAGAAAACATTCTCCAAAATGAGGATTGCAGTCCCTTTTCAGGTGCCAGCTAATAGAAGTTTTAAGGTGTGACAACCTGGCAATCAGTTGAAGAAGGGGCTCCGGAAAGGCCCCCTCCAAACTGGCAAGAGCAGACTCTGCTCCAGGTCCGGAGCTCCAGTGGTGGTTGCATCTTTTTGTTAGGTAGGTAGTTCCAGAAACTGCCTGTGGAGCTGGACCCAGTTACCATGTGATCCTAGAAAGGAAAGGCCACAAGAGCCATCCACATATGTGACAGTGGTGACGTGGCTCATGTCCATGTGTGAGAAGTGGAATCCAGTGCTATCCATGTGACAGTGACGGAATAGCTCAGACAACAGGAGCCACAGGAGCCAGTACTGCTCAGGCGTCCCGCCATGCCCTCCACGTCATCGCCCACAAACACTCTCCAGGCGAGCTCTGACTCCAGGGGCGTGAGAGCTGGAGGCCAGTGTGGGGGGCTATCTAAACACAACGTCAGGGAGAGACTGCATGGCTTTGCGAGTGCTGCCGTGACAGAATGCCCAGAGTGGGGAGATGCGGCAATACACATTTGTTTTCTCTTAGTTCTGGAGACCAAGGTGTCAGGGGAGTTGGGCTCCATCCTGTGTGTCCTCTCACGGCCTTTGCCCTGTGCGGGGGAATTCCCAGCATCCATCAGGCTGTGCAGTTTCCTCTTCTGAGAAGCACAACAATCAGATTGGATCAGGACCCACGCTAAGGGCATGTTCTTAGGTGCAGGGGGTTAGGGCTTCAGCATATAAGCTTGTTGAGGATACAGTTCAGGCCATGGCAGTACCCAAGCCAAACTTCAGATGCACCTGGGCCTTGTACTTCTCCTCGTCAGGCTGGTGTAAGTACTTTGCTTGGTGCTTTAAGAGGCACGCATTTCCTGGTTACTGTCTATCCCACAAGAGTTGCCAGCTGTCAGCAGAAAAGAGGAAAGAAACAAGCCAACAACTTAGTCTAATGCAAAAAAAGAAGAAAAAGAAAGACCACATAATTAACCAAGAGACCTCAGAAGACTGGAGCAGAGAATATTAACACCTGCCTGTGGAAGTAAAGGAACTGAGTTCAAATATCCGCCTGCGATTCAGCAGCACCTGCAAGTGAAGTGAGACTCCACCTTTTCGTCCAAACTCCGCATTAAGAGGCAAGTGCGGCTGCGTGTTGTGCTAGGCTCTCTGGATGCCTGGTACTGCTGCGAGTGGTCATTCAGAGTGGCGTTTGGAAAGTAAAGAGATGATTTCTGCAAACCACCTAATGTTTCCTATTATCCTCCTATGTGGTCTTCGTAGTTAATCCAGATTTATGACTAAAGATTTAGGATGTTTTTAAAATGTAATATTTCTTGAAAACAATAACAAAATATTCCCTACAAAAAGTGGAATGTGACTTTGTTTTTTTCTTTTCTTTTTTTTTTTTTTTTACCAGTACTGGGAATTGTACAGTACTCTACATAAGTACTATATGACGAATCTGTATCCTAAGTCCTTTTCCTAAGTCTCCTGTGTGTGTGAGGTCAGGCTCTTCAGCTTTTCAGACCAAACTCACACTGTTGTGACATTATGTAAACCCCAGCAGGCTCGGGCTGCCCAGGACGGGGACAGAAGAGATCCCCCAGAGACCTCCAGCTGCACGTTGAGGATTGTCTGTAAGGAAACAGACGCAGGGTTAAGGTGAACAATGCCACTCTCTCGTTCACACTGTGCAGATCACAGTAGCCATGTTTCCATGAGTGTGGAGGCTGGAGACAGGAAGCAGGTCTCCAGAATGTCAGATGAGACCAGAGTGTCTTAGAGCTCTGGACGGGATTAAACCAGCCATCTCATACCCGCTCCTCACGGATGTCATGGCTCCAGGTGCTTTGTGCCATGCCAGTGTGCTTCTTCCTCCTGGGTGGAAGTGTGTACTTGGCACCTGTGGGGAAGCTATAGTTTTTTAATTAAAATATACACTGAATTGAAAGGGCGCTGAATTGGAATTCACCAAGCCTTTCTTGAGATTGCAGTGTATGAACCCATGTTAATAGGAAATTCCTTAAGTCCTCCTCATAGGGCAGCCGACTCGTCTCTTCTGAAGGTTTTATTTCTCATTTTAACAGTATTTTTAAAAGCCTAATTCAAAGCCCAAGGGATTTACAAGTGTCAGCATTGTTCTCTCCTCTTCTAGGACCAGGAATCCCGATTCTGGTTAATTAGACTTGCACAGTTCTATGAAGAATGCGTTTTATGCAGCCGGCAAAGGGGTTCCTAATTAATCTATCTGGAAGCGTTCACCTGTTTCTTCTCTTTAAACTCCCACCAGACTGGGTCTCTCTTCCTGACACACAGCCACTTCTTGCTGATAAACCTCGCGGGAGCTGAAACTCACCTTCCTGAACCTGTGTCCCTATCCAGAGTCTGCACCTCCGTCACTTACCTGCCCACTCTTTCCCAAAGTTACACTCCTCCAGGATGAACATGTATTCAAAAGCGAACAATGATCAGACAGCGTGCCCTGATTCCTTTTTGATCACTAGCTCTAGAGGGAAGGGGAAACGGGGGGACAAGCAGGAATGAGCAGCATAACACAACAGAAATGTTTCCACGCAGCTGCAGGAGGAGCGTATGCCCAGCAGAGACCACGGAAAGGTACATGGCAGCTACTCTTGAGAAAAGAGAGCAGTGCTTTTTAAAAAGTCATTACAAAGATTTAAGTGATGATTAGAAGAGATTAAGAAATCTCATATACAATTACATGGTGTCTCTGAATAAGAACCAAATAAACTGAACAGAAAAAAATAGATAAAACAACCCAAAAACCAAAAAATTTGAAGCATGGGGAAACTTGTACCTAGAGATGGAAAGACCCCCATGGTGTCCATGGTGCAGGAAATGGATTGGGATGCTCACAGCAATGCCTGGGAAAGATTTTGGTGTTCAGAATGAGAAACCCTTTTAGGACATAAAAGCTAAATTCTAAGTCACATAGAAAGAAAATCAGACTCAAATCAAAGTTTTCCATGAAATATTTAAGTGCCAGAAAGGACTTATAAAATGGTCAGAAAAAGCATGTGTATGTGTGGGGGGGGATGTGATATTCAAACATGTATGTGCTTTCTAAAAAGTTTCTTTAAAAAATAATCTCCATTTTTTCTGAAACATCAGGCCCTCTACACTATATTGAAGAGTATGAGTCAGGGCAGACACCTTGGTTTGTTTAATATTTTGAAAGAAACACACTTAATGTTTCACATTGCATGTGATATTCGATACAGGATTTATATATAAAATGTTAGGATTTGTACATATAGTTTCTTTTGTTCTAGTCTTCTTTTTTATTTCCGTCACTTACAAAGTCTGAACTTCATTAACTGCTTTCTTGTGCCTCTCCTGAGATCTTTATATGATCTTTCGTCATTCATTCTACTAATATATAAATATATTGACAAAATTCTTTGATGCTAAAGTGTCTGATTTCATGAATAAACTGTATTTGATCATTTCTGTTTTATACAATTTTACTCAGGAAGCTAATATTTTATTATTCCTTCTCTCTATATTTTTGCTTTAAACATTATTTAGACTATTTTTAAATTCTCACACTTGATTTCTTTTGATTTGAGTTTGAAGTGTAGTTTTTTGTGTACTCACTGTCAAACTTTCTGTGTCTGGAGTGTTTCAATAGAAAATACATTACTGACATGAATGTATTTTTCTGTGCCTCCCATTTTAATATGTTGATTATATTAGCGCATAATTATATGTCATAAAAGTGAATTGCTTTAAGTGATTAGTTCAGTGAGTATTGAAAATTTTATATATTCTTATGGGCACAGCAACAATCAAGACAGAAATTATAGGCAAATCTCCTTCCCCTCCAATCACAAACTACCACTAATCTACTTTCCACTACCATAGATGGTTTTAATCATTTATACAATTTCATAATAATGGAATCATGTAGTATGCATTTTTTATGTCTGGTTTCTTTTCTAACATGTTATATTCTGGCAATTTGTTCCTTTTCATGGTTGAGTAATATTCTTCCATGTGGACATACTACATATCATCAGATTACATTTTTCTATGTTTTTCTTTTCTGACTGCATTGAGTTATAACTTCAGTTTACCCCAAGTGGCTGCTGAATTTGTCAAATTCTTCTGCATTGATTGAAATGATCACATTTTTCTTCCTTATTTTATTAACGTGACAATATACACTGAAGATTAAGTGTCTATGCAGCATTGTTTGGGATAAAATCAAACTGATTACATTAATGTATAGTATACATTGTGTATTAATTTATGCATTCATTATTTTCCATTGTGTAGATATAATTATCTTTTTTCTTTTTTTATATATTTTATTTTTTTAGTTGTAGGTGAACAGAATATCTTTGTTTTTTTGTTTTTTGTTTTTTTTATGTGGTGCTGAGGATCGAACCCAGTGCCTCACGCGTGCTAGGTGAGCACGCTACCACTGCGCCACAATCCCAGCCCCTATAATTATCTTTTTTGACTAAAACTCACATGGCCTCTATTTATTTTTCTATAGCTAATTTTGAATTACTTAAGTCAAAGTAATTTTCCCTCCAAATTCTATACGGGTGTGTATATATATCTTTATTTGATAATACCAAATATCTTAGAATCCTCTGGTTTGTACCTTGGGCTGTTCCCCCTCCATCACTTTGATAATCTGCCATTTTTATCTCTTGTTTTATTTTTATTTATCCTATTGCTATTATATAAATATTCTCAATAAAAGTCATAAATCTTCCTGTAGTTTTCAGGCTACGTTTGTCATTCATGTAAACATCTTCTTCCTCTTTAATGTTGTTATCTTTCTGGAGTGCCTTTTTTGTTTGTTCGTTTGTTTGTCTGCTTTTCTTTTTTTGGTACTGGGGATTGAACTCAGGGGCACTCAACCACTGAGCCACATCCTCAGCCCTGTTTTGTGTTTTATGTAGAGACAGGGTCTCACTGAGTTGCTTAGCACCTCACTGTTGCTGAGGCTGGCTTTGAACTCGTGATTTTCCTATCTCAGCCTCCCAAAGTGCTGGGATTACAGGCTTGCGCCAGTGCACCCAGCTTCTAGAGTGCCTTTTGGACAGGATTTTTTTGGCATTAAATTTCTTCTACATATACTTTAATTTTTCATTTACATATTTTTGACGTTATTTATTCTCTTTTCTTCACTCTATGATTTTAGAAAATATTTTACAAATCCTCGATTTGTCAGTTTTACCACTTTACCATAATAAGCATTTCTGTCAATACCTTTACTATATTTTTCATGTACATTGCCGCTTTTTCTTAGTTTATAATAATGTGTTCCTGCTTTAAATAGAAAATATTTTTCCTAAAAATTTACTGTAAATTCCTAATCTCTCTCCTTTCCAATAATGCTACATCTGTAATAGAACATTCAACTATGTTTTCAAGTTGTTTTTATGTTTCTTTTCTTGCAACATGTGCTTCCTCCATGTCCCACCCTTTATCCCTGTGAGGTGATATTTGCCTCAGATTCTTGGGTGCCCTGCCTGGGATGCATGGCATGGAGGAAGGCTGGTGGCCAGTCCTGCCATGTGTCCTCCCTGGGTCATACAGTGGCAGGGACGTGCACGGGGGTGCCTGACATGGAAGCCACTGGGAATAAACCTTTTCCTAGAGTCATTTCTCTCCTTTGTCATCGGGAGACACTTGAGGACCCCAGGGTGCTGGAGTTGAAATGCAGATGCTCAGAGGACAGCAGCCCTGCCGTCCTGGCTTTCATAAAATGTTCTTTTCTTTTCTAGCCTTGAAATAGTTACTGAGTGGAATGTAATCAGTAGCTGTCTCAAGCATCCTAGGAAGAGAAAAGGACCCCTCTCCCTCTCCGTGCCTCAGGCCTGTCGTTCTCCCCTGCACATACATGGGATTCCAGCACCTGTGCAGTTCAGAGACTCTCCGTGGCTCCTACCTGGTTGGTGTGTTCTGGTTGGTCAATGCCCTTTCTTTCTGTACAACCTCAGCAGTGGATCAGGGATGGGAACTGAGAGCTCCTCCCATTTGACTGCCTGAATTGCACAAGTTAATTTCTTAATTCTTCCAGTTTGCTTTAGTACTTTCTTCCTTGTTGGACTGGTAGATAATTTAGATGTGGCATCCATCTAAAACATGTTTCCACCCTTTAGTTTCCCTGAGTTTACTCCCTGCATTCCTTTCTCCCTAACTTGTATGTGAAACTGCCTATATTGCACTGAGTTTTTGACTCAGAACCTGAATTCAAGATCGGCATAGGTCTTGCACAGGTGTGTGACTCAGCATGGAGTAATGACCACATGTGATCTTCTGCGGGCCTGAGGTCTTTCCTTGATAACGTGGGGTTAGTTTTACCCTCCTCAGTTGCTTAGGTGTGCTAATGCAGCACATGGCATGCTGTGGGTGCCTTTCAGATCTCCCTGTAAGACGTGGGGCTTCATCTTCCCCAACTCCCACCAGGATTGGCAACTCATCACTGACACATAAGACATGTTCACAAATTGCCTCCTTCTAAAAGGCATTCTCTCCCTTAAGGTTATAACAATGCTGTGAAGTTGGTTGTCTTCAGTGACTGGCACTGCAAGGTACAAATACCTGTTCCTTTTCTGGGATTCAGCACAAATCCCTAGCCCATTCTGTTTCCATAGCTCCTCATTCCATCAACTGAGGTCTCAACTGCAACTGCTTTGCAATTGCATGACTCCTTTGCTTCTTATTATTTGAACATGATTTGTTTTCCCAAAGTGCCTGTGTTAATTGAAGGAATTTTCAGAGGTAAATTGATTGGATTATGAGAGCTGTGACCTAATCAGCCCATCGCTGTTTGAATGGACTAAATGGGTGGCAGCTGCAGTGGGCAGGGCATGACTGGAGAAGATGGGTCTTGAGGGTGTGGCCTAGACAAGTTCATCTTCTCTGTGGCCTCTTCCCCTTTCTCTCCCTACTTCCTGGCCACCCTGAGCAGAACAGGGCTCCTCCACTATGTCCCTTCAAGATGATGTTTTGCCTTGCCTTGGGCTCAGAGCTACGGAATCAGACAACCATGGGCTGAATCTCTGAAACCATGAGCCAAAATAAACTTCCCTTCTTCTAATCTGTTCTTGTTGGAATATTTTGCATACAGTGATTCAAAGTTTACTAGTGCATAAACTGATACCAGGTACCAATGGGGTTGTTGCCATGACCAACCCAACCATGTGCTTCAGAAACACTTGGCATTGATTTGCATGAGAAGGTTTGGAAAGTTGAAGATGAGGCTTGAGAAGCTTTAGAATGTTGTAAGCAGTGGTGAGTGGGCAGTTCTGGGGGGGGGGTCAGCAGACAAGAATGCAGAAGGGGCCATGAAGAGTAAAGGCTGCACTCCTGAGGCTTTGGGACAACGAGGATTCTGTTGTCAACTGGACTACAGACCTTTCCTAGTCTATTCTGACAAAACGCTCATTTACATTTAGCCCACTCCTTGAGACTTTCTGTGGGGCCAGATTTAAAGGTGATGGATTAATTAATCTGGCAAAGAAAATTTCAAGGCAGCGCAAAACTCAGGCTGTGGCATAAATATTGCTATCAGCTTTCAGTCAAGTTTAATGTGAGAATTGAAAGCAGAAATAGAGGTGGAATATTTTATTAACTTGCTGTTTGGCCAAAAAAGTGCATGTAAAACTGGAGCCAGGGAGTTTTGGTAGTTATAGATATGATAGCCACTAAAGTGATGCTAAGTGCTTTGTACAGAAACAATAGGAAACATGCATTGAGGGTATCTAAGGAATTTGCAAGACCACACGCATTACAGAGTTAAGGGCATAGAAATGAACACTCATTTAAGAGACTTTCGCAGCACCCTGCTCTCACAGCGGAAACTGGAAGAGTTTCTTCCCAGCATTTGCTTCACTGTGTTCAATCACCCAGGCACTCACAGGCCTTTGCTGAATTGATCCAAAGTCGACTATTTTTTTTGCTCATAGCAGAACTTGGCATCATCCACATAATGCTGGTTCTGCAGACATGCAGGATTCTGGAGTTAGGTGGTCACGGAAGTTTCCACCAAGATGTGAAAGGATGTCTTGGGAGGCCAAACAAAGCATAGCAGGATGGGGATTCCCGTGCACTGCCCCTGAAAGGTCTGTATATGAAGCTGTGAGAAGGAAGCCAGAGCTACAGTGGAAACAAACCCCATCCCCAGATTAATAAAAGCCAATAACATAGACTGTATGCTGAGGAAAGCTGCTAAATACTGAGAGTTCCAGGCTCAGAAAGAGGCTTTGAGCTCTGAAACCAGCAGGTCCCAATGGGTGGGAATGCTCAAGCCCTTTGGAGAGAACATATTGCCACCATGTGCCCCAGATGCTAGAAGTGGGGCTACAGGAAATGCTTGCCTGACTGGGTTTAGGTTTTATTTTGGTCCTATCCCTTCTTTTTTGACCCTATTCCTCACTTTGGAGTGGGGATGTCTACTCTATGTTATTATATTTTGGATATGTCCAACTTATTTTTGATTTTTGCAGGGGCTCACAGCCAAGAGTTTGCCTCAAGTCTCAGAAGAGACTTTGTACTTGGATGTGTGGGAAATGCTGCAACTGTTAATATTATGGGACTCTTGGAGATAGACCAAATTAATTTTGCATTGTGAGAAGGGACATGAGTTTATGGAGTCCAGGGACAGAATGTTGTGGTTAAAATTTGAGGTGTCCCTCCAAAGCTCCTGTGTTAAAGTGGAGATATTCAGAGGTAAAAATTTAGATTATGAGAGCTGTAATCTAATTAGTCCATGCTAGTTTTTTTAAAAAATTTTTTTACTTGTAGATTGACCCAATACCTTAATTAATTTATTTATTTTTATGTAGTGCTGAGGATCAAACCCAGTGCCTCACATGTGCTAGGCAAGTGCTCTACCACCTACTATGGAGCCACACTCGCTAACTGGGTGGGTGTTTTGTGGTTGACAGTGAGTCCTGGGGTTGTGCCCTGGAGGGTTTCTCTTCCCTGTGGCCTCTTACATTTTCTCTCTGCTCCTTGCGACTTGAGCACAGCATTGCTGTGTTCCACCACTCCACTGTGCCCAGGCCCAAAGGAACAGAGTTGGCCTGTCATGGGCTGAATCGCTGAAAGCATGAGCCAAAAGAAACTTTCCTTCTTCTAAGTTGTTTTTGTCAAGATTTTCAGTCACAGGAGTGCAAAACTGGAACTGCTCCTTAACCTCAATCATGATTTTTCTGAGTGCATGTCTCCTAATCTCCTACCCCCAGATCTCTCCCACTCAAAATCAGTTTTCTGTGGAATCATATAAAAGTAGTGGCACCATCTAGTCCCAAATGACAAGCAGCAGAAACTAAAATTATTGAGTTTAAGAGAATACTGCTGTGGGAGGAAGGTCACTGTGGTCTGATGATGGAAGGGTCCAGAGAAATAATGCACGAGTTTGAATTTGAAAGGTGAGAGTGTAGAGCTGTATGGAGAAAACAAAGGTGTGCTGCATCCTTCTCTGGAGCTGCCATTCTAGCTTTTTGCATCAATCCTTTTTTGCATCTGTATCATTTAAAAAAATGTAAACCCTTAAATATATGATGATCGACTGGAGTACATCCTTCAGTTAAGAACTGACAGGGCCTGTGCAGAGCCCCATGATTGTATATCTGACAAAGCTGCAGACCTAGGCTGAGTCATGGAGACCATCATTTTCATTTTAAATATTCAACAAACAAAACAATATTTGTCATGACTCCACCATAGCTGCTCTAAGCTGTTTGATGTTTACACAAAATGTGCCTTGGTACAAGTCTGTGGGAGGTGGCTCCAAGTAGAATGCCTTACAGTCTGAGCATCTGGGACTAATGAGCTATCAGCACACACTTGGCTTATGCATGACCAATCTGTCTTTGAATACTGCTAATGCTGACTGTATCAATAAAGATAGGCTGCGATGGGAAACATTTGCTATTATTCAACAGCATATTTGAGGGCTTAGGTCAGAGGGAGGGAAATGATCAAAAGAGATGCAATAGGGCGTCAAAGTAATGAAAGGCTACTGACCACAGAGGACAGGTGAGAAAGAGCCCAGTCTTTTCCCTTTCCTCTCATCTTCCTTCTTTCTTTCTTCTTCTTCAATCTCACTTTTTTTACAACATTCAAAGATCATTTACAAGACACATATGCTGTCCCTTGAGGAACTTTTGGTATAGGAAGACAATTAATGGGTGTCACTGCATTAAATAATTGTTCAAGTCACTTGGTAGGTGATATTGAGACACACATTTACGTGTTAAGTAGGTGAGAGAGATTAAAACAATCATAACATGAAGGTCTTTTAACAAATACTAATTAAAAGTAAATTCATTCATTCTAAAGGAGCACTTACAGAGTGACATGCAAGAGCCCCATTTCCATGTTGGCAAAGATGAGGGAGATGAGGAGAGACCCTGAGTACCAGAGAGGGTAAGATGAGATTCTGCAGAGCGAGTCAGAATCATGAGTTCGCTCTGTCTGGAAACACCCAGCCTAACAGCAAGGACTGAGAACTCGGAGGCAACGGCAGACACTGCCCCTTCCTGAGGCCCTGCAGCTGCTGGCTGGTCAGGTAATCCTGACCAAGGAGGAGCCAACGCTCATAAGGCCACAGAGAAAATGCACAAAGGACTCCAAAGAACCCTGGGGCCACGGGGATAGGAAAGGGTGTTCCTGTTGCAGGAGCACAGACCCTAACTCTTCGCCTTGAGTAGATTACCAGGTCTTCATCACTTTGTCCATTTAGCAACTAAGGTGACTTTAGATGGACTTCTGGCTGCTCCTTGATTAGGATGCCCAGGCAACAGGAGGCCTAAATACTGGTCTAAGAGCAGAGACACAGTGCTGGCACTGCAGGCGGCTTCTCCCTGCTCCGCGAGACCACTCAGGATGGCGCACTGGCCACTTTGGGGCCGGAGAAGATCCCAAACCACAGCTCACTCAGCCTCCCTTCCTTTCTGCTCTATTTCATTATAATTCATGTGCCATAAATGTCATCAATTTGAAAGCACAGCGTGGTGGCTGTCATCCCTTTTGGAGAGTGGCCCCACGGTCTGCACAATGCACTTTAGAAGGTCCAGCACTGTCCCTGGTCCCTTCCTCCAACCACTCACTCCATTCCCAGCCCCGCTGACGTACTCTCGGTGTCCCTGTGACTAGCCCAGCACACTGCACACCTAGGGAACAGCATAGCCTGAGCCTCTGTGCTTGACTGGCTTCAGGGAGCATGGTTCCAGGACTCTGTTCTTCCATTCACTGAGCAACCTGTCAAGCGCTGGCTGTGTCCTCGTCCTTTCTTCACTCACCTTGACCTTTGTACTGTGTTCTGTTTATAAAATAGGTTTGGGTTTTCTTGGCTCTATCCAGCCACTCCGGAAGACTAGGAGGGTGTGTTTCCCAGCAGCCCCAGGAACACATGGCCCCCCTGGACGTGTGAGAGTCCCCTGAGTCTGTATCATGGGACATGCCACATGGTAGAGAAGAGATCAAGGCAAGGGCTCAATCATTTCAGGGCACGAGTCACGTCCTGGAGAGGCTGGGGTTCTCCCAAGTCACTAGCGAACACATGCTCACATTCCCGCCAGCGACCCCTCTCAAGGGTTCTGCGCTGCACAGAGCTATTCTGTACACCACGGAAGAGCTTTCTCTCAGTTCAATTTACCTCTCAACATTTATTAAGATGTTTTATAAATAGAGCTAATAGAAGAATCTGGTTTTTGTCCAGAAGGTTTTCTAGTTATTTCAAAATGGCTCAAGTTATTTGCCACCTGCCTCTGACCCCACTCCCTCTGCACCAAGCCCGCCGTTCCATTATGTACACACACTCATCCTGACAACCACCATCCATTGCTCAGTCTCCCTGAGCCTGAGCAACTGGCCTATTTGTTGCCCCGGCACTCAACACATGAGGTATGAGGCAGCTTTTCAACAAACGTGGAAGGAAAGAGGGAAGAGCTGGAGGAGGAAAGGTGGACTTAACAGAAACCAGACCAGCAGACCCACTGCAGAGGGCACGCCTCCCGGACGGGCACACACCTCGGTGTTAGAAGTCTCCCCTCACTGTTTTAGTTGCATTTATTCAGATATTGTTAGGTCAGGTATTTTCTTTTTCTTGCAGGGGAATGTGAAG
Source organism: Xerus rutilus (assembly GCA_028644305.1). NCBI lineage: Eukaryota > Metazoa > Chordata > Mammalia > Rodentia > Sciuridae > Xerus > Xerus rutilus. Next base: position 78,309,625 of record CM053411.1, on the reverse strand, counting down.
CAAATTAAACACTGAATGCAAAGTGATATGGGAAAATGAATGCATGCAAACCAAAAAGAGGAACTTCACAGAGCAGATTCCGTCATGGTCTCCAGGTCTTTCCCAGTCTCAAGGCCCATGGAAATGTCCATCAACTGCACGTTTCCAAATGCACCCCAGCTGCTGACCAGGTCACCTGCTGTTTCCCCACACTTCCACCGCTCTGTTCACATAAATACTAGAGAACCCATAGCCAATAGCATTTCTCAGATGGTGCTCAATACATTGTTGATTGTGAGTACCACACATCTACAGTTTGTGCTCTGGACCTACAGTGATATTAGTTTAATTGCTTTAAAAACTAAAGAGTGAAAGTTACTTTTTCAACAGCCAATATTTTGTGGCATGATATAGCAGTCTGTGTGTGTGTATACACACGTATGTACATGTACATACCTACTTAAACTTGCATGCATGTGTGTGTACAAAGTCAGCATAGCACTGATTTTAAGAATATCCTGACACATCAACTAAAATGATTAAAAACAAAACCATTAATTTCAATCCAAGGCCAGGACATGTGTGGGAGTCATATTCCAAATAATAAAGGCATTCCCAATGCCAGGAGATGGGACAGAGCCCTCAGTTCCATCACCCTATGGCTCTGCCTGCCATGAGAACTTGAGCTTCAACACCAGCAACCACTTTTAAAATTCTGAAGTAGTGTCAATACTTAACCATTTGGTTCCAAATATGTTGGAGATCTAAGGAGGGAGGGGTGTTGTAGAAGATACACCAAATGATATTCTTTCAGATAAGATTAGTTTTTTTAATTAGTCTTATTTAATTTTACATCATTGTCCATTCAACAATTATAGTATTCTCTTTTTTTTTCAAATTTATTTATTCTAATTAGGTAGACATGAAAGCAGAATGCATTTTGATTCATTGTACACAAATGGAACATAACTTTTCATTTCTCTGGTTGTACACGATGTAGAGTCGCACCATTTATGCAGTCATACATGTGTCTAGAGCGATGATGTCCATCTCATTCCACCATCTTTCCTGTCTCATGCCCCCTCCCCTCCCCTCCGTCCCCTTTGACCAAAGTTCCTCCATTCTTCCCATGCACCCTCCCCCATTATGGATCAGCATCCACTTATCAGAGAGAACATTCAGTCTTTGGTTCTTTGGGATTGGCTTATTTTGCTTAGCATAATGTTCTCTAACTCCATCCATTTACCTGCAAATGCAGTAATTTTATTCTCTTTTAATGATGACTAATATTCCATTGTGTATATATACCATTCTTTATCCATTCATCTGTTGAAGGGCATCTAGGTTGCTTCCACAGTTTAGCTATTATGAATTGAGCTGCTATAAATATTGAAGTGGCTGTGTTACTGTAGTATGCTGATTTTAAGTCCTTTGGGTATAGAACAAGGAGTGGTATAGCTGGGTCAAATGGTGGTTCTATTCCAAGTTTTGTAAGGAATCTCCATACTTCTTTTCAGATAGGCTGAACCAATTTATAGACCCACCAGCAATGTATGAGCATCCCTTTCCCCCAACATCCTCACCAACATTTATTGTTGCTTGTATTCTTGATAACTGCCATTCTGACAGGAGTGAGATGAAATCTTAGAGTAGTTTTGATTTTCATTTCTCTCATTGCTAGAGATGTTGAACATTTTTTCATATATTTGTTAATCAATTATATATCTTCTTCTGAGATGTGTCTGTTCAGCTCCTTAGGCCCATTTATTGATTGGTTTGTTTTTTTTTTTTTTTTTTTTTTGGTGTTAAGTTTCTTGGGATATTTATATATTCTGGAGATTAGTGCTCTAGCTGATGTGCATGTGGCAAAAATTTGTTATCAAAATGTGGGCTTTCTCTACACCTCATTGACTGTTTTCTTTGCTGAGAAGAAGCTTTTTAGTTTTAATCCATCCCATTTCTTGATTCTTGATTTTATTTCTTGCATTTAAAGAGTCTTGTTAAGGAAGTCAGGACCTAAGCAGAAATGATGAAAGTTTGTGTCTACTTTTTCCTCTATTAGACGCAGGGTCTCTGATCTAATTCTTAGGTCCTTGATCCACTTTGAGTTGAGTTTTGTGCATGGTGAGAGATAAGGATTTGGATCCATTATGGATTTCCAGTTTTCCCAGCACCATTTGTTGAACAGGTTATCTTTTCTCCAATGTGTGTTTTTGGCACCTTTATCTAATATAACTGTATTCATTTGAGTTTGTCTCTGAGTTTTCTATTCTGTATCATTGGTCTACATGTCTATTTTGGTGCCAGTGCCATGCCATTTTTGTTACTATAGCTTTGTAGTATAGTTTAAGGTTTGCTATTGTGATACCTCCTGCTTCATTCTTCTTGCTAAGGATTGCTTTCCCTATTCTGAGTCTCTTATTTTTCTAAATGAATTTCATGATTTCTTTTTCTATTTCTATAAGGAATGACATTGGTATTTTAATTGGAATTGCATTGAATCTGTGTAGCACTTTGGGTAGTATGGACATTTTGACAATATTGATTCTGCCTATCCAAGAGCATGGAAGAACTTTCCATCTTCTAAGGTCTTCTTCAATTTCTTTCTTTAGTGTCCTATAGTTTTCATTGTAGAAGTCTTTCACTGCTTTGGTTAAATTTGTTCCCGAGTGTTTTTTTTTTTGAGACTATTGTGAATGGAGAAGTTTTTCTAATTTCTCTTTCAGAGGATTCATCACTAATGTATAGAAATGCATTTGATTTGTGGGTATTGATTTTATATTCTGTTACACTGCTGAATACATTTATTAATTCTAGAAGTTTTCTGGTGGAAGTTCTTGGATCCTCTATGTTTAGTATCATGTCTTCAACAAATGATAGTTTGAGTTCTTCTTTTCCTATCGTATCCCTTTAATTTCTTTTGTCTTTCTAATTGCTCTGGCTAGAGTTTCAAGGATTATGTTGAATAGCAGTGTTGAAAGAGGGCATCCCTGTCTTGTTACCATTTTTAGAGAGAGAATGCTTCCAATTTTTCTCCATTTAAAATGATGTTGGCCTTGGGTTTAGCACAGATTGCTTTTACAATGTTGAGGTTATGTTTCTGCTATCCCTACTTTTTCAAGTGTTTTGAACATGAAAGGGTGCTGTACTTTGCCAAATACTTTCTCTGCATCAATTGATATAATCATATGATTCTTATCTTTAAGTTTATTGTTGTGATGGATTACGTTAATTGATTTCCATATGTTGATTCAACCTTGCATCCCTGGAATGAACCCTACATGATCATGGTGCATTATTTTTTATACATGTTTCTGTGTATGATTTTCCAAAACTTTATTGAGAATTTTTGCATCTATATTCATCAGGGATATTGGTCTGAAATTTTCTTTCTTTGATGTGTCTCTGTTTGGTTTTGGTATTAGGGTGATATTAGCCTCATAGAATGAGTTTGGAAGGGTTCCCTTCTTTTGTATTTCATGAAATAATTTAAGGATTATTGGAGCTAGTTCTTCTTTGTAGGTCCTATAGAACTTAGCTAAGAATCCATCTGGTCCTAGGCTTTTCTGGGTTGGTGGACTTTTGATGGCATCTTCTATTTTCTTGCTTGAAATTGATCTGTTTAAATTGTGTATGTCCTCCTGATTCAGTATGGGTAGGTCATATGCCTCTGGAAATTTGTCGGTGTCTTTGGGGTTTTCTATTTTGCTGGAGTATACATTTTCAAAATAGTTTCTAATTATACTCTGTATTTCAGTAGAGTCTGTTGTGACATTTCCTTTTTATCACAAATTTTAGTAATTTGGGCTTTCTCTCTCCTACTTTTCATTAGGGTGGCTAAGAGTTTGTCAATTTTATTTATTTTTTTCAAAGAACCAGCTTTTTGTTTTGTCAATTTTTTGATTTGTTTCATTTGTTTCAATTTTATTGATTTCATCCTGATTGTAATTATTTCCTGTCTTCTACTTCTTTTGGTGTTGGTTTGTTCCTCTTTTTCTCAGGTTTTGACATGTAGTGTCAGGTAGTTTATTTGTTGACTTTTTCTTCTTTTAATGAATGAACTTAATGCAATAAACTTTTCTCTTAACACTGCCTACATAGTGTCCCAGAGATTTTGATATGTTGTATCAGATTTCTCATTTAGCTCTAACAATTTCTTTATCTCCTCCCTGACATCTTCTGTTATTCAAGTGTTATTCAATAGCATATTTTTTGGTCTCCAGATGTTGGAGTAATTTCTATTTTTTCTTTTATCATTGATTTCTAATTTCATTCCATTATGGTCAGATAGAATGCAGGGTAGTATCTTTACTTTTTGTATTTGCTAAGACTTGCTTTGTGGCATAACATAAGATCTATTTTGGGAAAGAATCCATGTGCTGCTGAGAAAAAAGTGTATTTGCTCATTGATGGATGGAATATTCTATATGTGTCTCAAGTCTAAATTATTGAGTGATTTATTGAGTTCTGTAGTTTCTTTGTTTAGTTTTTGTTTGTAAGATATATTCTGTGGTTTGGGGTGTGTTAAAGTCACCCAGTATTATTGTGTTGTGGTCTGATTACTGTAGTTGAGAAGGTTTTGTTTGATATACATAGATACTCCCTCGTTCGGAGCATAGTATTTACAATGCTATGTTTTATTGATATATGATTCCCTCAATCAGTATGAAATGTCCTTATTTATCCCTATGCACAACTTTGGTTTGAAGTCCACTTTATCTGATATTAGAATGGAAACCCCTTCTTGTTTACACATCCATGTGATTGATACATTTTTTTCCCACCCTTTTACCTCCAGTCTGTGGATGTCTTTTTCCTGTGAGATGAGTCTCTTGAAGGCAGCATATTGTTGGGTCTTTTTAAAATCCAATTACTCAGTCTTTGTTTTTTAGTTGATGAGTTTAGGCCATTCACATTCAGGGTTATTATTGAAATATGCTTTGTAATCCTGGTCATTTTTGTTTACTTTTGGTTTTTAACTTGACTTGGTTTTTCCTTTGATTGGCCTTTCCTTTAGTGTATTTCCTCTCTTTGTAGATTTTCATTGTTGGTTATCATTTCCTCCTCATGGAATATTTTGCTAAGAAGGCTCTGTAGTGCAGGCTTTCTCTCTGTAAATTATTTTAGCTTTTGTTTATCATAAAAGGTTTTATTTTGTCATCAAATCTGAAGCTTAAATTTGCTGGATATAAGATTCTTGGTTGGCATCCATTTTCTTTCAGAGCTTGGTATGTGTTGTTACAGAATCTCCTGGCTTTGAGGGTCTGGGCTGAAAAATCTGCTGAGATCCAAATTCGTCTCCCCCTGTATGTAATCTGATTTTTCTCTCTTCTATCCTTATTCTGTATGCTTGGCATATTCATTATAATATGGCTTGGTGTGGATTGGTTGTGATTTTGTACATTTGGTATCCTGTAAGCCTCTTGTATTTTATTTTCCAATTCATTCTTCATGTTTGGGAAATTTTCTGATATTATTTCATTGAAGAGATTGCGCATTCCTTTGGTTTGAAACTCTGTGCCTTCCTGTATCCCGATAAATCTTAGATTTGGTCTTTTGATGCTATCCCATAATTCTTGGATGTTCTGTTCAAGGTTTTTTACAATCTTCACTCTGTGGTCAACTTTATTTTCAAGATAGTATATTTTGTCATCATTATCTGAGGTTCTGTCTTCCAAGTGATCTAGCTATTGGTGATGCTTTCTATTGAGTTTTTTATTTGGTTTATTGTTTCCTTCATTTCAAGAATTTTGACTTTTTTTCATAATCTCTATCTCTTTCTTGAATTAGTCTTTTGCTACCAGTATTTACTACCTTATCTCTTTGTTGGAGTGATCAATTTTTGCCTGCATTTGGTCACTTAAGTCGTTCTTTAATTCACAGATTATTTTAATTATGTACATTCTGAACTCCTCCTTTCACATTCCATCACCTGCACTGTCAATGGGTTCTATTATTATAGCTCTTGGTTTGTTAGGGGGGCATTTTCCCCTTGTTTTTTCATGTTCATTATGTGTCTTCCTTTCTTGCAGTGTGGATCTGAGGTATTGAAGTCTCTACCCTATAATCTTGTAGTGACCCTGCAGATTACCTGTCCTTCACCTTGGATTTCACTTCCAGTCCCCAGCAGATGTCCCCAGATGGGTGCTATTGCAACTAAAGTTGGCAGCTGTGGTGGCACATGTAACTCCAGACAGTAGTGGGGGTAGCCCAAGATGGATGCAAGCACTTTCAAACATGGGGCTGAAAAAGTGGGACTTACAAGGCCCTTGGGCTGCCTGTTCGAAGATGCATCCCTGTGGCGTGCTACGCTGTGGCAGGCAGCTGCCTCCAGGCCCTGTCTCTTGTCCCAAGGTCAAGGCTACTACATAGGGAGGGCTATGGTGATGGCTGAAGGTGCCAAGATGGATGCGGGCTGAGGAGCTCTGCGTTGGTAAATGGGGAGCCACAGTGAGCACCTCCACTCTGCGCAGGGGTGGTCCTGGGCCTGGGTTCTCACACAGGTTGGCAGAGGAGAACCTGGGACTGGGTCTGGGCTCAGACGTGGGTCGGCAGTTCAGCAGGGGTGGTCCTGGGCCTGACCTGGGCCTGGGCTCCCGTGAGTCGGCTGTAGTGTTCTGTTGATGAGACAATTGACTCAAATGCTTAAAATATCAGTAAATATCGTGAAGAGAACGAACAAAATGAAGAGTCCCAAGATGCACGACATGTTCCCATTAACTAAAAAACTAAAAGAAATGAAGGATAGAAGTTTTTTAAGCCTAACACAAATATCCTTTAGAGTTAGCTATTAGAAACCAGTTACAAAAGAAATAAATACAAAGCTCAGGTTCGTTCCCTGGGAGGGCAGACGTGGGCCTGGAGAGGCATGGAGACGGGGGCAGCGGTGCCTCTCACCAAGGGCTCGGGTGCTCGCACATGCGTGGCTTGCTCACAGCAGGTGTGCCTCCATGCACACAGCGCGTCTGCGCACACGCGGCACAGTTCTGGAAGGCGCAAAATAACTGGCCACAGTAATTACATCAACAAGGGGAGACGAGAAGGTCCGGGTACAAGGCTTGATGTTTACTCTCTATTCTTTGTATCATTTAAATGCTTACATTTGAATGTGTTTTTCCAACATTAAACCAAAAAATATTAAATTGCTAATTGAAGAAGCAAAAAACCAAGTGTTTTTCGAGTAAGTGTGGAGTAGGAAGCAGTGCTGGAGGAGCAGGGCCAGAGGCCACAGGACCGTGGGCACAACGGTGACGCAGTAAAAATAAGAGTGTGCCGTTTCCTCCAAGCACTCAACACAGTGATTTTCAGTCCCTGCAGCTTTGGGGACAAGTGGTGGCTGCAGGGCTGAGAGCCCTAGCTTGCCTGGCACTCGCCTCCCACAGGAGCTAAGCTTCCAGAGAGGGACTCAGCTGGCACCCACTCTAACCAGGCCACATTTTCTCCCCATGAGCAAAGGGCAGGAATTGCTCCTCTTCTTCCCACAGACTCTGCTCCAGGGGCTGAGAATCCAGTCATAAAAACAAGACGAAGATAGCAAAAAATACACTTGCCATGACGCTTGACAGGCTCGTGGGGGGCAATGCCGTCAGATCTCAACCAGAAGAGCTCTCGGGGCCTGTGAAGGATCTACCAAGGACATGTAGTGGTTTGACTAAATAAGAGAGAAGGGGGTTGGGGGAGTATGGGGCCTGCTTGGGAAGGGAACACCCAGAGGCGGGTGCCTTGAACATGGACAGGAGCCCACAGGGGTCAAGGGCACACGCCCTGCTGTGCTGGCGTGGGGAGGCACCCCCTGTGCAGCCTGCCCCAACTCCAGAAGCACCAGAGCTGTCTTGAAAAGGCAGAAAGTTCTGGAGGCTTTATCATAGCTCTCAGCTTGCTCACTGACTTTGATTTGGGTTTCTGCTGGGAACGTAGGTCCAGCCCAGGAACTAGAAGCAAGGAGGGCATGGAGAGGAGAGCCCTGAGTGGAGCGTCCCGGGGGCAGGCTGTGATCCAAGTTTCGCCTAATTCCTGCCAGCTCAGCTCCTGTGCCAGCTGGTGGCCTCATCTGTGGGGAGCAAGAAGGTCACCCATGTGTCAGGGCGCTTCCCGGGCCAGATGGAAGGAGGAGAAGGGAGGAGAAGGGAGTCGTGCCTGGCTGGTGATGCAGCCCCAGCTCCGTTTGGCACTGAGCAGACATGGATGGACTGTATGGGAGGCAGGCAGGGGCGAGACCACACATCCCAGCAACTCTCCATTCCCCCAGATGGCCATCTGGTTCACCATCACGAAAAAATCTGCACTCTGTTCTCTAAGAAATGCGACTTAGGGAGTCATTGTTTCTCTGAACTTTTTATGGGCTGATATTCTGAGTTTTTGCAGCAACAGAAGAAACAATTAATGTGAACCTCTTTGATTTTGAAGAAATCTGTACTTCAGTAATTGACTGTAGTGCTCCTTCTTGCCATATAAACAGCTAGTGTTGACAAGGACATATTATTTAATCACCACCTTTTGACTACTTCCTTCATGCTGATATAGTCTGTTGGATTCTGAATTCCTGAGCAAGAACTGTTTTAAAGAAATGGATTCTCAACACAATGGGGCTTTGACATAGTGTGTATTCTCAGATCTCTGGTGCACATCTGCATATTGAAATATCTTAGGACATTCCTGAGTACTCTTACCGGGCGATTTTCAATTGCCTTTGAAAATGTCTTGGACGCGGTTTGTGGAGTGACTGACTGAGAGGTCTGAGCTCCTAATTACCTCCCAGCTAAGGTGTACGTTTAGGATGGGGCGGCCTCTTCACCAGCGGAGTCGTGATGATACTCCACACAAGAGGCAATTGTGAAGAACTGTTTAGTGGAGCTCTTAGATGGAGTCCCTCCACAGCACTGAGCATGCAGGGGCCTCCTCGCTTCTCTACCCAGAACCCCACTTGAAGACTTGTCTGGGAGACCTGTGGCCCATTGACCCCAGACTTCAACCCAGCTGTTCTGGGACCCAAAGCACAGGAGCTAGAAAGTGATGAGAACGAGGCACTAACTGACCCATGTGTGGCTCACCTGATGGGAGGTGGCCTCGTGTGTCTTCCTCTTTTTGACTGTATCTGTTTTCTCCCTGAGGGAAAAGAATCCAGATACTCAGAGGCTGAGATCCTTGTTTCGGACAATTTCCTTGGACATTTCACTCGAAGAGTTATCAATGATTTAAATATGTTGAGAGTAAAGTTTGAGTGCAGGCCAAAAATACGTGTCACAGAGACAAACACGCAGCAAACACAGGACCCAGGACGTAGGTTCAACTTCACCATGGGAAAGAATAAAAGATTAGCTATAGAAAGACAGACTGTGGTCACAGGTGCCATCCTGTGTTGGTTTTCCTGAGCCTAAACTCCTGCTAAGAAAAGCATGTGACTTTGGGAGAAATTAAGCAGAACTCCAGTCTTTGAAAACATTAATATATTTGCAGCAAACTTGATTTTTCAAACAAATTTTTTTTTTCAGAAAAGTCTTAACTTATCTCTGACTCATGATTTCCCCAACCAGGCATCTTTGATAAAATACTAGTTGTTGGGGCTGGGGTTATGGCTCAGCGGTTGAGCGCTTGCCTCGCATACGTGAGGCACTGGGTTCGATCCTCAGCACCACATAAAATAAATAAAGATATTGTGTTCATCTATAACTAAACAAAATATTAAAAAAAAAATACTAGTTGTTAATTCTGGCCATGGTGGTGCACATCTGTCATTCCAGTGACTCAGGAGCCCGAGGCAGGAGGATCACAAGTTCAAAGCCAGCCTGTCTCAAAGTAAAGAATAAAAAGGTCAGGGACATAGCTCAGTGATAGGCCCCTGTGGATTTAATCCCCAGTATCAGAAAAATCCCCAACAAATAAACTAAAAACCAGAACCTGTTGCTCAGTCCTGACACTGTGACCTGACATCTTTACACCTAGAAAAGGCCTTTTCTATATTTTTAATGGTTGGAAATTCTAAATGTGCAGTGTTTCTCTGCTCTCCCTTGTTCCTTTCCCTTCTCTTGGCCTTCATCTCCTCTGACCAGTTCCTTCCTGTTTCTTTTGATCCCTCCCCAGCGCTTTCTGTCCCCCTCTGGGCTCAGCCAGCCTCTCTCTGCCTTTGCTCTGACCCCCTTCCTCCTGCCTGCCTGCTCTACACTCCGGCTTCCTCCTGCTCCCCTGTTTCTCTGCAATATCTCTTGTTTCACGGAGGTCTAACATCGCTCTCTTTGAGGCCTTGACCTTCAGATGATTGGGGCCACTTTTTCCTCTCGACCCATCTGAATTTCTTCTGATCTATTCAAGATGCTTACAAATCCTGCATCTCTTTGTGGATGTCTGCTTCCCTAGGAAACCTGAAGGATAGGAAAACAGAAAAGCAGCCGTGGGCACTTGGCAGAAGGAAACCTCTTTGCGTGGCACCTTGCTCCATAATAACCCCAACGTCCTTTCCTCTTGATGCCTCTTTTCTTCTATTTACCTCTTTTTTTATTTCCTGATTCTTTGAAGGATTTTAAAATCCAACACATATATGTTTTAAATAATGTTATCAAGGTAGAATTGAGAGGGAGGGAAATAGTCCTTTCCATGGCTTGGATGGACTTGGAGATATTTTAAAAGTGGCATGCCCTCCACGAGAGGTAAAGCGTACTGAGTTCTGAGGAAGTAGATGTCTTCAGATCTCCCTTTGTGCTGGATGCCTGGGTTCAGTCCTGAGCGGTTTTGTCACTTGGTTATTCAAGCCCTGCATCTCGCTGTCCCTTCTGAGCCTCTTCCCTTTTGTCTTAATTGCTGTTAGTTCAATGTCTACTAAAGGCAGTGAAATGGGAATCACTTGATTCTGCTACTTACTGCAGTACTAGAATGGAGAGTGTCCTACTAAGAGACAACTGAGAAGAATCTGTCACATGGTATTGATTAATCTGATCCATTCCAGCCAGCGCTGCCTTCCAGCACATTTCTGGGTGCAATTACAGGATTTTCATCAACAAAACTCTATGCATTTAGAGATCCAGTTACTTTCTTAATCATTTGGTATGCCTCCATGGGGTCTGAGATTAACTGGAGAGCACCTCATTAGCTCTGAGAAAGAAAGCAGAAGAGATGAGAAAGGAGGGCATTTCCTTCCTCCTTCCTTTCTTTCTTCTTCTTTCTCTCCCTCCTTCCTTCCCTTCCTTCCTGTCTTCCTTTATTATTCCTTCTCCTTCTCCTCCTCCTCCTCCTCTTCCTCCTCCTCCTTCACACCAGGAATGGAATCCAGATCACTTTACCACTGAGCTACATCCCCACCCCTCTTATTTTTAATTTTGAGACAGTATCTTGCTAAGTTGCTTAGAGTCTTGTTAAATTGCTGAGTCTGATCTCAAACTTGAATCCTCCTGGGTCAATCTCCCTCCTTAGTAGATGGAATATATTTTCTTAATTAAAAAAGAAGAAGCTACTATATGTAGAGTTTGCAAATACTGACATTAGATGTGTTTGGATATGTATATCTTATCTACAGATATAATATTTAATATGTAATAAACACATATATTTTTAAAACTTTTGCTTAGTTCAGAAGAAATCAATCTCCTCTTCTCAAAACAATGAAAGACAACCTTTGTTTAAACTAGTTTCTATAAGTTGACATCTGGGGAAATTGTGTTTGCAGGGAAACCTTAGAATTTGTTGATTTTTTAGTTGGTAAAAAATGTTAGTCAGTGACACTTAGTAAATATTAATAATGGCTGTAATAATATGATATATGTATAAACACAAAATTACAGAATGTTAGATCTAGATGAAATGCAGAGAACAAGAAGAAATTTCTTTCAAAGTCAAAATCTTTTATGTAGCCACTATATAATAAGATGATAAGTACATAATATCATCAGCTATAGTAAATTCATCAGAATTTTTAGGTAATTTTTTAGTCTAGAATTTATACACATTGGAAAAAACAGCAATACAAATACATGACATATTTATTTCAACTCACAAAAAAAAAATCCTCAAAATGCATTAAGAACTTGTTGCTGTAACTCCATGATCCACTCTGCATGGGTCCTATGCCCTACAAGGTATCCCCAAGAGAGTGAGCACCCTGGCCTGCAGGCAGGCCGAGGAGGCCACACTTGCTGCAGCTGGCCCAGCTCTGCTGGCGAGGATGCAGGGGAAGTCCAAGCTCATGGGCTTCATGTTCCAGCATCTTCACTCTGTAGAGGGTGTGGCTCAGCAGCACGGGTGCAGGTGTGCAATCCAGCAGGGGCAAGATGAGGCCCACACCAAGCAGGTGGAGGAGCCGCCCTGGTGTAAAAGCTTCTGCATTAAAATCTAAGCCCTAATGAAGTCAACACCCTCTTCAATCCAAAGCTTTCCAGGCCTAGGAACCTTCCAATTAGAAGAGCCATCACACTGAAAAGCCCAGGGTTTGGCCTCCCCATCTGGAGTTTATCCTCTGTGGTTGCTCCCGGCTCAGATGTAATGTGCATCCTGGGTGTTGCTTAGTAATGTAAGTGACAATTTCACCTTTGCAGGTTACCAGGGAACTGAGCCAACATAAGGAAAGGTCAGCAAGGGACCACAGATAAGATGTAGCATCCTCAGGGGTGAAGGCACAGCAAAGCCTCCATGTGGCCATCCTGGAGTGAGACTTGAATCACACAGGGCGCATACCTGGCAGAGCTGACTCAGAAGCTCCAATGCCCTATCCCCAACTTATCTTACTGTGCGTTAATATGTAATGTTAATAAGGAAAGTGACTGCCAAGCCAGTAGCCACCTCAAAGCACAGCTATGCAGCCAGGACAACCTTTTTGCAAGTTTATTGATGTGCATGTCTAAGAAAGCAGAAGGAAGATAAGTCTTTGCTCACTTTCAGCTGGTAGCAATTCTCACTTCCCTCAGATTTATCAGAGCTGTCACCTGGTCAAATAGAATTAGATCAGAATTTATTGAATGTCTTACTTTTATTAAGACATTCTGAGTACTATACAGGGCTTACTATAGGCATGCCAAGGTGATTTTCAATTCATTATAAATGAAGATTTAATTAGCTCTTACAATGAGTAAAACATGATTGTTGATAATTTGTGGAGGAAGGCAGATTAGATTAAAAATCCTAGTTATATGGAGCTCTCATTTTTTCATCTTATTGGAAACATTTAACTGTATGTGGGGAAATTAAATGAAAGAGAATCTGTACTAAGTCCCAGCAAGAAATTCTAAAGGAACCCATTAGAAGGAAGATTTTGCCAACGTGTGCCAGTGAAGGTCAGGGAGGGCGTGAGAATAGGGGAAAGAAATGAATGGAGGGCCAAGTCCCACACAGGGGCAGGGCCCATGGAGACTCTTCACAGGAGCAAAGGCAGAGTGGCTGTTTTCCACATTCACAGAGAGGGAAGTGAACTTTCAGGCTTGGAACAGAGTGTTTTCTTTCTTCATACTAAATTATGGCGACTCTACATGTCCCAAGGAGAAGGGTGATGATTGGACACATAAATAGAGCCCTGTCAGTCCAATGCACAGTGTGGACCTGAGACCATGCCTGAGCTGTGCTTCTGGTCACAGGCTGGGGAACCTCTCTGTCCTCTAAAAAGCCCCTGCTGAGGCGCTTGTGGCTGTACCTCACTCCCTGATGCAGTCTGACACCATGTTTCTCACCTGCCAGGTGTCCAGTGCACACGGGAGCAGACCTGCAACTATGAGATGCAGACTTGGGAACCATGCCTCCCTCAGCACCAGTTACAGATCAGGCTGTGCCGTGCGCAGCTGAGGTGTCCTACAGTGTAGGGGCAAGCAGTTTGGCCACACTTACCGCTGTTCCAGGAAGAGCTTCAATTTATGTCTGCTTCCCTGGAAAATTAATAATAGTGCTCCTGTTCACTCTTAAGTCGTCACAGTTGGGGTAATAAATTACTGTGTGGTCATGCTAATGAGAAGGCTCAGTGTAAGACCAAGAGCAACACAGCTGCCCTTGTCCTCATATCGTGACATGAAGGGAGCCACCTGGAACTTCAGGTATAATTCATGTCTTTGTAAAGGCGGCTTCAGAGCTCGGGGTCACAGCTCATGGGTAAGTGCTGCACAACCTTTTCTTCTTGTATTTTCCCATTTGTAGGAGGAAAGGCCTAAGGCTGCCCAGGTGGTGCCCAGGCTAGCCTCTCCCAACCTCTCCTCATGGAGGTCATTCTGAAAACTTCCGCCACAGGGGCATATTTGTATCTTGAGAAGGGCACATACTACGTACCAAAGTTGTCTTTTGAGAGCTAATTATTAAGTACCAAAAAGCATGGATGTGCAATAGACAATTGTGAAAATACTGATATGTACAAACAAGAACTATGAAAACCCTCCATGAGCCCACCATTCGGGGACTTCCTTGCAAACACCTGACGGCTCGCCCTCACATCCCATGTGCTGGCTCATACACGGTGGTGCAACCCAGACTTGTGCACAGGAATGCATGGCTTTGGAACAGATGGTACAAAATGTGCCATGTCAATGGCTTTGTGCTTGAAATACACACCTGACGGAGCAGCACATTTCTCCCTGGAAGAATTCCACTGCTCTGAACATTCCAGCGCCTCCTGTAGTGACCATCAGAAAACCAGTTTAAGAGCCACGGCCTGATCACCTCTGAGCTTCTAAACCCTAAATTGGAATCCCCAGATTTACCTTTTAATTTGTGCATGAGACCTGACTCAAAATGAAATTTGTTCTTCCAAATATGGCCGGAAACTGAGGATGAAAGCTATTTGATGCATGGCTTCCGAACCCTGAAGCCAGCTTGGCAATGAGGGGAGGGTGTGGCACTACAGGGCTGGGGCAAAGGTGGAGCAGAGGCCGGTGGCAGCTGTGATTGTGGGCAGGGCCTGGCCAGGTGTCTGTGTCAGACCAGCAGTTATTTGAATGCAAAAGGTCTATATGAACATTAAAATTCCACCCCATCGTTTTGCAGGCCACCTCCCGTAACACCGTGTTCATATATAAGCAGTGCACATTTTAGGAGATAATTTCAGCCATGATTTATACATTTAATGCAATTCAAGCTGTTTTACGCATTTTAAGTTAAGTTTGATAAAACTGAGATGTATTTTTCTAAGCCCTTTTTTCTTTAATTCTTAATCCCACGTGCATTTTAAAGGAAATGAATTCCGTGTGTCTCTCACTCGTACACTTAACTCGTCAAACAATGTTTGTAAGGAGCCTTTGATATCCAAGAAGCCTTTCGAGTCTTTTTATGAGACTTTTTAAGCCTTTCTCCTCAGAAACAGGAAGTCGTGCTTGGCCACCACCAAAAGAGCTTGCATGCCGAACGGCTTAGGTTCAATTTGAAAAGGCCACACCGTGGGCTCGGCTGGGGTCTCCACGGCACACATGTGCTCCAGGCCTGGAGGAGAAGGAAACCAGGTTTTGATCTGCTGGGAGGCCATGAACCACAGGGCATACGAGAAACGCGTTGCAGTTGCTAAGGAAATTTCAGAGAAGGTAAGATCCTTTTCAAAAGGAGAAGGAAATCATTTTCCTGAATTTCTGGAATTTAACTAGCAGACCTTTTATGTGCTTATGTCTGTGTTCTGCGAAGGGCGTGCTGGGGACAGGGAAGAGACAGCCTGACATGGGATCTTACATCTGACTGCATTCTGGTAGACTGCATAATTTGTATTTCGGACTCTTTCTTCTCACACAATGCTTTCAACTTCCCGTCTTTCTGCTGTAATCCGAATCCAGCAGCCAGTGGGTAAATTCTTCAGGGAGCTGGTCTCCTTCGAATCCACAGAGGAGTCTTACTGCTCATTGTAACAGACACGTCTGTGCCTCAACTTTGAAATGACCTGTTAGTTTGTGGTTCAATAAGAATGTTCCAGTAGTTGGGGAAGTCTTGTAGGGATGGGTACATACACACATACATTGAGAAGAGAATATTGTATTAGTCAAAATGAAGCATATGCTGACATTCTCAGGAGGCAAGAAGTACATCGAATAAACATGTCCAATAAATACCAAATAATGAAGAGAATTTAAGAAATAATATTTATGCATTTTAGTATCAAAGTTATATGGTAGAGTAAGCAAAAAAACCATATCATGAAATAGGAAACTCATTTAAAATAAGGAAGTAACATACAGATTTTCTGTATCATACTTGCTTTAAGAAGTGTGAAACCCAATGTCTTAAAAGTAACCGCCACTGTGGCGACCGCCGTGCCTGGCGCTCAGCGGGAGCAGGTGTGCTTTCCCCAGTGACCCCCACCCCATGTGGAATGTCCGGCAGAGCCGTTTATCTTGGTGACTTAACTTCGGATATCCAGGAAGCTCTTCAAGTCTATTCTCACTTGACCCTTATAAAAGCCTCTAAGTAAAGATACAGCAGGTATTAATATTGCTGCTTGACAAGAAGGAAGCCAGTCGGAGAAGTTAAGAAACTGCCTCCAGGTAGTACAGCCATCCAGAGGAGGACACAGAGTCAGGAAGCTCTTCAGAACCACGGCTGGGGGTGCCGTCCAGAGCCAGGTGACGCGGCCCCGCCTTTCTAACAGCCAGGGCGTGGCAACACTAAGATCCTCATTGGCTGAGGGCAGAGCTCCTAGATCCAAGACCTACCCTCCCCGCCCCCCATGGCTTCTACATGAGCACACTTTTGTCTACACTCGGTTCCTCCCACTCTCCAACCCCTCTGTGGCAGCCTCACTCTGGCTTCAAGGAGGTACTTTAAATAGAACCCAGCCATAGGCCCATGACACCTACAGCTGGGCCTTTATTTATTAAATTAGCTCTAAATGAAGCCAAATGTGTAATGTGAACCGATGCAGAACTATTTTAAAAGTGTTCCATCAGTGGAACAATTTAAGAGAAACCTCAGATGACAGAAAGTTACGAGGTACCGTGTGTAAGGCCTTGCAGAATCGCTTAGAGTCCTGCACTGGGCTTCCTGGCCACAGGATGGATCATGCACCATGGTTTGCTTAACTGAGAAGAATTAAAAATAAAAATGAGGCTCAGGGGTATAGCTCAGTGGTGGAGGCCTGCCTAGTACACATGAAGCCCTGAATCCCAGCACTGTAACAAAAAAACAAAACAGCACTTGCTAGGACAGGCCAGAATCAGGAAGCAGACCAAGGAGGCCCAGGGCCCAGTCAAAGAGGGCCCAGAGGGGCCTGCATGAAGCCTGGCCCAGAAGAGCGTCTCTGTCTAATAGCTAGACATGGGCTTTGATAGAGCAGGGGTCCAAGTCTGGCTGCTGGAAAGCTTCAGACACCATACTGAAAGACTTCTATCATCTGGGGAAAGAGAAGTCAGTGCTGCATTTTTATATTTTAGAAATATTTCTTTAGAAGTAGTTTACACACGTTTAAAAATATCTTCTTTGCAGTTAGATTTGGCAAAAGAAGACTATACCTATCAGGGACACATGTATTTGAAGCCTTTGATTTCATGAAGAGCAAGGAAACCTTGTTCCCACAAGAAAAACAGTTCAGGGACCTGGTTTTCAAGGAAGTCAAAGTATATCCTTCCGTGGTTCTGAAATCCCAGTAAAAGTGAAATTTAATTGACATTCATATGGTTCAGTTGATTGGAAGTGCAGGATGATTTTAAAAGGTGGATAGAGGCCCATCTGATAGGTCTGTCCAGCCCAAGTCCCCCAGGGATCCTGGATCTACTGGACTGCCCAGCCATTCCCCTCCTGCCACCTCCTCTACTGGGAGGAAGACAGGACTTCTCCCTCGTCTACAGGGCTCTGGCCGTGGTTGTGGCTGAGGCTACAGGTTTGGCTTCAGCACACTGGATCCCTGGGTAGCAGAGTGGCAGACACCCACAAGTCCACCAGGAAGCCCAAGCTGAACAGCGTCTCTCAGTCTTCTGCAGAGCTTGACCACCTGACACCCACAGGGAACATGAGAGCAGGGGCCTGTGGGAGCCACGTCAAAGTCCCTTCACTTGTTAGAATATGTTGGGCAACATCAAATTAGAAGCTCAGAGTGTGGACTCGGGCCATGACTATCCCTTATTTAAACTCCCAGCTCTGTCAGCTCGAGCTGTGTGCCTTGAGGTCATCAACATTTCTAAAGTCTAGTTTCTTTATTTGTAAAATGGAAATAATCACATAGCACCTGTGAGTTTGCTATGATTAAATTAGAGGCTCCCTCACAAACCCATAATGCCTTGCTCCTGACGGCAGGGGACACACGTTCACTCCTGAGGGGGAGCTGAGTGACGGTGACTCTGGGACGTCCCTCCACTTGCCCATGTTGTTCCCAGGGCTTACTCGGTGACTGGCAGCACCCTCGTCACTGGTCCACAGGAGCCCCTTCCCGGTGTGCAGGCCTGCAGGCCTTCCCAGGATGCTGGGGCCACGTGAGGCACCCTCCACTGCAAGACTCTCCCAGCTCTTGCCCAATGTGTACCCACCCTAGACAGTAGCCCAAGGACCTCGTGACAGCTGAAAAGTGATTTTAAAAAAGAAGAAAAATCAATAAAGGTGAGTATGAGGAGGCAGAGTCTGCTCCACGTGTAAGTGAAGTGTGTAAGCCACAGCAAGCACAGCATGGGCTGCGTGGGTGTTGGAAACATGGCCACACTTTCCACCCATTTTATTTGTGAGGTCTCCTTGAAATGCCTATAAAACTAGGGAACCTGGGCAGCGTTCTCCAGGGGATCCATAAACTGCCGCAGCTGATACTGGTAAAATAGGCTGTAAGGAACCCTAGAAATTACAGCTTGATTTGGTCCGTATTTACTGCCTGTGGAATGCACAGAAACAGTGAAACAGGAAAGCACACGTTTCCATCTGTGCCACATTAGGACGCCACGCATGAGAGGGCCATTCTTCATGCGGAATGGTGGCCGTGCGCAGGCCGTCCTCCTTTGATATCCTGTGCTACCACTCGTGACGGAGCGTCAACAGGCCACCCACAAACATGAATCTTTACAGTCCTGAGAGCTGAAGCGTTGCAGTCCTCACAGCTCCCCCACGCAGGGGTATTCCTGTCCCCACCACTGCCCCGTGATTGCAAGCTGATTCGCGGTGTTTTTCTTTCCTTTTTCTTTTTCTAGGGACAAAACAGTTACAAGAAACATCCTGACAAAGAAACCTCAGGAGCACGCATTTCTCCAGGGTCCGTAACAAACATGATAAGCCACACTTCACAACCACATAGGAGATAAGACAGTGACGGCCAGGTAGGAGCCGAGCCTTACTTTTCTACTGTACAGCTCTGCTGAGTTACCTGGTCTCACTCCATAAGCATCAGGCAGAGGGACAGAGGGACGGGGAGGAGCATGTGAGGGGAGGGTGTGATCCACTGGGCAGGGACTTTCAGCACCGCTCTGGTGTCGCAGGGAACCTGGAGGCTGAAGGACATTTTGTGAGCTTTATCCACCCCTCAATCTGGGACTTTTCAAGGAGTTGAGTAAAAATGAGTCCAATTGAAGTAAACAAACAAAAAAACCAAAGGTAAAGCTGGGTGCGGTGGCACACACCTATAATCTCAGCATTTTAGGAGGCTGAAACAGGAGGATCATGAGTTCAAAGCCAGCCTCAGCAATGGTGAGGCGCTGAGCAACTCAGTGAGACCCTGTCTCTACATAAAACACAAAATAGGGCTGGGGATGTGGCTCAGTGGTCGCGTGTCCCTGAGTTCAATCCCTGGTACAAAAAAAAAAAAGGCAAAGGTAGAGGTGAATGATCAATTTCCAGGTGTCAGGGGGAGAGAAGTGGGGTGGGGCAGGCATGGTTGCTAAGCTACATCTTTCACCTAAGTCTCTCAGAGGCGCCTCTTGTCTTTTGCAAGTGCACACTTTATCTTTGCTTGGAGGGAATCCCCAACTACACAGGAGACCAGACATTTCCATTTGGTGGAGTTCATGATGATTCCTAAAGAAAGTTTTAGACATGAGCTGGAAACTTCCGTGGGAGATCACCCCTGTAATTAAGCTGGATACAGAAAGGCATGGAACCATTCAGCACAGGAGAGAAGAAGCGAGGCTTTGACATGAGTGTATGTCAAGCACTCACCAGTTGTGTGAAGTAGGGCAGTCCGTTAAATTCCCTGAGCTTCAGGTTCCTTCGTGACAAGCTCAGGCTATGACTTCTGTACCCGCATGGTGCCTGTCGACTGGTCTTGGGATTGTTCTAAGACTGAAAAAAATGATTTTCAATGTGTTTCCTGTAGCTTCCCTTGGCTGTTGAGATGGACTTTATTCTGGGGGATGTAACTTTTCTGTGCTGGGGTCCAGCTCTCTTTCTGTGGAAAACTCTTTTCCCCTGACCTGCTATTTGGTCAGTCTGGATGCCTAGCCCTGTGTAGTCCATGGACAAGCGGAGAGCAAGGGCATGTGATAAGGAGGGTGGAAGGTGAGCTGTGCTGTGAGCTGCTCGTGGACTCTGAGGGCAGCCAATGGACTGTCATGGCAGAGCTATGGGTGCCAACAGAGCTGAGCGGCATGTGGGCCCAGCAGTTGGGCCCAGCAGGCATGGCCCTGCCACGGGACCCAGTGGGGGTCAGCAGCAGCCCGTGCCAGCAGACAGCCATGGGGAGACTGGGCAGAAGCCAAGCAAAACAGCTCTGCAAGGGACACCAGGCACAAGACACTCGAGCCAGTAAGCTGCCTGGTGAAGTCCAGCCTGCTGTATCAAGAAAATGAAAGCTCCCCAGGATTCCGTGAGGGATGCAGGAGGCCAGTCCCCTCACCTGAGTAAGAACACCTGTGGTGATAGCAAGCTCCACTTGGCTGAGTCCTGTGACTTGCTGACTTGTTCATGTTTGCAAATTTTTCTGATATTATTTTATTGAATAGTTTGTTTATTCCTTTGGTTTGAAATTCTATGCTTTCCTCTATCCCAATAATTCTTAAGTTTGGTCTTTTCATGTTATCTAATAATTCTTGGATGTTCTGTTCATAGTTTCTTACCATCTTTACTGTGTGTTCACCTATAATTTCAAGATTAAATATTTTGTTTTTCATTGTCTGAAGTTCTGTCTTTCAAGTGATCCAATCTGCTGATGCTTTCTGATGAGATTTTAATTTGGTTTATGTTTGTTTTTTTTTCATTTTGAGGATTTCTGTTTGGTTCTTTTTCAGAATCTCTATATCCTTATTGAAGTAATATTTTGCTTCCTGTATTTGCCTATGGTGCTCTTTATCAAAATGATCTTTATCTGCCTGTGTTTGCTCTCTTAAATCATCTTTTAATTCACAGAACATTTTAATTATGTACATCCTACACTCCTCTGATATTTCTTCTGCTGTGCTGACCATGAATCTAATAATGTAGTATCTTGGTTTGTTTGTTTATTATCTTCTCTTGTTTTTTCATGTTGTTCATGTGTCTTTCCTTCTAGTACTGTGGATCTGAGGTGTTACAGTCTTTATCCTATACACTTATAGATTCCCTGCAGGGTTCCAATACCTCTTCTTTAAGGGGGAGACCAATATTAACAGATCCCAATACAAACAATATATAGCTTTAAACCAAGTAGCTCCTCATAGGACATTTACAGCTTTGTCACAATATACAGAAATTATGAGTTCAGTTAGTATCTACTATACAAACAATAGGTTTGCAAAAGGGTCTACAGTTTCTGCTGGTGGAGTAGAGAGAACCTGGGGTGGGGTGTAGGGTGAGATGTCAGGGAGGTAGGAAGTGAGGATATAGAGTTATTAGATCTTAGAAAGTGTGAAGGAGGAATTCAAAAGAAGTTGGCTAGTAGTAGAAAAGAGAGAAAGAGATTTGGGGAAGACAAGTAAGTAAGAAGAAAATAGAGTACAACTAACAAGGAAACATAAGAATAAAGAAAAATAAAAATGTAAAAATAGAAGATAGGAGACTATATAATAAAACCGTAATAGACTAATCAGATATCCCAGTCCTCAGTAGCCTAATGCATGAAAAATACTTGGTTTCACAAATGTTGGGGCTGTGAGGGCAGGAAAAGTGTGAGAGAGAGAAAAGGAAAAAAAGGGAAAAATGATAATACAGAAAGAAAAAAGTCTCAAGGTAAATAAAAAGGCTTGCCTCACTTCTCATCCAGTAGGTGGGGTTTCCTGTTGTTTACTGGGATCTCCCCTCAGGTCCAAGATGGCGAGGAAGGATTCCCAGAATGGAGGCATCTACTTTCAGAGATAGGGTGTAAGGCCAGGCCAGGTGATGGCGCTGGGCAACACGTTCGGAGATGCAGCTCTGTGGCGTGCTGTGTGGAAGTAGGAGGCTGTCTCCAGACCCTGTGCAGTGTCCCCAGGTGCAGGCCATCAGAGGAGCCCCACGCTGGTAGATGGAGGTCCACACGGGAGCAGCAGCCAGGAGTCCTGCATGGGAGCATAGGCTAGGGGTCCTGTGTGAGTGAGTGACCAGAAGTCCTGCGTGGTGTGTAGGCACTGGAGCTGGGGGGCCTATGCAGGAGCAGGTTCTGTGCTGGTGAGCAGCCAGAGTCCTGAGCAAACACTGGGGCCTGGAGACCCACAGGCACGTGGCTGGAATTCATGCGTGGGAGCAGCAGTCGGGGTCCTCTAATAACTCATAGAGAAACAGTATCCCCACTGCTTTACTCCCAGGTCATGGAGAGCCTAGGAAGGTAGCATCTGTCTATGCTGTCATCTTGAATCTCAGAAAACCAGTACTTTTAAGAAGACAAGGCATGGGGACCATCTCAGGCCATCTCACAGGGGAAGAAACTGAGGGCAGAAGGCTCATGCATTTCTCTGGATCATGGAGTGCTCTTGACAGCCCCATGTCTGGATGTGCTGGAGGAAATTTCAAGGGTCTTTCTGAAAGATGGGCCACCATCTGGATGAGCCACCTCTGTGCTGCTTGGGGGACTTTTCAGAGTTGCTCTGATAATGTCTCCTCCACTATAAAATGGAGATTGATGAGAAGATTTGCCTTATAAGATTCCTTAAGGGTTAAACAATGAAGACATGTATCCCACAACCATGAAAAGAAGATGTGAGTACATGGGGGTTTGTGAGTACATGGGGGTTCGTGTGCACACGTGGTAAATACACGTGCATGTGAAAAGCACTGTTCACAGATATCATGTCCCGGTCACTCCTGGTATCCTAGCTCATCCCGTCTGTTAAGGGAAACCCCTTGCTCTAAGATTTCTAGGAATTTCCAGATGCTGAAGGCAGAGCATTAAGCCAGCCCATGCCTCCCTGAGTGCAGGCTCTTTGTGTCTCCACATGACACACAGTGAAGCTGTTCCTGTTAGATCTCCAGGAGACACCACCTGCCTCTAGACTTGAGGTCAAAACTCTGGACTCCAGCTCCAGCATGAACCCTCCACCCTTAGTAACACAATCAACACATTGGTCCTCTCTGAACCACAGGGTCCTTATCCATATTCTGAAAACATAAATATGGTCTTTTTGAGGTGATTTTTATATCTAAAACAAGATGATGCAGGCAACATTCTGTTCTCAGCATTGATCGATATCATACCTACCATAATATTCGCCTTTAGTACATTTTATATGGTTTCTAAAAGTTTTAAAACTAACCAGAGGAAAAAGCCCTGTACCACTTATGACATTAGTCAGTACGATATAATATTTGCTGATCTTTACATTGCTATTAGACACTATTAGTTATCTCTATTTAGATAACTAAATATAGAGCTTAAAACTAAAATTTTACCTAGTAATCAGTTCTTTTACCCCAGTGATGACCTTTATGCAGCTATATTTTTTCCATGCTCCACATGGCTGTGGCTATCTTTGGCAACTCTGTTTTCTACAGAAGCATAGTTATTTGAACAGAGAGATCATCAGACATATAGCATCTCTTTGAGCACAGACTGACTAAATTCCTTTTAAACAAGTTGTAGCAAAGAACAACAGCCTCCATAGATAGACAGTAGCATTCTTTGCAAAAGGCACTCGTTGATTCTTTACCCTAATTATACCTGGAAAAGTCTTCTGGATATATGAAGCCCTCTCAAAGACACCTGCACACAAAGGGTGTCCATGGAGGCCAAGATGACCACATCAGGATGCCCCCTCCAGCCTCAATGCTCCTGTGCATGGTGAAATGCAGAATGGACATGTGCCATCTAAAAATGAAACAAGAACTGGAGCAAGAGAGAACAATGCAGACTAAATCAGTAGAGAAAACTATTTTCCATGAGGGGGTCAAAAATATTTGAAGGTGTTGTTCAAATGAGGAATAGCCAACTCATGACAACCTAAGCCATCTCTTCTTCTGCCCCAGGACTGAGAGAGCAGATCCACGGAAGACGGAGCCCAGCTTCCCCTCCATTTGCCCCTGACACACACACTCTGTGCCTTGGCAAGCTGGGCATAGGGAACAGGCCCCAGAGCTGTCCCACAAGGAGATATGGCCTTTCATCCTAGGGACTCAAGGTGTGAGCTTTTCTGTGGGTAAAGCTGCAGGACTGAAAAATTATAAATAAAGGCTAAAAAAAGTCACATAATTTCTGGAGGTTCATTTTTCAACCTCTGAATCTAATTGTTTAAGTTAAAAAATGAGACATACAACTGATTCAGGGTCATGTTTGAATTAATTTAGTGGAAGCCAATTTCTTTTATTTGAAAAGCACAATACATTTTGATGAATATAGAAAAACCATTTTTCTTTAGTTTTCAAAACCCAAGAGAAATGTGACTTTGACTTCCCAAGCCATCAGCATTCCCTCCGTGGGATGCAGCCCTTCCTGAAGGATGTTGCAGATGCTGCAGGAAAGATGCAGCTTCCTGGGCTGGGAGGTGCAGCCATCAAGTCCCCCACCATAAGCTCACATAGCCTAGGTGAGTGCCCGACAGAACACCTGTATCCAGGACTCACCCAGGATGCACTTCGCCACCATGCAGGTCACACAGTTCTCTTAGAGAGATCTTTAAAATTGCTGCATTGTCTTCAATTAAATAATCAACTAATTAAGAAAAAGTCCATACCTATAACCTTGAGAAAAGTATATAATTTAGTCATGTTGGTGAAATATTCCTTTCAAGATGGAAATCCTAAAGAGATAGAGCCAGGGTTGTATATATCACTTTTGATGCCAAGATGTAAGAAAAAGAATACAGGAGACCTGCTCAAGTGTCCTCTTCTCAGCACCTGTAGTATTAAGAATTCCAAGTAATCATCCCTTAGATCCTGATCCAAGAATCTAATATTTCCTAAAATTCTCTGCAGTCCTTGGTATTACCAAGGAGCAGAGTATATTCACACTGGTGCATTTGCAGGCTGTTTTAACTGGACTCTATGGGTGGCCTGTTCAATGGTCCCTGTACATCCCTCTTTCCTGGCACACAGGTATCTGAAAAGAGTGAGCATCAGAGTCATTGTCAGTATGCTCATTTGCATAGGATAAAGGGCCAGAAACCACTGGGCTCATTGAGAAAGCCACCCAATGGCCTCAGTGGCCAGGAACGATGTCCATCTAACCTCAATGGACACTGTAACCTAACTACAGTTCATTCTACTACTCCTGGAATCCTCTTTTAACCCAATGTTTTCAGCACATGCATTCTTAGACAACCAAGCTGGGGCAAAACTCCAGGGCTGCATTAGGGAATTCTTGAGCTTTTGCCAAATCCAAGAGGCTAGACCTGGCCAGGAGAGAGGAGAAGATGTTTCTTGATTAAGATACCTTAGTTCCAGAGAACTCTGATGTCATAAGGGTTCCAGAGTCCAGTTGCTCTGCAGTTCTCCAATTCCAGCAGTGTCTAAACCACACATTTGGAAACTCCCCAAAGAGCCAGCCACCTCTATTTGAACAACCCTCCCAAATGGTGGTTCTGGTCTCAAAGAAATAGGATGTGGTCAGGATCCACTGCTTTCTAATTGTGCCTGCCTCAAGTCCAGTAGCCCATTGCTGAGAAAGGAAGTTTATCTTCTGACTCTTTGGAGCACTTCAAAGAGGTGCTTTGTCCCTAGTCAGTAAACTGCAAATCATGACCCAGTGAGTTTAGTGCCTGACGGAAACTCAAAACTATGGTGCACCTGCAGGTTCAAAGGTTAGACAGTAAGCACACCTAAAGCAGACACCTGCAAAGGTGACAGGTACAGCGACTCCAATATTGTCATCCTCAGTCTTCGCTGAGATGGCAAATGATCATTCAACTGGATCTGACTTGATCACTTTCTGGGTGGAGCTGGGCTTCAGCGTGCTCTAGATGACAGCTCTGTGCTGCATTGATTCCTGACTGTGACATTGAAAACACTCTGTCAGACTTAGTTTTAGTGGCAGCACAATGACCACAGTGCCAAGAGTCACCTGCATTCTGTACCCCTGGATTCCATCTGTGCCCACGCTGGTCCTGGTCCTCGAGTCCAGCTCTCTCCACTCTCCACAAGTCCATCTGGCGGCCGCTGGTGCTCTGCCTTCTGCCTTCTGCCTTGGTTCTCCCTCGTTCAGCACAGAGACGCTGGTGGTTTGGACACTTGTGTGTTTGAATGCACTATGTGGAAGATGGGAGATGAATCTCCACTTGGTGGGTGAATGCATGTGTTGATTTTTATTCATTGTGTTTTGTGTTGGAAACTGATATGTATCTGACCGTCCTCAGCTCCACCTGAGCCTCTTGAGCCACTTTGCCTGTGCTGGTCAATATTTTCCAGAGTCTTGCTAGAAAACTTGAACTTCTAAGGAACCAAGGTCTTGGCCACAGGCCCTGTGACCTCACTGGTCACCATATTGTTATCTTCCCATCTACAAAGTTCTGCAGGAGCTGTCTGACCATGGCTCTGACCCTATTCTTGTTCCCTAGTCAGTGAGGCATCTCTCCACATACTGGGAAGTCTTCAGGGACAGCAAGTGAAGCTTTGTAGTCTAGGCCCTGCAAAGGTAACAGTGTCCTTCTCCTGCAGGCTTCATCTGCTGCCATCTAGAAGACTCCCCTTCTCTGATAATTTAGTCTGAAGGATGTGCAATTCCTCTTCTGGAAGAAATGAAACATCACTCATTCATTAATTCTACACTCATTTTTACATACTTCCTAAATTCTTTGGGTTTTTTCTCTAGTTTCATTTGCTTCTAGTTCATCTTCTTACACAAGTCTGTCTTGATCTGATAACTAGCACGTCTGATTTTCATCATTCCCCAGAACAGCATGGGCACCATGGCCATTCAGAGCATCATCCAGGACCATGGCATGGCTTGTAGCTGCCACCAGTGTGGGGCTCACACTCTGCCCATCTCCCTACCAAGTCCTTGAGCAACTGAGCCTAAAGCTTTCCCTTACACAGATAACTGCGCATCAACTATGAGAATTAAGAATAGAATGTGCAGACATTAAATAAAACAATTGCTTTTCATTTTTTTACCCTTTTATTATTTCTGTAGCAATAGTCTAGGAAACCAGACTCAATGTCACATCAAACTTTCACACTCACAAACAAAGGAACAGTTCAGTATCAGCCCAACTTCCTTTTCTGGCCTTAAACTCAAGTTATGCACCATATTAACTGCAAACAGCAGGGTCTTAATCATTCTTAGTTGCCAAATAGCCTTGCAAATTACATATTGCGCTGGCTCTGGGTACTGCAAGAGGAAATAAAGGCCTATGTTTATGTGGAAAATATGACCATATAACATAATTGGGGGTATTTACATTTTTTTCATGAATATATAATTTCAACACTGAGTATGATGGGTATTGCTTGAGAATTCTTCTGAAAAATGAAAAACAGATTTACCAAAATCGTTAGAAGCTGATGAGTGATTAGTGGCAGTCGCTTTTATTAAGACAAAAATAGAGCAAAATAATCAAGGTATTCATTTGTTTTCACTCGTTTAGGGGCCCATATGCTATTTCCATTAGAGCAGCTGAAAGTTACTTAATGCTCAGCGCTGCACTGTGGGGCGAGTGCCTCTCGTAGGCAGCATGGCCCAATGGTGAGGCATATGGGAGATTCACTCCCTTTCTCTGAGCAGATGGAGACTAAGTATGTCATAGAAATAATGTGTTTTGTCTCCAGAGGGAGGATGCTGGCTGCTTTGTTCTTAGATGGTATAGCTTGCCAAGCCTTCTGCTCAGGTTAGAATCTGTACATTTTGGATTTCCATTGACTTTGCTTATTTCAAAAAGAATTTCCACACTAGCATTCCAGAAACACAAAAACACAGGCTTTGCAAGGTTCGAGAAGTCTGAAGCATATAAATGAACTTCAAATTCTTCCAAAGAGCCCAGTCTTTTCACACTGCAGGGCCAATTTAGCTTCACACGTTGCAGAGAAGCTGCTCGGGCAGGGAGCAACAGGCCCTCATGGGCAGGGGGAAGCAAATATGCAGAGAAGTTGAACTCACCCAAGCCATCCAGCTTCTGCATCTACTTACAGGAGACCGGGTACACCGAAGAATCCAGGGCAAGCAGAAAGGAGAGGCCACCTGCGGAGCATGGACCGTCCACCAAGGATCTTTCAGTGCAGTAGGAGTCAGTGTGGACAGGGATCGCCTGAGGGTCTGTCCTTGAGGACAACATGCCTGTGATCACTGCTCATGGTTCAGAATTCTGTCAGGTACAGGTCTCAGAGCTCATGTCCTCCATGGTCTAGTGTTTAGACTTTGCAGTCAATTTCCATTGAAAATAGAGTTTCCAAGTTGTGTGACACAATTTGAAGGAGAGAACACTCATTCTGGAACTTCCAGCTTCATCACACGGCTGGGCTACGCTGGCCCTGGGACGTGATGCATGAGTCTGCTACGGCTGTTGCAACAAGGCACAAGCAACGGGGCCTGAGCGGCAGGAATTGAGCACCTCCTGGTTCTGGTTCTGGAGGCCAAGAGTCCAGGTCACTGTGCCAACAGGGTTGCTTCTGCAGAGGGCTGGAGGGGATCTGCTCCAGGCTTTTGGCCTGTGGATGACCAGGCTCTTCCTGTGTCTGTACATTATCTCCCTTTGTCCAGCTGTCTCCAAACGCCCCCTTTGACAAGAACACCAGATATGTTGGATTAGTCTGCCCTTAATGACCTTGTTTTGAATTGGCCACCTCTGTGGCACCTTTTGTGCAGACAGGGTCACAATCTGAAGTACTGGGAGTTGGCAGTCCAGGACAGTTGTGGGGGCACACAGCTCAACCCGTGGTCTGATCCCGACATGCTTATTTTCAGTGTGACACATTCCTGCGAGTGCACTAATGGCTAAGTAACTGATGCAGGGAGAATCGTCGCCACTGCGCACCAGCTTCGGTCTCAGCAAGGCTCCGGGGCATGTGCTCTGTGCTCCACCTTCTTGGTTCAGACTCCTGAGTGGCCCTGGGGTGCAAGGTGCCCTTTGTGTTCAGTGGGACCAAGGACGAAGCCCGTGCTCCTGGGCGAGCACACCTGGCTAACGCAAGGCAGCTTGACTAGAAAGGGGCTGTTTTGTGGTCCTAGGAAGACCTCCACTGCTGCTCCTGACTTGACTCAAACTGCCAGAGAAGCCAATGACCAGGTCGGCACCCTGATGCAGGCAAGTGGCCCGAGGATAATGACAAGAACTAGCCTGTAAGTGCCGGTGAAAGCCCCTCTGACTGAACTGATGCCTCGCCCACGGCCCAGGAAAGGGGTACTAGCAGCCGCCTTCCTCTGTGTCGCCAGTTGCCCAGTGCTTTGTATGCATGGCCTTATCTAATCTGCCATCACCCAGCAGCACAGGTCTTGCTGTATTATTGTATAGGAAGCAAGTCAGCCTCCAGAGGGGGGCACAGTCGCTTTTTGGTGCAGAGGGAGCTGGAGCTCACGCCCTGGGTTCCAAGGCGCGTGGCCTCTCAAGCAGGCTGCACAGGCAAAGCACCATGGATCTGATGTTTGGTCTGTAAAATCCTTTGTGTTTATCTGCCACACCGTGACTTTCTAGTGATGGATGAAATCGTTAGACGACATAAAATTTAAAGGATCCCCTTCTATTAGAGAAGACTGCAAGCAAATCACACCACTGGCATCATAGGGTGAGTGCCACACACTCGAGAATCTAGTCTTGTCTAGGTGTGATGTCACAACAGCTGCACAATTGCAGCCAAGGGCACTAGGGGGGTATACGCAAGTTATTTCTAACAGGAGAAAGATGCCGAGGCGCCTTGCGTTAGGAATCCACTTTGTGGTCTGTAGATGAGACCTGGATTTGGATCGCATGGGAAGACCTCCGAACCCTGGAAGCAGCAACACAGCTTCTGCATCTGGTGAGCCTGGGGTCCTGTGAGTGTCCTCTGTCCCTTGGCACCCATGTGTTCTTCCTCAGGATCCATATTCCAGACTGCAGCTACCCACCCCTCACCCTCCAGTACAGTGTGTGGAAGTGCTTCACCTGTGCACGAACTCACTGGCTGTTTCTGCTGGTGCAAATCAGAGAGCAAGGAAGCCCTGCAGCTAGGATTCTCACACTCAGATGCAGGCCTTGCCTGGTGCTTCCCCGCCAGGTGGGCCGCGAGACTCGCTACTTCATCTGTCTTGTTAATCCTCCAACAACTGCAGAAGCAAAGTCCATTTTATTACTGTCCCCCAAGAGAGGTCAGGATGCTCAGAGATTCCCATTCATATGCTGTGGTATAAAAGCTTGACAAACCCACATGACAATACGGAACTTTCTTCAAGGAGAAGCTCAGAGGTAAGGTAAGAGCACCAAAGCGTTCTTACACCACTCGGTATGGGGTGCTGAGACATCCCCTGATTTGAAGGCTTGGAGTTTGGGCAGCATGTTAGAGAAGAACATTTTGAAATAAATTAGATTTTGAAATAAATGAAAACTCGGTGACTGGGATTCTCCAAAACGTATATATACACGTGGTGAGTGTGTCTGTGACACTGGGTTCAGAACAGCCTTCCGCCATGTGGGAAGAGGACAGTGCAGGTAGGAAGGAGGGCTGGCTCCTTGTCACGGCTGGGCCTGTGAGTACATGTGAGTTCAGAGGGACAGATGGAAAATGGGCCATTAGGAAGCCTCCTCATTATTTCTTGTCAGTGCTCAGTTCCATTAGGAAAATTAATACATCGACTATTCCTCCTGAGATGAATCACAGGAAAATGATCCATGCAGTGGGGGAAACCGGATTGTGTTCATGATATATCCAGTGGCGATTTTTTGAATATTTTGTGTCCAGGAATCCTGAGGTCTCAGTAACCCTTGACAACCCCAGTGACATGGGAGACAGCCTGCCTGCTTGCTAAAGTCCCCCTGTCATCACAGGCTCCCACCAAGCAGGCTGCCACTTGTCCACCAGAGAGGACTTCACAGTTGCTCAGCTGCCTCCCAAACCTCATTTATCACTTTAATAAACTTTCCAAGGGAGAGCAAGGATTTCCCTGGGCCCCTTTATCTTTGGTGTGCAAGCATAGTAGGTAATCATGTGTGGATGGGTTTTAGGCCCATTCTAATCCCCAGCAATCCCCCTGTGGATACTTTGTTTTTATTAATAATCACAGTAGAACTACTGAGCACTTTTCCCTAATGATGTGTTTTTTGTTGTTGTTGTTGTTGTTTTCAGGGAGGAAAGACTGGAAAAACAGAGAAGAGTTTAACTCCAAAGTTCAGGCCAAATCAGCAACACAGAGCATTAAATAGTCTCTGGTCCCAGCACGGAACACCCTGAGGACATGCAAGCTTGGAAGGACTCAGAGGAGGCAGAAGGGGCTGGGTCCCCACTGAGCATGTGCAGCAGCCGGCGCCTCCCACTCCGGTAGTTTCTTCAGGGTTGTGTGTGCCTGAGCTAGTGCCCGACAGTAAGTCAAGCCCAGGCCCTCAGGCTCCAAGAGCCGTGACAGCCACTTGTCACATGTGAACACAGGCCTACTGCTGTCGACTGGGCTCTTTTCACTGCACTTGCTGTCTTGCGAGGAAATGCAAAAGAATCGAGTTTAAATCACATTTATGCCAAAAAAATTATTTTGCAAAATTTCCTCATCTTGCTCCAACTTCCCACCCTCCCAGCTGTGTCCCTAAAGAGCTGTCTCTGTATTTTAACGAAACTGTGTCCATCAATAGCACGGGTTTTGTACTCATACCTAGATGCAGGGCTGTGGCTGAATGAGGAACGGAGACCAAAATGTGCCTGTGTTGATCCCGAGAAGCCAAAGCTAGTCATCTGGGGCCCAGGGAGAAAGTGTCTGGCACCCACAGTGGACTGTGACAAATTTACAGGCGTGGGTGTTCTGGGAGGTCAACTGCTGGCCCCCAAGGCCTGTCCTGGTGGCCAGTGAGTTGTTCCCACCAATTTCCCTCTGGTGGCGTCTGCTCTGGCAGAGCCTGGGGTTGGCAGTCTCCATGTTTGCATCCAACGGGAAAGTACCTGCTGAGTTCAGGAAACAGTGATCCAGGGCCAGAGAAGGAAGTCCAGGCCACGCGTGGGGAGGGAGGGGACAGGAGGAGGAGGAGCCAGGAAGGAAACAGTTGCAGGAAGGGGAGGGCAGGGCCATTCCCCACGTGCTGGCAGGAGATGCCCAGGCGCTGGGGCAGGTGGCAGCCCAGGGGAGGACAACGTGTGGGCAGTAAGGCCAGGGGCACAGGAGGTATGCCCAGAGCAGAGGAGCTACCAGGGAAGCACCAGAGGTGGGCGGGTTGCTGGCCTCCCTCTCTTTGGGACATTGGCCTGTGGGACATTGGCCTTCCTTCGACGGGGGCAGAGGGAGGCTACTCTCTCTGGGAAGCATGTCAAGACTCAGGTGTTGTGTGGTCCTCTTTCTCCTCACAAGTGAGATTCTCCTGCTGTTTCCATGTCATCCCCAGCACCTAACAGCTGGCAGATGGGCTAGGTCCGCTCCGGTTCTGGGAAGTCTCACATGCTGCAGTCTGCAATTTTACACCTGGTGACAGAAGCCTGGGGTTTTGCCTGCGGCCCTCTCTGAGCAAGGCGGTCATCTGTGGAAAGCCCCCGGTGGCCTCTGGTCTCCACAGAGCCCTGAGTGCTGTCCTTGGCATTGTAGGGCCTCCTTTCATATGTGATGAGTCTGACGTTGCTGGGCCTGGCCACTGAGAGCCACATTTCATGGCCCTAGAAGAATAAATTGATAAAAGGAAGACCGGAATATTTCCTTTTTGGCAGTGAATCTTGAAAGACCAAGAGAAGAAGAAAATGACCCCATTGTCCTGCCAACCCAGAAAAAATTGCCAGTTTCTAAGCAACTTGTTATCTTTTAATTAATGAACACCTCTCCCTGAATTTGCAGTTCTCTCCCGGCTATTCTTTGTAACAACACGATGCTCTAAGTCACCATTGTCGCTCACACTCCACAAGCGTGGAAGTCGATTTTTTCCCTGCCTGCTCCCAACAAAAGCCAAGGCCCTTTCTCTTGGGCCAAGGCGACCTCGTCACAGCAATCAGTGATGGAGTCTTAGCTGGAAGACAAGGACTCAAAGACAAAAGAAGGCCAGGGTCATCCTGACAATGTGCCTGTCACTGCTTTCAGAGGAAGCCTAGAGGAGGGGAAAATCTGACATGAACGTCATCCAGAAAGGCTTACTGAAGCCAGGCCCCGTGTGGGCGCCACCGTCAGCTGTACGCCTGGAAACACGTCCTTTGTGGCACCTGTGAATCGTGGCAGAAAAGCACAGGTACAGCCAGCTCTGGCACAAGACCTTGCAGGCGTTATGTTCTCCTGGTATAGTTTGCTCACAGCTGAAGAGAACACTAGCTCAACAGGACTTGGCTAATGCAGAGAGTTAGGACTTTTTTAGAAGTTAGCCTTTTGTTGTCGCTATTTTAATGAAGCTCTGAATGCACATCACAATGTAACACATCGGGGTGTTTAAGGATGCGTTAGCACATTTTAAATATACACATATGCCCATCATAAAAAGCTGTGAGGAGCCATGTAACAAAAAACCAAAGTAAGATAAACAGAAAAAGAGTCTATACAGCAGTTGTACTAAGGAGGCGCCCTGCACCCACTCCCTGGGGCCGCTGAAGAGACTGTCTTTGGTAGGAGGCTGCCCTTCTTGTTTACTTGGGGGTCTATATGGAAGATATCCGTCCCAGGCCAGCTCTTTGCGGGAGCCATGCTGAGGTCTGGGCCCAAGCTGGAAAGGCTGACACAGCCTTAGCAAGAACTGTGAAACTAATACCTCAGGGCCCGTAACCAAAGACGAACACAAAACAGAAACAGACCTGGAGGGGAAACACAAGAAGGTGTTTGCAGACGTTAGAAGAAGGCTCTTTCTCTCTTTCTACTATTTGCTCTTGTGAGTTATAGATTTTTCCCCGCCTCACAGGAGGATTTTGTGTTCACGGGGAGGTGGGGAGACAAGTTCAGTGCTGATAACTGCTCTGCACAGAGCAGCACAGGCGCCACCGTGAGGAGGGTGGAGCTCATCCAGGGTCACGCTCAGACCCCATCTCTGCAGTGGCTGGTGGAGCTGTATTCTCTCTCACCCCAGAGCCTGTGGCCACTTTCTCTTCCTTGTCTTAGCAGCTCTGCTGACGGTGGAGGTGGGAAGTCAAGGTCAGATGCTTTCACAATCCGGAGCCACTGCCCTCTTCACACCAGGACCAAGCTAGATAGTCAGCTGCCAATGGAGCTGACAGAGTTGACTTTGTTATTAATCCTGCCACTGATTTATTTAAAAACAGTTCCTCAGGATCCTTTTATGTTAATAGTTCTGTTGAGAAGTAGCACAAAACATGGCAGGTTGGTCTTCGAAGGGTGTTGCATGTGTGAATAAAAATGAATTATACCACGCTCATACTGTGAAGCATTTATCCAGCACCTATTCTTTATAAAGCATTACATAAATACTGAGGCAATACTAAGAAGAATAGTTTATAATTTATGACCTTCAATTTCTTATAATTTGATCTGGTTATCTAACACAGATAAAACAAATTAAGTCTCTGAACAAAATGTTCACTCAAAAAACTGTGTGAGTAGTGAGAGATATGGTTATTTACAACTGGGATGACTGAAAATAAGAAGTCAGATTTTAATTACAGGGTGACATGAAAACTGAAGGCCATTCCATACAAAATAATTTGACTGAGCAAAGGAATTGAATAAAGAACAGTAACAGAGTTCCATAGCAATCATTGATCACCTGCAGAGCATCAATCATTAAACAAAATTTGCATACATGATTTCATTTACCAAAAAATAATAAAAACAGTATGTTATAATTTTATTATCTCTGTTTAATGGATGAAGGAACTAGAAATCAAGTGGATAAATAATTTTTCCAAGTAAGTGCCAATCCTAGAATCAAATCCAAATCTTTACGAAAGCTAACAAAGGCCCAGAAAGGAAAATGAGGATCTATCTGCAGATTGAGACCTTGCACAGAAAGACAAAAAAAAGTTATCCTTATGTTCAAGAAGTTTCAAGTACCCCTGAGGGATGTACAGGATGGATAACTAACAGCAAAGGGCAGGAATGGCTGATGTCAAGTGAGCAATTGAGCCCTGTCACATTGTACTGTGCTCGGACAGTACAGGACATGAACACAGGGGGAGAATCTGCTGGATGGAAGATCCTCATATGCAGTTCTGCCCTTGAGCAGCGGGGATCCTGAGCAAGTCAATTCATTCTCTTGGTCCTTGTTTTAGTCACCATCATATCACTGTGACCTAAAGACTTGACAAGAACAAGAGGAGGAAAAGTTGATTTTGGCTTACAGCTTCAAAGGTTCAGTCATGGTTGGTGACTCCATAGTTCTGGGCCCCAGAGGAGGTGAAACATCAGGCAGAAGGGCATGGAAGAGGAGGCAGCTCAGGACACCACAAGAAGCAGCGAGAGGGGTTCCCTCTCCAGGGACAAAAAAAACAAACCCCACAGGCATCCCAGCAAGGCATACTTTCTCCAGCCTGCAATTACTACCCAGTTAATTGATATCAGTGAGTTAATCCACTGATTATATCTTTCATAACTTAATTATTTCACCCTCTTAAAATTCTTGCTTTTCCTCGCACACGAGCTTATGAGGAACAATTCATAGCTAAGCAATAATATTGAATTCCTGGCCTCCAAAAGCTCATGACAATCTCACAATGCAAAATACATTCTAAATTATGAAGGAATACATAATACATAATGAATTTTGAAGGAATGAGAGGAGATTTACTACAGAGATGGAAAGAACTCTAAAGGGCACCCCAAGGCTGAAGAAGAGTGGCCAAGGAAGGACAAACTTGGAAGTGGGATTCAGGCCTTTTCTGCTGGATACTAGAAAAGTTCTCTGGGCACCAGGTAAGCAGAAACAACCCTCTGGATGCAGGTCAGCTGAGGTTGGTGGGTGGGTGCACAAAGAACTGCAGTGCTGCTCAGGGTGTTGACAGAACTAGGAACTAAAGAGGACATCTTCTGTAGGAGCCTGAGGCACTTCCATGAAGGGTGCAGGCCAGGGCAGCTCTAGGCCAGACAGATGGTGGAAGTTGGGGTCATCAGCTTACTAACCAGCCCATGTCTCCAAGCCCAGCATGCACATACATTTTGTCCATTTGTCCAAGAGTCCCTGTAGTCTTAACAGTTCCAGCATTACCCAAACAGCCAAGTCCAAAACTTCATCTGAGGCAAATTCATGGATGTTTTCCTCTGTAAGAATTATAAGCAAGTCACATTTATTCAATGTAATGGCACAAAGTAAACATTTTCTTTCCACAGGGGAGAGATAAAGGCATTTAAAAAAGAAAAAAGAAAAAGAAATAAGAATAAAGCAAGACTGAAATAGAATTGAGCAAATAAGTCCACCATCTGGGACACATGGAATTGTGATGGTCCCTACAAATAGCTCATGTAGTTCTGCCCCTGTGGCTTTACTGGTTGCATCCCACATGGTCTCCTCTTAGCTTGTTTCTTCTTGTTTCCTACAGCTTTCCTGGGCAGACAGCCCATATTATTTGCATCTCTTATACTTGGGAGTCTCTATTGCAGCTTGGGTTTCCTTCTCACATCTTCATGCATCACCCTCTCAGGGACAGCCTGCAAGGATTCTGACCCTGCTACGCTTTGCCTGGTCTCCCAGGTCTTCCTGTGAAATCTCAATGCAAGAATCCATGATCCCATACCTCTAGCATACTGTATTACTGCTGAACCAGCACCACGTGGCTGCCTCCAAGGTCTTCTACCATCTCAAGGAGTAGCCAAGCTTCCTGTGACTAGGAGGCAGAAACCTCTCAGTGCCTCTGCAGCTGAGCACAGTAATACAACTTTCTAGGCTCCCCTGCACAAGCAGGATACCCCTATGGTCTCTTTTTAAATAAATTTTTACTTTTACACTCTTGAGCCTACGATGACCTCAAGCCATCTTTCCTGTTGCTTCATTGTAAAGACTTAGCATCTCTTTAGTGACTGTAACAAACACAACTTCCTTAGCCCCGGTTTTACTTTCACTATCCTGGCCAGTTTTGGAATTTGAAAAACTCCAAGTTTTAGGATCTTCTTTCTGCTTCTAATTAACACAATAAACTTGACTAAAAGCCACCAGAATTTTTCATGTATTCCCCCTGAATGTTGTGCTGCCTTGAAATTTCCTACTCCAGATTAATTAATATATCACACTTAACTTCAGTCTCATGTAAAGCCTTAGGGCATGGGGAAAATGTAGCCAATGTTTTTGCCAGAGCATAACATGAATATCCTCTCAGCCCGATTTCCAGTATAGTCTCCTTTCTTCTCTGAAACGTTATGAGCCCCGTCTTTACTATCCACAGTCCTATTGGCATTCTGGTCTTTTGAACTCCTGCTTGAATCGCCCAATAAGCTCTGCTTAATGCATTCAAAAGTTTTTCCAGTTTGCATCTGTAAATTTTTAGAATTCCTACCTCTGCAAGCCAGCTCCATAGGCTTCTGAGCCACATGGTCAGGTGAGTTACAGCAAGAACCTTATTTATAAGTACCATTTTCTGTTTTATTCAGCTTTGGATCACTTGTCAATAAAACTGATGAGAACAATTTTCAGGAGGAAAAGTTTATTTTAGCTCAGATTTCAGAGCTTTAGTCAATGGTTAGCTGACTCCATAGGTCTAGGGCCAAAGTGAGGTAGAACATCATGGTGAAAGTGCATTGAGGGAGGAAAAAAAAGGAAAACGGCTCAGGGATGGAAACTTGGAAGCATTGATAGAGTTCTACTCACCAGCGACAAAATATAAAACCCCAAGCACATTTCCCTAGCTTCCCTTGACCTACCTTCTCTAGCCACACTCTACTTGTCTATAGTTACCACCCACTTAATCCATATCAGTGAATTAATCCACCAGTTAGGATACTCTCATGTAATCTAATCATTCCATCTCTGGAAATTCTTGCATGCTCTCAAACATGAGCATTTGGAGAATACTTCATATCTAAATCATAACAGTCCTTTTTTCCTAGAATGAGGAAATCTGACTTTTGATTTAAGGGCCAGTCCAATTATAAATTATAACTCTAAAATTTTCCATCAGTTAGAAAGAAAAAGGATATGAAAAAGAAAATAGGCATAGATGATCTTTAAGTATACACAGGAGAATAAATAGAAAAATATTAAATGTCAAGAGATTAGATCATGTTCAAAATCTGATACTCTCTTCTTTCTCCCTTCAGAGCAAACTTCCTCATGTTCCTCAATATAATTTATCCTTCATTATCAGTCTTCCCTACTAGGATTTAAATCTGCTTGTGTAAGGAGTAGGGCCATCCTTCTCACCTATGTATTTTTACAACCTAGATCTCTACTGGAAATGTATAAACATTCAACAAATTTTCTTTTGAACAGTTAAAAATAATGAGTTGCCACTGAAGTCTCTTTTTTGATTTCTTAGTGGACAGATGATTATTAGAGAATGCCTTAAAAGCTTTGAAACCTGGTGAGGTGTATCCTAATTGGTGGACTAATCCACTGATTTGGATTAACTGAGTGGTAACTGTAGGGAAGTAGGGTGTGGCTAGAGAAGGGAGGTCACTAGGGAAGTGTGCTTGGGGTTTTATATTTTGTTGCTGGTGAGTGGAGCTCCATCTCTTCTTCCAAGTTTCCACATGCTGAGCTACTTTTGTAGGGCTGTAGGGATTTCTAGAGATGAGACCTTATGTTCTTCTCAGATCATATCTGGGCAAAAGCACAGCCCAGTACATGTACATCATCTTCTAGATGCTCAGAGGTGTGTCAGAGCTCCCCTAACACAGCTCAGAGCATCTAAAAGACTGTGCATATGTTCTGAAGGCAGGATGTAGCAAGATTATAAACTGCACCATGTTGAAGTTATCCCCACACACACGCACACACACGCACACACACACACACACACACACACATAATCCCTTGGTAAAGAGTTAAAGATTTATTTTTTTCAAAGCTTTTAAGGAGTTCTCTAATAATCATCTGTCCATTAAGATAACTAAAAAGGAACTTCAGTGGATACTCATGAAAGGAAATAAGGAGTTTACATAATTAATCCAGAAAAATTAATACACAAACAATAGCAATAACAACAATTTTGAATAAAGTGAGAGAATCTTATTTTCAGAGTTGTTGTGTTACCAGAGTTTTAGACAAGAGGCCTGACTCTGGAGATCCAATAAATCAGATCAGGTCACTTGTCCCAAAACTCAAGCAAAAAGATAATGTAAAAGACATGAAAAAAACTTTTATTGTTGCAGCTACTTTGAGAAGAAAAGATAACCCATGTCTTCAGCCCCCTCTGACATTGCTGACAATGACTTTGAGGTCTCATAGAGAGGGGAGTGAGAGCAAGTATTAAGGGTTTGCATAGTTGGAGGCTTTTCACAGCTGCAAAAGCAGGTAATCTTCTTCATCATTCTCACTGGATTGGTCAGGCAGAGCTTTGTCCCCATTAATAAAGTTGGTGCTGCCTGAGGATAGTTTTGACTTATGACAAGGTGTTGATCAGATCAGACTTTCTCTCTGGAATCCAATGAGATAGGTACAAAAAGGAAGAGGAGATGCCAAGTCTTTAATTCTGCTTTTAGTCATCCATCAGACTTTTGCCGGCAAAAGTGAAGAGTGTAAGTCCTCATTAACGTTATACTGTATTATTTTAAATGTCTAGATTTCAACATAAGATTATGATATATGCAAAGAAATAGGTAATATGATCTATAGTGAGAGATAGAGAACAAAACAAAGAAAACAGGAAAGAATGATCAATACAAACTGTCCTGGAGGCAGCTCAATGTTATATTTACTAGATAAAACCTATAAATCAAATAACTATAGAAACTTTGTTCAAATTATTACATAAAATGTTGAAAATCATGTTTCACAAAAGCACATATCAAAAGAAGAAATTATAAAGAACAAAACAGTTATTCTAGAGTTGAAAAGTGTAATAACTAAAATGAAAACGTTATGAGATGGGTTTAACAGGAGATTTGAGTTGACAAAAGACAGAATCAATGAACATTAACATAGGTCAATTAAAATTATCTAATTTGAGAAGCAAGAAATTTTTAAAATTTACCAAGGAATTATGAGGAACCCCACAGAAACCTATGGAATAACTCTATTTGTTCCAGTATAAGCATAAGGAGAGTCCCAGAAGAAGCAAGGGAAGGGAAAAGATGAATATGGGAAGAAATATTCCAGAAGTTGGTAATAATCACTAATCTATACATCTAAGTAGCTCAACACACTCCAAGCAAGATTAACTTATAGATACACACTTAGACACAGCAGAGCTAAACTGTCAAAGGCCAATGGCAAAGAAATAATCACAAAGGCTACAAAAGAAAAATAACTCAGCATATTTTGCTACAAGGGATATTACCACCATAAAAGATGCCCTATCCCTCTGCCAATATGAGTTAAGAGACCTGGACATTACATACATTATTTTAAGAAAGAAGACAGCTCTAAAAGGTGGAGAGAAGGTGAACTGGCTGGGAACTTTGGAACTGAAGAAACAATTAAGTGGTAAGCTCCATGACTTTCCATTTTGCCTCTGATATCCCACTCTTTTTTTTAGTTATACATGGACACAGTGTCTTTATTTTGTTTATTTATTTTTATGTGGTGCTGAGGATCGAACCTAGTGCCTCACACGTGCGAGGCAAGCACTCTGCCACTGAGCCACAAACTCAGCCCCAGATACCCCACTCTTAATGCTTGAAAGGATCAGCCTGGCAAGAGAAACTTTCTGCCCATAACCACTCTAATCCAGCGAAAAACCACATAAAAAACTGCTGTTCCTTACCCAATCAATCCTGTACAAGCTAAGTGGGGAAACTGGATCTCCATTCTTTCCAGGTTGTATCAAAGTACCAAAAAGTCCACATAAGGATATGGTAGGAGAGATATCAAATTAGGCCCAGACAAAGAGCGGGAACTTCACCACTTTAGGGTAGTTACCAGCCCTCACCTGCCTTGCCCACCACCAGCAAGGTGTCAGAGGAGACAAGGGGAAGCCCTGGTCTTCTTCACCTGCCCACTCTGCAACAATGGGGCACCTTTTCCCTTCTCACTGGGCAGTTTCATGAGAAGCCAAGGAGAGTCGGGGCTTGTACCACTGTCACGCATAACCAAGTGACCCTTTTGCTGAAGTCAGTGTCTACCACATGGGAAGCAGTGATAAGGTGCTCTACTCCTCCAAGACAGGAGGTCCTGATGGGGATCAAGAGGGAAGCTAGAATTCCCACCTCTACTAATAGTGATGAGGTCTCTCTGCAGGCCCCTAGAGGCCATGGGAGGAAGATGAACTTAGACCTCCACCCACAGGATTGTCAGGGTGCAGGCCTTTCTTCTATCAGGTGCCACTGGAGGAGGCCAGCTACATGGAGAACTAGGTCAGATCCAGAAATGCACAGCATGATACCTGGAGGATCCTGGCTGCAGTTGAAGTCACAGGTTGCCCTGAGTACCCAGAAGTTCAAACTCAGCAAGGAAAAAATAAGGATGAAGAAAGAAAACACAAAACAATAAAATAGCAACAATGCTAGAATTATCTGACAAAGCCATTGTGACAATATTTGGATCAACAATTATGAACCGATTTAAAACAAATGAGAAGAATGGAGTGTCAATAAGAAAAAGAAAGTTTCAGCAAAGAAACTGAAGATGATAAAACCCAATGGAAACTTGAAAAGTTTTCATTTTTCAATTTCCAGCACACTGACTCAACAGCAAGTGAAGGAGACAGAGAAAAAATTC
The DNA here is from genome assembly GCA_028644305.1 of Xerus rutilus. Taxonomy (NCBI): domain Eukaryota; kingdom Metazoa; phylum Chordata; class Mammalia; order Rodentia; family Sciuridae; genus Xerus; species Xerus rutilus. Next base: position 78,267,662 of record CM053411.1, on the reverse strand, counting down.
TGTTAATTGGAAGACAGAACAATAAAAATAACCCAATCTGAACTGTAGGATAAATAAAAACAATCAGAATCCCAGATACTATGGTACCGAAAAGAATGAGCACCAATGTTCAAAAGGAGATGAGGAAGCTTTGAAGAGTTCATGACTAAAACCTCACATATTTGGCAAGAAATATAAACCTACAGATTCAACAAGTAGGCATGAGTAAACCCCATATGGGATAAAGCCAACTGTTCAATGTAATTGTAATTTTAAGTCTTCAAAAGAGAAATTTCTAGGCCTAGATGGCTTCACTGGAGAAGTCTACCAGACATTTAAAGGAACTAACACCAATTTATACAATCTATTCCAGAACATTGAAGAAAATGGAACACTTTGCAATATATTTTATGAAACTAGATACCAAAATCAGACAAATGAGCTTCAACCTGCAGACGAATATCCCTCATGAGAACATGCTCAGGTGGCCTCAGCCTGCCAGGAGGGGTAAAGACGCTGCCTCTATGCAGCCGTCACTGATACAAGCTTTGCCCTACTTTGTAAGTGTAGAGAACACATGCTCTCCTAAGAGAAAACCACAAATTCACATCCAAGAACTCAATAAAATTATCTGTATTTGTAAATAAATTGCTAACAAGGAAGACCTAAAGATGCTACCACTTAGATTTGCAAGATGAAACATCTGCCTCCTTGGAACCCTCCATATTATTGTGATAATGCACTTAATTTTCTTCAAGCTAATTTTTATTTGTGGTATTATTTAAAATGAAAGAAAAATGCAATATTCAATGTCTGGATATAATTTTGATTAGACTGTGTACATGTGTAAGGCTTCCCATCTGCATAAATTTTAAACTAAATCAATCTATGGAATTATACATTTAAATTCACTTTGTGTTGATAGATTAGATACTGTGGAATGATAGAATTATTTTCCAAAGTTCTATGTAAATTAATGGCAAGTGTAGCGCTTGGAGTTCAATATTCTTAGTCTTTGTTCACTGCACTTTCTCCTGACATCAAACTCCCACTTTATAGCTCAGACAACAGCCAATCGTCAGGCATCCCAACTAGCCACATGGAGAACAATGAAGAGATCCATCAGTCTAGCTTTTTGTTGGCACTACTACTTCTAGTGGTTATAAGTGCTTTTCAAAAAGCAAGGTTAATATAATTGGCATGACTAGCAGTGAATAACATTAACTTCATATTGCCACATTTAGACAATTTCGTTTTAGTGTAGGACTGTTTTCATTTCCCTGTTTTGTTTTCATAGCAGGAGAGGAGTCTTGACCATCTTCATGATCACATGCTATAAAAAGTACTTCTGTAATGATTTAGTAAGTGATCAGTGCTCATTTAATACTAGAAATTGATGGTTGAGATAATTACTAGGACAGGAGGGAGTTGAAGCAGAAGCACTGAACAGCTCCTGGAGGCACCGCTAATGCTCAGCCTTCTCCATCCCGGGGGCCGTGGTGATGAGTGCACTGACTGTGAGAGGTGCACAGATCTGCAGAGCTCTGGCCCTTCTGCTTTCTCCATTAGAGGAAGAAAAACAAAAATAAAAATGCATTTGTGCTGGGCGCCATGGTGCACGCCTGTGATCCCAGTGGCTCGGGAGGCTGAGACAGGAGAATCGAGAGTTCAAAGCCAGCCTCAGCAAAGGCAAGGCACCAGACAACTCAGTGAGATCCTGTCTCTAAATAAAACATAAAACTGGACTGGGGATGTGGCTCAGTAGCCAAGTGCTCCTGAGTTCAATCCCTGGTACCCCCCAAAAAAAATTTTAAAAAAATATGCATTTCTATTAAACTAGACGTCTGAGAGCTGGGCTCTACACTAGCTGTGTGGCCTTGAGCACATGCCTGGGCTTCCATGTTGTCTTCCCCAGGGTTGCCATGACACCATCTATTTCAAGGGCATGATGAAGATCAAAACAATTTAAGATGCTTACCAGAGTATCTTTCACCATTTTTGTTCATTCAGGTCTATCCATCGAATTTAAGGCAGAGAACTGATCCACTGTCTATCGATATAGAAAAGCTTCCTGGAGGTGACTCTTCAACCAGACACAGTATAACGTGGAAGCAAGGGCATAGGAATGGTGGCAATGTCATTGCTCAGCAGCCTCATACCCTCTCCCTGCTCCTTTCTTCAGGATGGGTGGAGTGAGGAAGTTCAGGCAGATGGACAGCAGTCAGAAACAAGGCCTGGGTTCATTCAGCAGCAGAGCAGCTGGCTGTGCACTCTGAATGCCTTTGCAGCATAAAGCAGGCTTCCTAACTGTGTTGCATGATGCTGCCTGAAGCCACCTGGTTTCAGGAGGGCTAACTGTACAGCAAGATAGATAAGTAGGTAGGTAGGTAGGTAGGTAGGTAGGTAGGTGGATAGATAGACAGATATTATGTAAATACGATATTGTGTAGACTAAGCATAATGTGTCTATTATACAAGAACTGTTTTCATTTTGCATTTATTATCATTGACTAATTTGATAGGTAACTATAAATTTTAGAAGTTTAATTGACTCTGGCAGGTCAATGGAAAAACAAATTGGAATCTGATAATCCTTTCTACCTGAAAGGATTTTCCCAAGTAGCCAAGTCTTTCTGAGATCACCACTGACCTTCCCACTCTCTTTTGTTCCTCCTGTCCCCTGTCATGTGTTGTGTTGTGACACACTGACTTCAGAGTGAAATGAGTCTTGAAGGGCCTTCCTGGATGGAACACTGGGGTTTCCCAAATGCCCATCTGATTGAAGATTCGAAAGGAGAACCGGACTAGTCTGGCATTCGCTGACTCTCTCTGTATAATGCATCTGTGATTGTGGAACAATGGAGAAAATTGCCAAATTTGCAATTTCATTCAGAGCAATCTTTTCCTGAGGTTACGGTGATATCCAGGTTTCAGCATTTTAGAGGAACTTGCAAAAGGACACTTTCAAAGTGAAATCTAAATGACCGAAAGCTACTTTATCAGAAGAATTCAATTTATAACAAGATTTGCCACTTCAAAGCCAATTCCATCCTTTCACTGTCCAGAGGCTGCAGCATGAATCATTTCCTCTGGATTGTGGTGAGTTCTTATGTTGGGCTTCTCACGGGGCTGCAATTGCTAAGACACCGAGCCTGAAACAATCACCACTAGAACCAATTTCCTTTCTCTCTGTGCTCCTGAGAGCACTGGGGTTCTCTCTAATTTTAGGCTTATTGACCATAATTCATAGCCACCCTGTGATTCATCAAAATTCATCTGTGATATGCAATTTCCCACTCTTGTATCTGTCCTTACTGGCCCCTTTCATGCACCTTATTTCCTTTGCAGCCAGTTCCCATAATGCTTCTGACCTTCAGCATGACAGCAAACCTGTTCATAAGCCACAGAGTCCACGATGCATGATTCCATGCAAGCCTGATGGGGGTTCCTGGGGATCAAGTCACTTCCCTGCAAGCTCTTTGCACAGTCTCTGTTGCACGCCACAGGGCCAAAAAGAAAGAGGAGATTCAGAATTGAATAAGAAATCTCTGAGTTGAATGAAATTATTTGTCTCTTATTAATTTCTGGGAAACAGGATCAAATGTCTCTTATGATCTACGTTCAATTTGGTCGTAGCTGAAGCTAATCATTTTGCACATTGGCCCTGGTTTGTTTGAGGAGTCACCCACTAAACTCTCAATGCCAGTTCCAGCACCCTGGATCAATGCTGCTAAGTAGGGACACACATGCCACTGAAGCAGCACAGAGGAGGGGTGACACCATTCAAGCAGGCATGGTTGCTTTAGCTTTGTCTTGAAAAAGAGTGGAGATCTTTCGAGTGGAGATGTGAGCTGGGAGACTCTGAGCACAGTGATGGCAAGGACGCACCTGGAGAAGAAGGAGAGGCACAAATTTCAGTACTGACTGTTGGCCTGGCTCAACAGGAGCGATTCCTGCTTCCCTCCCTCTTCCTCCCATGGAGCACAGCACCCTTCACAACCCATAAGCAGTGAAAGATATTTATTATTTTGGGAAACATGAGTGTTTGGTTTGCAGAACAATATCCAACACCCAACATCCTCACATCCACAAAATGAGCTTTACTCTATCTTAGGATGGGCAAGGAAATATTCCTTCTATTAGGCTGAACAAAAAAAGGAGAGATGAATGAGAACCATGGAATTATTCTCAACATTTTGGGTCTCAGGACCCCTTCCTATTCTTAAAAAGATATTTAGGACCATAGGAATATTTTATTTATATAGGTAATATCTATCAAAATACATTTTATTATGTTACAAATTAAGTTATTATATATTAATATAGTTATTATAAATTAAAATATTACAAAATGAAACTCTTAAAAAATATTTAACAACTAATTATACCTACGAATGGTAAACATGAATAATATGTTTTAATTAAAAACACTTTTCAAATACTAAAAATGATGAAAATATTGGTATTCTTTTTATCTTTTTATGTTTTCGTAACTGTCTTTATCTAGCTTATAGAAGACTTTTGGATTTCCTCATGTGCATTCTTTTTATTAATAGGTTATTTAGGCTCAGGTGTAAAGAAATCCAGGCTCATACAATATGTACAAAAAAAGGAGCATTTTGATAATTTTTCAGATGGTTGTGAATGTTCTTCTTTGAAACTATACCTAAATTTGACAAATGATATTTTCTTAGAAGTCATTCACAGTATGAAATACTTGCACATTATGCTACACTAAGATTCATTGCTCTTTTCTACATCTTCAATAGATCCTTCCCCTGACTGATTTTGTGATACTATATACTAATCACTCAGGGAATATTGGCTTACACAAACCTTCCAAGTATTTACTCTTATCATTATATAACATGAAAAAGCACCTGCATTAACAATACTATTGATCTCATCAAAATATCTTCAGATATTGAGATGTTCTCAAGCTCACGGTAGCAGACTCAAGCAGCACTGCAAAATTCTAATTTTCACCTCAGAGCTCAGATTGTGTTATCTGCAACAAATGTTATTTGTTTTCCTTGAAATGTGAGTCACTTCACTCATTTCTGAGAAAAAGTCTCCCAAATGTCCCAGACTTAATTGCCCGTATTTTTTCTGCTGCTGGGCGTCCTCTCGAGCAGAAGTTGTGTTGTGTGTGAAGTGCAGCTTAGCGGGCAGCTTGCTTGCCCATGTGCTTGTCTTAGAGATCACTCTGGTATCTCAGTACTCGGTAGAAGTGCTTTAGGTACACTTTTCCTTTCCTTGCACAGAACATTAAAAAGACATATCCATAGGGTCAAGATTCAATAAAATTATAATTGCTAGTTTTCATCAAGGGCACTCTTGATAAAATTGGCTTTTTTCCTGTGACTCCAGGGTAGTGTAGAGCAGCTATTAGCATAGCTCGCTATCAATGACGTGTGCTGAGACACCAGCCAATGGTCCACTATTACTTTCCTACCACCAGAGCAAATACCAACATGGTGGAAAAGGCAAGTAATTACTTGCTGGCATTATGAAAGTAACTTTAATTCCATGGGTGCCTTGCAGGTGTCTCAGGATTTTTGCAATGGTCCGAAGAACATACTTTGAGAATTCTTGGTGTAGGCAGTACACAGAAAGAGGATTTTGGAGTCGGTGCCCTGAGAGGTGGAAAAGGACCTCTGCTTCTCACCAGGGACAGGTTGGACTATACACATTCACACAAACATTTCCTCAAAATCTTCAAAAAAAAAAAAAAAAGGTAGAATTCTGGGCTCCTCTTGTGAATTTAAATGCAAAGAGTAGTGTAGAGTATTGGAATATGTATTTTTATCAGGTTGCTCGTGATGCTATGCCAGATCATGGATGTATTTGGAAACCTGTGGCCAGTGTGCTCTCCAGTGTGCTGTTGATTGTGCGTCTTCCTGCAGCTCCTCATGGAGGCAAACAGTGGCCAAGACACCAGCATAGCTTCTCCTTGATTCCAGTGGCCTTAGAAACTGCACCAGAGAATCGAACACAGTTAATTTCAGAGACGTAAACTCCATAATCTGAGAATATGTATGTGGAGAGATTAAGGAGAAGTTTTTTCTATTTTTTTCCATGATGGCATAATGAGAATTTATGTCAAGACTCCACGTTCCTTTCAAGTCCCTTTGACCATGCCTTTTGGGATATTTTTATATTTTCTGAAAACTGCAAGAATCTTCTAACTGGTAATAGGTAAATACAACATTTCAATTGAAAAATGAATGGCCAATTTATCTTTTGGACAAGTGACAGATCATAATAGGATTAAGATCATTAAGGGAAAAAATGTATGAATGAATGATGTTTAAAGGCATAGAGAAAATGTGAGTTTTAAAAGCTATAGAACAAGACATATTCCATGCTTTTATAATTAAGTCAAAATGAATTCTACTGTTGTATATAACTAAAAAGAACCAATAATAATAATAATAATAATGATAAAAACCTAGAAAAGCAAAAGCTAAAACCCAGCCTACTCCTGTACTCCCTAAGGCCCCTAGGGATCCCATGCTGTTGGTAGATGCAGGATAGCATGTGTGTCAGGAGCTGGAACATCAGTCTCCAACTGGGCCCTCATGCCAATGTGCTCTCATGTGCCCAGCAACCATGGGAAGAGCCACAGAATTAGCTGTTCACGGAGGTGAGACACACACCCATCCAGCACAGCGCCTGGCTGCTGTCACCTTGGAAAGTGTTGGAGCTGCTGTTAGACATTGTGATCATCCTTATTGGTCTCCCATGAGGGTGGGCTTTCTAGCTGGAGGCAATGATTGGCCCGTCTTTCCTCCTCAAGGTCAGTAAGAAAAAATCCCTTAGTAATGCTCTGTTACACTGATTGGATAGATTAAAGGGTTGTGAACTGGAATTTTCTTTGAGCGACTTTCTTGAGAAGGTAGTATCCCTTCTGGGAATCACGAAACCCTAAATATGGCCATGGTGGCAAAGCCCAGCGTTCTCCAGAGTGACCTACCTTCTACTTCTGTAATTCATATTCTCTTTTTTCTTCATTTTTTAAGAACAATTCATTCTGAAATCCTTTCACCTGCCTGGCCCTGAAGATTCAGATAGAGGATCCACAGATGTGACTTCTTGGTGAGCTTGGTGGCATACTCTCTGGCTTTAATTCTGCTGCCCCTGGGGTAATGGACCTGCTTTGGGATGGCAGGTGCTGGGTGAGGACCACAGTCTTACTCGACTTTCTTTCCCAGTAAGCTGGGTGCCAGTAACCTCGCCAGCGGGCCTGGGTGGTGCATCTGCCCTGTGAGAGGAGCTGGGCAGCACAGGGCAGCCTGGTCTCTGGGCTGCAGGGGCCTGAAGTTCCGCCTCTGAGCAGAGGACCTGCTTTGGGAGCAGGCACACTGGCCACCAGACCCTCTCTGACTGGGGCTGGGCGGGAGGGAGGGAGCCCTGGCTCTTGTCACTCTCCTTGCCTGTAGCTGCTGTCACATTGAGCTCTGGGGGGTGGGATGCATTGGTGCCATGGGAAGTGTCTCATGGCCCGAGTGCTAGAAACTTCTACTTTCTCCCAAGACCTAGTAGATTTACTGAATAGATGTTTGTTTCTTCTCTTGCTGCAGGCCTTTAGCACAACTTTCCAAAACATTAAAGTACTTTTAAAACAAATACTTTTATTTTTTTTACAGTTTATGATCACTCCATTGGGGATTGGGTCCATGGAGGGAGCTTCTCTTGGCACTCTTCTACATTGTCTGTGACAGGTGTCTTTAATGATCTGACGTGTTAGCGCAGATGAGCAGGCAGCATCCCTCCTGGCTCTTCCTCTTCTTTCTTTTCATTAGGAGGAAATGTGAGAAAGAAGCAGAATTTGATGCTAATACTAGTCACAGTAATGAGCGATGCATCGAGTGACGTTTGGGCCAGGGATTCTGCTGATGACTATGTTAGTTCACCATCTCTGTGCAGACACTATTCTTGTTTCACGACTTCAGGTGTTGATTGAAGATGTCAGACTCTCCAAAATCATTTTGAGGATCAACATCATTCTTTTGTTGTTGTTGTTGTATCGTTTTTTGAATTTGAATTTTTTGTTTCTTTTTTTACTGCAAAGCTGATGCTTCATTCTACAAAAGAACACCCGAAAATGCAGCATATTATAAAATTAAGACAGTATCGGTCTTCATATCACACTTTCCTGCACTCCCAGTTATTTCTGGTGGGAAGGTCATTAAGTATTTTGGCCTGATTTCGTAGATGAATGTAGGCAAGTCACATTATTGTATAAGGCTTATACGTCATTCTTACTTAAGACCACTTTTAGGTGGCTTCATTAGTGTTATTTCAGAGAGTGAATTTTCCTTCATGTTGGCTCTGCATGCCTTTTGTTTGAAAGAGTCCCTGGAGGGGTTCTCTCTCCCTTTCTCACTCCCACAGGGCAGATTTGATTTCCACGAGCTAAACTGCAGCCCGGCAGCCAGATTTGAGTTCAGATCCCTGCGTAGGAGCGCAGGATGCTCTGGTTCCAGGAGTGCGCTCCTCACGCTCCTCTCCTTCCTACTAAGCAGGCAGTTCATTGGCTTCCACACCAGGGCTCCCCATTGTTTTCAGCCTGGGCTTAGGACCAAGAAAACCCATTGCCCCATTTGACCAGTGAGCAGAGTACAGGAATATTCCCTGGAGACCCAAGTTGAATTCCTGGCCTCCTTTGAGGAGTCCTTGCCTCCATGCTCCAGGCCACATACGTCCAGAGCTTTACCCATTCTTCTGTTCCAGGTTGGGAAGATGTATATCACCATATTGCTTTGTAAACATCTAAAGCATACTCAACATATATTAAAATCTTTCATTCACAATTGCTTTTATTTGAGGTATGGCAGATACATGCATACCTTCCATAAAAACGTACATGTCATCTCTACTGGAATTTTCCTAAACATTTTGTTATCCTTAATTTTTATTAAAAGCACTTCATATTGAGTAATAATATGATTCTTTTGAAATTTGATAAAATGAATCTGAAATAAATTATGTAACTGTTTGGAGTTATAATACTAATTTTTGTTAAAGTCACTAATTAAAGCCAAACCTCAAGAATTCATCAAACACCCAGGTCCTTTGCATTTCACAATTCTGGGGAGGAGGAGGCTGAAAATAATTTTTGAAATTAGCATGTGTTTATTTTGAAAATATTTTATTTTTAACTTTTTCTTTAAAGTATTTAAATAAATATTTCAAACCAATGTTGCAAAAGATGCCTTTTTCTGTATAGGTGAAAAGAGTTCTATTTCAGAGCCTAGTTTTCTTGAATTGTTCCACTCAATTTATTCACTTTTTTGGTAGTTGTCTATGAACAAAAGGAGGAAGACTTCAGTTGTCTCCTTGTTCTTTCTAAAGATTACTAATAAAATCAATTGTCACACACAGGAAAACTAGGTTTAACTGCCACAGAAAAAATTAAGAAAGACTAGGTATTTGAAAGGAACGGAACCTGTGTTTATGTGTCCAAGCCAGAGAAGCAATCACTTAAACAGCGTGAGCTTCCTCTCGCATGATGTATGGCTATCTCCTTGTAGTGCGGTGACCCCGGGGGGCTTCAGCTTTACACCCAAAAGGGACCATCAACCTCAGAGCAGAACAAAACCCACTCCTTCCCTCCATCACCTCAGCCTCTGGTTCATCAAGATATTAAAACCATGGAGACACCAAGAACTTGTGCCTGTGCATTTCAACACCCTTTCCTCGAGGTACAGAGGGTGGGAGTGGGATGTGGACAGGTGGCTGAGATTCAGGTTTAGAGGTTCATGTCCTTCAGCAGATGCAGAGGCACTGGCTTGCAGCAGAGAAGCATGATCTCGAAGCCAGGTTCTGCAAGCCACTGGCTGCGACATGAGGTAAGGCGTGAGGCTCGATGACTGTTGGTTACTCTACTAAGAAGGAGGACCACACATCTGGTGGTCTTCAAGATTAACGATTGTTTATTGTCCACTATGACTGGCACTGGTGGGTACTTAATAAATGGCAGCTGAAACATGGTTACTGCTTTCACCTAGAAAATAGCCCCCTGGATGCTTGTCCCAAATACTTTGTGGAAAAGAGTGAGGCATGTTTATTTATCAGTCAAATAATAGCAAAGATTGCTGCTTGTTATGTTCATGACTCCTCTCTGGTATAAGAGAAAAGAAAAGAAGAAATGTCATTTTATTGTTGTGATTAAAATTCCTAGAGTCATTCAGGGAAGGGGGAGAGTATGAGACTAACTAGTGCGCATACCCAGGATGAGGAGTCAGTCAGGCAGCCCTGGGGAAAGGCCATCCCAAGCAGTGACTTAGACAATGATAGTCATATCTGTATTTCTTTAGAGGTGACACTTTGGGTTTTGGTTATTCTTAAATGAATACTTGTGTTTCTTGGTTCTAAGAGGCATAAAACATGCTAATCATGTAGATGTCACCAGATTGAATGGCAGCTGCTTCCAGATTGAAGAGAACAACAGAGGACTTGCCAAGATAACTAGTGTGTCCCGACCCTGACCACAAAGTTTGAACCCACTGAGGTAACTTGTATGACTCCCACCTGCGTACACGTGGCCCCAGCCAGGAGCCAGCTACTGACCCCTGCTGGGCCAGGGACAGACATCAAGGCACAAAATGGGCTTCTGGTCTCTGAGAAAGCCCTCAGAGGCCCAAACTGCTGCTCTGGTATCTTCCAACAGAAGGGAACTATTCTGCTGGAAACTTGCCACTGCATATCCCTGTACCAGGGATTCCCCGTGAGGATTTCAAGCTACTAGAAACCATGAAGGATAACGAGGAAACAGAAGAACACCAGGACATGCTTTCCCTGTGTCCTGCCATAAGCCATCATATGCATTTCTGTGTTTTGATGTCAAAGCAAAGGTGCTATTTGGAAAAAAAAAGATATCTGTATATTTTTATTTCCCAGATGCTCAAAATCTAGCATTATGATTATGATTTTTCTTTTTTGTTTTGCTTAAAGGTGGAAATTTGGATATTAAGAGAGAAAGAAGAAAAAAAGCCACAAGCTACTCCGAAATAAGCATCCAGACAGGATACAGGCTGCTTCACCATTTCCATGGCTGCTTTCTCAGTTTGTAGAGTTCAATGAGCAAAAGGAGTTTAGATATCATCTGACAACAAGCTGCACGGAGCCTCCATCCTCAGCAGACATCACTTTTGCACAAGTCCTGATGTCAATCAACTGCTACTGTGAAATTCGTCTGAGTAGCAGCAGTTTTATATAACACATTTTCACAAGTCACACCATTTTATGAATACATATCAAAGACATTCATGATGCCAACCAATCTGTCAGCATTCAAATGAGGCATTTGGGGGGAAAAAAGTCAGACACAGTGTAAATGTGACTAATGCCGCAGCATTATAAACCATGCTCCGATGGCGATTTAATGTACCTGGGCTCTTCCCTATTGGTCTCATACTGTCTCCTTTAGTGAAGCAAGATTAATTCCTCAGCATTACCTGTGTAGGGAAGATTACATTCCCTTTTAAGACTATAAACTAGAAATACCTCCCAAACCTAGCCACCCTCTCTTGTCAACACACATATGCAGGGCTTGCTGAGGCAAAACTCTAAAGGGGACCATGGTGACTGCCAGTTCTGAGATTCAAAAGCAGGTGGAATAGTGTTTTAAAAAAATTGTTGGAGGCTAGACAAAATTGGGTTTCAAAATTAGCTGAATTATATATATGAAATACATAGTGTAAGGTAACCCACTTGAGCTATAGGGGCCTCTGCTTTCCTCCTATAAAGTAGAGATAATTATCCCAGTTCCCAGAGTTGGCATGTCTAAATGTGCTTACCTTACCGATATTTATAGAAGATACTTCAAAATAAATTGGCCATATACAGAAGTCTCTTGTTAAGTACCAACCCTCTTCATTTGCGCCAGTCTTTCCTATTTTTATCAGCATTTTCTAAATGTTTAAATGTATTTATTTTACTTTGTTACCAAATTTTATTGTAGCATCATCAAGTCCTGGTGGAAAGGGAAGAATGTGGAAACTAATGCAAGCAAAGCCTGCACCCTCCTTCACTCTGGGATGGCGTGAAGAGCCCAGGACCACTCTGGGCTCCAGGTCTCTCCTGGAACTAAACGAGGGGCTGAGGCTCCCAGGATTATTCTCTGGGAAGAAACAGAAATCACAAACCCACATGGGCATGTGGACGGGGGTGAGGCCAGGAGAGGCATGTGGCCACTGCAGAGCCTCCATACCATCTGGGACGTTTGCTCAGTCCTGGAGTCAGGCCGGCTCTGCCATTGTGGGATATCCAAACTACTGTGACTTCATCTGTCCAGTTGAATCCAAACTAGAGAGATCGATTCAAACAGATGGACTCGGAAGCTTCAGCCATAGCCTCTGAGGGTCTCGCTTGAATTTAAAGAGCCTGCACTACCAGGGCATGGGGATAGAGGACTCCCAAAGAGTGCCCTCAGGACACTAGCCACCAAGACCTGGAGCTACTCCTCTCAAGGGCTTCCCAGCACACTGTCGCTGGCCAAAGCTGCATTCTCAGCTGTTGGAGCTGGATTTGGGGTTCACTGCAGTGTGGATAAATGTTCCCCAAAGTCCCATGTGAGAAAAGTCCAGTTCCCAGGCTGTAGCATTGTTGGCAGGAAAGTGCAGCACAGTAGAAGGAGGTTAGGTGATTGGCGGTGCACCCTTGCAGGGGACAGGGGGACCCCAGACCTCCCTCATCCTCTCTTTCTCACTTCCCAGTCACGAGGTGAGAGCTTACCTGACACTCACATCATGAGGCGCCACCCGCCACAGGCCCAGAGACACTGGGGACAACTGACCATGGCCCCAAACTACAGAACCATGAGTCAAAATAAAACATTCCTCTTTTTAAGTGTATCATCTCAGTTATTTTGTTACAGTTAGGGAGAATGGCACACAGGCCTGGCTTCAGGGCTAGAGCCAAGCAAGCAGAGGAAGGGTGATGTGAAACTCGGTGGCAGCGAAGTCAATACTGTTAGAAATGTGAGGCTCAAGTATCAGAGAGACAAAGAACAGACACTAAGCTCACTGGTCAGAGATATGGCATGGGGGCAAGGTGGCCTGGGTTTGGACTCTGATGAAGAATCAGAGTGCCAGGATACTGGGCCCCAGGAGGCACATCCAGACAGCACAGGTGACATAGGACCTTGAGAGTGAGGGTCAGGGAGCCAAGTGGCTAACAGTCTCGCCACGTTCTGCCCTTCTGCTCGTCTTTCCTTCCCGGGTGCAGGTCTGATGCAGGTCCAAACCCTGAACAGGGTCTTGAATTGTGAAGAGCAGTGTGAGCAGGACAAACAAGCCCAGAGCAAGGAGGAGAGAGCACTGGGTTCCAGGGAGAGGACGGTAGCACTGTGTCTCCTGGGAGCCACAGCGTTGGGGCAGAGTCAGCAAGAAAGAACAGGCTGGCTGGACTGCGGGTTGAGAGGGAAGCAGGACAGGACGCCCCAAGGACACAGTCTCTGAGCTACACCCAGAGGAGGAGCGGCTGCAGGAGCAGGAGAAGCTCACCTCCGAAGAGTGCCCGGGAAGGCAGCATGTCACCCACCGCAGCAGGAGGGTGCGTGCGTGGCTCCTTTTCCTGGGAGGAGCTGATTGGAGAAGGGTGGACTCTGGGGGGCTGAGTGGAAGAGGTGTACTGAAAGACAAGGGGCCGGGCGAAGAAGGAGGCTCCGCGGAGGAGGGGGCTAAGCCAACTGAGTACCAGGGGGAAGAGCAGCTATTCAAAGCCTGGGACGTAAAGCAGAACCACCAGGTGCAGCCCAGAGGAGACGTGTGTGCGGCCTGAGGGAGGCCGAGGCCCGAACACAGTTAGCACTCACTCTGGGGCATGTCGGAACTTCAAAGAAGGAAATGTGCTAAAGATCAAAATGAAGTCCTTACTGAAAATGCAGATAAGGGGCTTGGCTTATTCATTTGCTCTTTCACACTTCCGGGACCTTCAGGGTTACAAGCCCACAGATGTCAACTCATTTTATAAGCAAGTAAACCTAAACCTAAGAAAAGTAAGCATGATGTCGGGCATGGTGGCGCACACCTGTAATCCCAGCAGCTCAGGAGGCTGAGGCAGGAGGATCACAAGTTCAAAGTCAGCCTCAGCATCTTAGTGAGGCCGTAAGCAACTTAGCAAGACCTTTCTTAAAATAAAAAATATAAAAAGGGCTGTGGATGTAGTTCAATGGTTAAGCATCCCTGAGTGCAATCCTCAGTACCAAAAACAAAAGAAAAGAAAAGGAAAGGAAAGAAAGGGCGAGAGAAGCTAAGGCCCTTCTCAAGTAGACATAGCCAGTTAGCAACCAGCCGGATGCAAGGGCTGCTGCGTAGTGGGTCTGCAGTCAGCATGTTGAACATGAGTCTGTTTACGCTAGCATGATGACAATTTTCCATCCAATTAACATTTTTCAGAAAATATGAAACTGTAATCCCCTAAATGCCATATTTTATAAAAGCATCAACACATTATTTCAATGTATGCCTTTTCAGTGAAAGAACAATAAATAAACTTACAATTATTCTTTACTTAATGACAAGATATGTTCTGAAAAACACATTTGGGTATTTGTGTTAGTCAGCTTTTCAATGCTGTGACTAAACTAGCCAACAATGACAAGTTAGAAGCAGGAAAGCTAATTTTGGCTCACGATTTCAGAGGTTCAGTCTACAGTTGGCCAACTCTACAACTCCAGGCCTGAGGTGAGGTGGAACATCCTGGTGGAAGGGCACGATGGAGGAAAACTTCTTAGCTCATGGCAGCTGGGAAGCAGCAAGAGAGGGCAAGGAGCCAGGACACATACAGTTCAAGGATAGAACCCCAGTGACCTACGTCCTTCAGCCATGCCCCATCTGACAACAGTTACACCCGGTACAGTAGTTCATTCAATTTATTAATCCACCAGATGGACTAGTCCACCAAGTGATTGTGATTAGATCTCAGTCTAATCATTTCCCCCTGAACATTGCTGCATTGCCTCAGTTGAGTTTTTGAGGTATAGCCTCATGTCTACACCATCAGAGCTTTGTTAGGTGATCTTGTTGTGTGCACGTCCTAGAGTACACTCCACACACCCAGATGGTATGGGTCTATCACTGGAGATGGCTTCCTCATACAGCCAAGAGCTGCAATAACACAGGAATTGTGGAGCCGCTGCCAGTATAATGCAGCATAGCTTCACTATAACTTTTCTAAGAAGAAAGAGTACACTCTAAACTAATAATGACTTGTACAGTGTGGTAGGTAGGCACATAACTCAGTTACATAATTCCTATCATTATCAGGTACCAAGTGCAGCACATAAATGTAAGTGCTAGACTGACCTGTTATATCAGTATCAACATGAGGGCATGAGTGATGTTTGGGGCTACAATTTTTTTTTGTAATGGAGATTGTACCCAAGGGGGCTCTACAACTAAGCCACATCCCCAGCCTTTGTTGTTTTTTTTTATTTTGATGCAAGTCCTTGCTAAGTGGCTTAGGGCTTTGCTAAGTTGCCAAGGCCTGGAATTTGCAATCCTCCAGCCTCTGCCTCCCAAATCTCTGGGATTACAGACCAGTGCCATTATGCCCAGTGGGCTACAACATTTTGATGGCTCTGACTCCAGTAGGAAACATTCGTCTTCATGACCGTTATTTCTGTGGCCGCATTACACGGTGCAAGACTGTATTCATAGTCAGCACCCATAATCTAGTCACTTCTAAGTTTTCCAAATGCATTCAGTTTATGTTGCAGATCTTTTTATACATTTCATTATTATGAGAAATTTCTAAATCTTTCATTCATTTCAAGAAATACATTTTTAACAATCTTACTATAGAATGCTCTTGGCAAATTTAATACTAAACTTTGAGGATCTTTTTTAATATAACTTATTAATAGTTTATAAATTTCGCAGATTTTTTAATTGAATGAAATGTAGGAATTAGTAAGACCTTGGGAGACAAGAGGTGATGGCATGCATTGATTGTAAATCTTGTTATCCAAATCAAGTACCTGATTCCATATACTAACCCATACATCATCAAGACGAACTTAAGAATGGTAACTTTTATTACCTGGTTTTACAGATATCAACTGAAACTCACCATTGTTCATGTGGCTAGTTTCTTCATTAAATCAGTCTCCTAATATCTACTCTCTAGGGTAAGTAGCATTGAGACAGCAGTGGTGTATTACTCATTATTGTCATGAGCAGGTTTTGTCATAACTTCACTGAGTCAGGTAAGAGAAAGGACACTAATGGACAGAATGCATGTCATTAGAGTTTGTTCTCATCTCATGTCTGAAAAAATGACATGAGGTGAATTCCAGACCCTCTCACGGCGTTGGAGAGAGGGCCTCTGACCCAGTGTAGTTCAGGCACACAGGCTCCCTCACAGGCTCCTCCCTCACGTGCAAGACTTGACCTGTTCAGAGCAGGGCCAGCTGACCCACCACTGTTTTCTAAAGCTGCAGCCCCATTTGTAAGACCAAGTGCCCCTGGCCAGGTGCTTACACAGCAGCTCAGCACAAACTAAAGCAGATAGCGTGCACAAAATACCACAAAGATCAGAAGACAAACCAGCAACACTTTGCAGTAAATCAAAGGTAAGGTGCGAGGCCACCATGGAGAAAGAGACCTCAGAGCTCAGCAGCACTGGAAGCCGAGCAGGTCAGGGTGCAGGGAAGTGCACTGAGGTGAAGCAGACCCGCTGCAGCCACAAAGAGCAGCAGAGCATCCGAGGCCACAGCCCCAGATAGGAGAGGACGAGGGTCTTGCTTCCCGCCTGGCGTGCTGTGTCTTCACTGGGTTCCACTTTGTTCAGATGTACCAGCATCAGACCATGCCATCCTATTTCTGGTTTGGAAAAATGAACGACCACACTGGCCATTTCTGCTGCTTCCAGCCTCCTCACAGCCTTGGTGCCACGGCAGACCCTGAGCCCTGGAGGAGGATGGTCTCTCTCCCGAAGTTCCCTTTGACTTCCCTGTTTGCCATTGACCAGAACCAGGTTCCATGGACACCTGCTCTGCAGAACAGCCGGGAAAGGAAGGCTCTAGCCTTCTGAACCTCTGACCCAGAGGAATACTCCATCAGCATAAAGGAGAGCAAAGGAGAGTGTTGTAGCCTAGCATAGATTATGGCTTAACTCAATAAGCACCCTATAGACCACAGGATATTAATCAATAAGATAAGGTAGAATTATAGGATAAGTAGTGTTAAGCTAGCCTAGTTATAAGTTACAAGTAGTGCTTAAAGAACTTAGCCTGAGTGACTCCTTCTTAAAAGAAACCATCTTGCTTAGAGTGGGCAGTTATCCTAATTAATAAATTTTAATTGTTGCAATGTCTGCCTAACTGCAAATGTCAACCCCACCCATGAGGGAAAGTCCCCACACTTGTCACAGATCCTTCCAACACTGTAGCAATTTGCATAACTGCTAATTTTAGTGTCTGTAAGGGAACTTGCTTTGTGCAATTGCAGACCCCCACACAAAGGGAGGGGTGGTTTTGATCTTTAAAAGCTTGGACGAAGCGAGGGCATGTGTTGCTGCACTCTGAACAGCGTCTGCTGAGGAGCAATCCACAGTCGGCTAATAAAGACTCTCCAATCTGGACAAAAGCTGAGACTTGGTGTGTTTTATGAACACCCGCCCCATAGCAGAGAGGACTTTCAATCCGGGACCCAAATCGTCTTCCATGCTCCAGAGATTGGCCTTGTGGTGGGACAGACATGAATAAAATTCCCCGGTAAATAGACAGTGTATGGGTACAAGCACCTAAATCACGGCTTAGCGGAAGAAGGCCACACATGGGTCTCAACAGCTGGAACTGGGCTCATCCTGTCCAACTTCCGGGGCATCTCTTGGCTTTCTTTTCACTGGGTGTGTGTCAGGTTATGCAAAGTCCCAGGCCCAGCATGCTCAGCAGGCTTACAAAATAAGTTTATGTATGGTTAAACAGGGATCGCTGGTGGGGGGACTCCTGGTGGCCGCCCGTGGTATTGGCTTGGTGGCCCCAGAGGCCTTGCTGGTGGGGCTCCATTCTCAAGCTGCTGCTCAAGCTTGCCTTGACAGGAACACCAGGGGCTGGAGGGGTGCATGGTGTCTTCACCCACACTGTGGTCTCCAGAACGAGTCAGAGAGCTGCTGCGGACAGAAGAGGGAAGAGCCACCTCGGCACCCCATGGGAGAGGAGAGCGGGCTACAGCTGACCCTGGGGAGACTTCACCCCTGGGCTCCAAGTCAGGAGCCAGTTTATTCTCAGGCTGGCTTAGGCCTTAAGATGGGTCACTAGGAAATCAGGCCCTGATGTTGTTATGGTTCAGCTTCCCTGGGAGATGGCAAGAAATTTCTAAAACTATCTGCTCTACTGGAACTGGCAGGGTTATCTTAGTGCTCTTCAGCACAAATTACTTAAAATAATCAGTATTGAAAAAAAAAGCATATTTTTGGAAATATAATGATTAAAATTTCCATTCTATATGCTTACTATGTATAAAAATATTTTCATAAATGTGTCCTGTTTTTTAATTTTCAGAAAGCCAATTAGTAATTACAAAGTCAAAATATTTCTCACAAGAGTCCTCCAATAATGATGTGAAGTACAGAAACGTGTTCAGTTGGAGAAACCCACCAGATGTTTCATATTTAAAACAATAATAAAAAACTTAAAGGTACCTCTTTCCATTCCCTGAACTCTTGTTCCCAAAGAGTGAAGGTGAGACCACTCTCGGTGCGCCTGGGTAGATGCTGCTGGGCTGTCCCACCTCCATACGGCAGGAGCCACAATGCTTGCCTGGCTTGAATTGCCCGCCTTCTGAAACACTCCCCAGTTCATCTGGGGGGCTGTCTCATGTCTGCTGGCCAAGCCCCCCGACTACCCCCAATCCTCATCAGCCCTGTAGCACCTATGCCCTGCTTTATAAGCTGCTGTCAGGAATTTAGTACCTTAAGGCAAACTTCAACACCTTTCTTTCATGTTTTATTTTTTTCCAGCTTTACAGTCAGGACACAGCTGCAGAACCTGGCAGGGAGGGGAAGGAACCTGCCCTCCACACCCCTGCTGTTCTCTCAAACACAGCCAGCTGCTTATGGATGCATTAGGTGACATTTTGGCCTCCAGAAGGACACATATTCTCTTTGTGGACTATTTATAGTAAACAAAACCAACAGCTCTGCAGTGCAGACAGCATGCACGGAGACTGTGTGAAGACAGCAGCACCCAGGCCCACTCTGGGCCAACTTGCAGGTGCAGGCTGCAATTGCAGGCACAGCCTTGGGTCACACTGGGCTGGGGGACCTGTCCTCTCTCTCCCAGGAAGTGGTTCACTTAATGACACAGCCTTCACCCCTCAACAAAGGCACCATTCCACATTTCCACCTAAGACTTGCAAGAAGAAAGAAAGGAAGGAAGAAAGAAAGAAAGGAAGAAAGAAAGAAAGAAAGAAAGACCCTCATCCTTTGACAATCTAAAGATTTTCACCCCAGCTGCCTACCTGTGGTGTGTCCAAATCCTGTTTTTGAAGAAAGCAGGACTCACACATGATGGTGGGTGCTGGGCAGCTGAGGTAGTTGGCTCCTCCCACAGGGTTATTTGCCTGAGGATTTAAGAGCTCCCAGGGAGATATTCTGAAGAAAGAAGGAGCCAGACATAAACCACTCTGCAGGAGCGGGTGATTCTGAATTCTGCACGTGTCCCTATGTGAATTTACAACTCTGCCAGAGCCCTGGCTGAAATTGCAGGCTAAAGAAAATCTGCAAAGTTGCCTCCGTGAAACCTCCACACCACGGCACACGGTACACAGGCAAGAAGAAAGAGGACAGAGCCGGACTCTGGGCCCCTCCACAGAAGCAAGCAGAGCGGAGAGGTGAGGCACGCACAGGGGACCCCTTCTTGCAGAAGAACACAGACAACTGGACTGGACGAGTCCTCCACACCCAGTAGCAGTACCACTGCTACAGCGTCAGCATACAAACCGACGAGGACACCCTTGGTGGCTTCAGGAAAGGCTGGGACAAGGCTATGGGTGTGGGCACTGTGGATGGGCATACTGAG
This sequence comes from Xerus rutilus, assembly GCA_028644305.1. NCBI lineage: Eukaryota > Metazoa > Chordata > Mammalia > Rodentia > Sciuridae > Xerus > Xerus rutilus. Next base: position 78,247,651 of record CM053411.1, on the reverse strand, counting down.
TGGATCACTGAGATTCGTGCGTTGGCTTTCACTTCCGTGGACTCCCTCACCAGGCACTTCCTGAGAGCCAGCCTGTGCACCGGCTTACTGCAGCCCCGTGGACCAAGCAGACACAAGTGGCTTCTACCTTCAGCCAGCTGTGAACCATCAGGGACGTCAGTGAAGTGAACAGTTGCCACAGTTGCAAAGTACTTAAAGATTCCGGGAGAGCAAAGAGCAGGGTGTGAGCACGGGGAATACTCATGCTGGGGTTCAGGGAGTGGGAGTCCTTAATTAATGTTGGAGAATCAGAAAAGGCTTGAAGATGTGACTTTGGTGTCAAGGCCTGATAGACGGATAGCTGTGCACAGGGTGAAAAGTTAGGAGCAGGGTGTGCGAGGGAGAGGGAGATGCTGCAAGGTCCCAAGGCCAGGAGAGGCCTCCAGGGTGGTCAGGGCAAGGTTCTTTCCTCTTCCTGTCTTCTAGGTAGGAATCCACTGAAAGATCATTTCAAGCAGGGGAGGCCATCATTAGAATGACCACAGCCCCTTCCCATCTGAAGATCCTGGCGGTGCAGCCAGGGGATCTGGGCCACAATTTGCATCACCTCAGATTCAGTGGCCTGTAACAACGTAGACCCACATGCATTTGCACGGCTCTAAAACTCAAAAGTCTAAAAGCATGGTGTCAGCTGGGCTGTGTTCCTTCTAGAGCCCACAAAAAGGCTGATATTTTAGAAAAACACATGGCATACAAAAATGGATGGATGACATATTAAATGTTTACATTCTAATGCTAAAACCAATACCCACGTCAAACTTTAAGAACAGAAAATGGCCCGTCCATCCACAATTCTCCTCTACTATTCTCAGGGTCTTCTGCTCCCACAACAGCCTCCATTCTGTGCTAACCAGTCCTCGTGTTTCCTAATAGATTTTTATACACACACACGTCAGAAGACAGCATTTTGTTAATTTTCCAGGGTCCTGTCCTTCATACAAATGGGGCCCTTCTGTCTGCATTTTTGTTTTCTTTGTGGTTTTACACATTGTCAGATTCTCAGCTCATCTGCCCCGAGGTTGCAGAAGTGGTTAACTGTCACTCCGTCACATGAGTAGCCAGCCATTTCCTCATCTATTCCATATTTGACAGATACTTCTGCATCTTTTACCATCTCACTATTACGTATACTGCTCTAAGCACAGTTTTGCAGTCTTCTTTCTTCTGAGAGGTGAGGTTTCTGCAGGTAGCGTAAATGCAGCAGGAGGGCACTCAGGCCTGGACACCTGCAGTCCCTCACACGCGGCTGAGGGACGCTACTCGGGCGGCCGCTGCTCTGGGCCTCACCCACACTCAAAGCTCTCCCACTATCATTTCCCACCTCTTGCATGTTAAATAGTAACACATTTTGAATTTTAATTAGCATTTCATGATTAGTAATGAGGTTGAGCACTTTGTCATTCATTTATTCATAATTTGTTTTTACTATTTTATGAAATGACTATACTGCTTGTATTCATTGTATCTTGTTTTCATTTTATTTTTGATTCATAGATAGTTTTTTTTAATTTTTTTTAGTTGTTGATTGACCTTTATTTATTCATTTATTTATATGCGGTGCTGAGGGTCGAACCCAGTGCCTCCCACATGCGAGGCAAGCGCTCTACCACTGAGCCACAATCCTAGCCCTCATAGATAGTTTTTGACATAAACTTTTGGTTATATATGTTACAATCATTATTTTCCAAAGTTATAACTTTTTTTCACTTTTTTTACTTTGTGTGTCGATTAATTAAAGCCCTTAATTTTAAATGCAGTGAATATATTATTCTTTTTAGGGCTTAAAATCATTGAAATGATCTTCAAAAGTTTTCAATATGTTTGACGTTCATATTAAAGGTTTTCATCTATCTGGAAGTGATTTGCAGGTGGGAAGGATACAATTTTACTTATTTTTCATATAAATCAATTTGGGAACTCTCTGCCTCTCCTACTGTCCATGCGTGCCAACTCTGGAGAATGTCACACTGTGTATGAGGAATCCTTTGGTGGGGACGGTATCTTCACCAGGTTCCTTGATGTGCTGTGCTTATGCTAATTAGTAAAACAATATTACTTCATCATAAGTTCAGTGCTGAGAGATAAAAACAAAACTTCTCTTTTGTTAGCACTATTTGATTCTCAGGAGAACTTAAAACAGTGCACTGATCCATAGAGAAAAGATTCAGTAGCAGGATAGTGTGGGAAAATCCATAGGGTCAGAGAAACACAGGTCTGAATTCTAGCTTTGCCACCAACGAGGTACCTCAGGTCGGGAAGTTAAAATAAATCCCTGGGTTTTCACATGTCCTCCACCATAAGACAAGGAGGGAAGATGCCAACCAGTATTTGCCAGGTGGATGGTGCTCCTGGCATAATGGATTTCTTTAGTTTCCTGTACTGGTGGTACTATTTTTCTGCCCACAAAGACACATACTCCCCTAATGTCATAATATTGCCATTCAGATAAATAAGTGAATGGTAGCTTCATGGCACCACCATGGAATAAGAAATAATTCTTTGTGGGAATTGTTCCTAAGTAATTGCTTTCTGTCTTTTTAAGCTGCCTTTGCCCAAATATCCACAGTGATGCTAATACTTAAAAATGTTTTTAATAGCCATGGCTTTGACCAAATGACCATTTAGTTCATGAAATGCTTATAGATGTTTTACTTTTCAAAAAAAAACACAATTGTCCCTACAATCACTTTATGACATTTTAAAAAAAGAGAGAGAAAGAAAAATGATTAAAAGTCAAACTACGATGCAAACCCGAAGCTGCACTCTTGCCCTGAGGGCTCAAGGAGGCAGGGCCACTGGAGACACAGGCCTGAGCAGACTCGGGAGGGGAGACAGTGTTTACACTCACATTCACGTTTGTAGAACAGCAGCAGTTGTCATTCCTATTATCCTCACAGATGGTGCAAGGGTGGCCAGGAACCCACAGAGAAAACCTGTGCCCCACGGGAATGCACCACGCTAAGGTGGCCTCACCACACCCTCCGTCGTGGGCTCAGGGCGCAAAGCTGCTTTCCCAGGCAAGGCTCTAGTGCTGGGCGGTGGGAAGCTCCCCCATGCCCTCCTGGGCTCTCTGGGCTGCCCTGTGCCTTCAGTCCTGTTTCTGAGGTGACCTAAAGAAGGGCTGGAGTGATCAACCCCTGGAAGTCCCACAGTTAGCCTGCTAATCTCAAGGGCCTCCATTACCAATGACCCCAGTCTTGGTGCACACAGCAGTCTGATCCTGGAGTGCACACGTCTGGTGTGGAGGTGTCAGAAGGCCGTTCCCCTGGGAGTCCCTGAAGCAGTGCCACCTCTCCTCTCCTACTTTCCAGGGTTGCTGGCTGTCCCTGCAGCTCCTGGGAGGGAAGACACAGTGCCCCCGCCTCTGCCTCCTTTACAGAGTCCTCCTGTGTGGCCACATGTCCCTCTTCCTGTAAGGACACCCGTCATTGGATCCGTTCCCACCCTCATCAAGTACAGCCTCATCTTAACATGATTAATTTGATTATATTTCCAAAGGCCCTATTTCAAGTAGGGTCACGTAGGATTAGGATTTGAGCATGCGTTTGGGCACCACAATTAAAAACATATTGGTTAGTAAGTGGCAATTACTTTTTTCTGTATACATACTTGTACGTGTGTTTGTATTTGGGTGTAATTAGATAGGTCCGGAGCTAGCTCGATATTTTCCATAGTGAATTATGAGATAATGTGCTTTTCTTTTCCCATCGCTTTGAATAACAGACAAGAGATAGCAACTACCCCTTTCCAAGCAGTCATTTCTAGAATGGCTAAAATGACTAACATGAGAATTACCTGTTGCCAATTTACAGAGACCCAAAAGTACAATATTATGATACTACGGTAGGGAAAGTTTTGTGTGTAGGAACTCTTTATGCACAGATGTGGAATCTAGTCAAGGGCAAGCTTGTGGGGATCAACAGTGCAATACAACTCTCTCTGCTGTCAATATGATACTAACACGGGTAGCAGAGCAGGGTCACAATTTAGGAGTCAAACAGGATTCTCCCACTCTGTAGCACCATGAGTGAGCCAGGTCAGAGGCAAGGTGTTCCCTGTGAGCACTGTGTAGACAGCAGAGCTGCATGTTCTCTCAGACACGGTCCAAGTCAGAGTGTTGTGGACTCAATGTTTATGTCCTTCTGCTTTCATGTTGGGGCCCTGAACCTCCATGTGATATTATTTGGAAGTAGGGCCTGTGGGAGGTGATTAGAGTTAGATGGGTTACCAGCTAGATCCTCCGAGAGGATTAATGTCCTTATAAAAAAGTGAAGTGTCATAGCTTGGACATAGATGTCGCCCGAAAGCTCCTGTGTTGATTCAGGAGTGATTGCACTGTGAGATCTGTGAGCAATCATCCCTTTCTAGCTAGAATGAACGAGTGGTGGTTGCTGTAGGCAGGTGGGGCAGGGATGGAGCAGGGGGTCACTGGGGCTGCCCTGGAGGTGCCCTTCCCTGCTGCTCTTCCCCCTCTCTGCTTCCCAGCTGCCCCTAGTGAGCTGCCTTCCTCCACCACCACTCTTCCACCATGACGAAATGATGGAATCAGCTGACTATGGACTGAACCTCTGAAATCAAGAGCCAAAATACAGTTTCCTCCCCTAAATTGTTCTTGTTGAGTATTTGGTCAATGACGAAAAGCTGACAAACACAGAAAGGGACCAAAATTTTCTGTCCACCATGTGAGGACACAGGGAGGGGCTGGCCATCTGAAAGCCAGAAAGAGAGCTGTCATTAGAAACCAAACTTGGCTGGATCACGGTCTTGGCCTTTCTATCCTCAGAACGATGAGACAGTAGATTCTGCAGGTTCAGCCACCCAGTCGTGGCGTTTCTTACTGCAACCTGAGCAGATGAAGACCTGGAGGTAAGAAGGTGCTACAGGACTGACAGGGAGCCCTGCTCTCCACGGAGGTGCAGACACCGGTGACTTTTGTTTATTTTTTCACGTTACTCTGTTATTTCCAAGACTGTTGGCATAGTATTCATGGTCAGAGCAGGGAGTTTAAGTTTTTCTGCAGGATCTGGACTTCCTTGTCTCTTTTCATAATATAACTCTGCCTATTCTTGCAGGACAATACCATCCAGAAACAGGCTCCATCCCCACGCTCCAGAGCCAAGTGACTAAGTGCATACCCAGGGAACATGAGGGGAAGTGAGGTGTGCCACCACATCCCTTTCTGGAAAGAAGTGCTTGCCCTTCTTCTGCTGGAGTGGGGCAGCTTCAGCCATGCACAGCACGCCACCGTAAAAATATATGGAGCTCAACAAAATGGTCGGGAGAGCGTGGTGTCATCTTTCAGAGAGAAGGGCCACAGAAAATTGACCACCATCTGGTCTCGGAAGGGAATGTTTATTTTCAAATTATTTCCAAGGCAGACACAAACTCGCTTCCCATTTGGCCTCGTCCTGCATGCTCTCATCTTACGCTGTGCTCGGGAGGGCTTCCCCTCCACCAACGAGTTCAAAAACATAATAAATCAATTGATGGCCGAGTAATATGGATTTTATGTCATCCTCTTGCCCACCTTTGACAAAACTGCTTTAAAAAAGGACATTTAACTCACAATTGAGATGAGCCAATGTAGTTTATTGAAGGAACAAAAAAGGAGAGAAGAAAACTTTTGCCCTTCCAAAATATTTCTGTAAAAAATTCATTTTTATAAGAGACTAAAACAGACAAAGAGAGAAAGAGAATCAACTCTTAGTGGAACACAGAGAACAGTGTGTCCAAGCACAGAGCTGGAGAGCAATGCCATGTCTACAAGTGGCTCCCTGAAGGGGTGGCCCCTATGGGAAACGCCTCCTCCCCTTCCCTCCAGGGTGTGAGTCTAGCTAACATAGCGATGCGCGCATCACTGTTTTTCATACGTAAAGAGACAATACAGTTTCAGCATGATGGCACGTGTATCTTGAATTTCTTCTAAGCCCAGAGCTGAAATTTCTCAGATTCTTTCTCCATCAACATGTCACCTGCCACGACTGGCCCACGGGAACTTCTGTGACACTTCTTGGGAACTTGTGGTCAGCCTCCCTTGGCCTGTCATGTATTCAGAAGGGACAAAGTTGGCACCTCACCCCAATGGGGACCATGCAAGGACATTCTGCTTGCCCTTCACCCCAGGGCTCCACATGCAAACGAGAAGGCAGCTATCTCCAGCTCTTGGAGAACGATCTCATCTCTTCTGTCCTTGAGGCTCCCACGGCCTGGATACACTGTGACAGGAATTTCAGGATGTCTACCTTCAGTGAAGCACAAGAAAAGTATGAACAAGAAAAGAGCCACCTGAACATGACAATTAAGGAAATTACACATCTTCCTCTTCTGGTATAGCTGGTTGTTCTTTAGACGTTTGTATTCACAGATGTAGGAGGTGACCTGACGCTGCATTGAACTCCCGTCTACGTGGGATCCAACAGCGAGGCTTGCAACAGGTATTTTGATTTTGCATCTGTTTTATGCACAATTTGGAGTGCATTTTGGACTGTCCCATTGTGGGACCTTTCATGTAGTGTGGGTCACATTCAAGGAGGGACTATCTCTCTCCCTCTTTGCAGGCTAACTTTTGTAGACATCTTTTAAAGCCATTAGTGACTATGAAAAAATTTCAAGAGAACTTCCGTTTTTCCTGTATTTGAGTAGGTTTTTCTTAAGTCAACTGGCTTCAGCCCAAGAAAAAATGATGTTAATTTATATGTCAAAACTCATTTTCCGTAAAAACTCCATTCCTTTTTTTCTGGATATATCTTTTTATAACAATCTTTCCTAAGGCTGGAGTAGGAACAGTCAAAAACACAACAAGCAAATAAAGTAGACATGCACACCTTTTTATTCCACCTTTCTTTGTGTCTGATGGAGGTAACTATGATGTCTTGTGCTTTAAATGGGACCTAAGCAGGATTTGAGTCTTCCTCAAGTCTAATGTAAGACGAGAAAACGGTACAAATGTGGCTGGGCTTTCCTGCTACCTGTTGCCTCCCTTGGCACCCAGAACCCAAGATCTACTTGGTGGGATGTGCCAAGTCTCCCTGAGGTCCCAGCCTTCCAGGATGCAGGATCTCAGCACTGCCTCCCCTGATTCTCAGAGTGCTGGGATGTGCACCACTGAGAGCGCTCTGCAGAGTGGCCAGGACTGTCCAGGGCCAGGGCCATGTTCTTGGACGCTTAATGAGGGGGCACCAAGCTGCACCCTGGCATCTTGGTGGGTTCACAATTCATCAAATAGCAAACTGAAAGTTCTTCTGGAGTAAGTTCTTAAACCTTGACATCCTGGAGCCTCTTCTAAGACTTGGTCCTCTGATGCTCACCTCTGTCCCCTGCAGAAGAGGGCAAGTTAGACAGAGCTAGTATTTACTTAGCACCAACTGTGTCCCAGGTTGTCTGTCTCCTCTCTGTCCTCGTTGCTCTATGAAGTAGCATCAGTTTCATTATGCAGACAAAGAACTGCCTGAGACTGTCTAGCAAAATTGTTGAGTGAAGTCCTAAGGTTTCCAAGAGGCAGGACAAGGTGTCAAACTGCTACCTCGATGTAAAGCTGAACCTTTGGTTTGTGCTGCTTAAATTAGTGCCACTGGTGAAAGGGAGCTCATTGTCATGTTCGAGGTATTACAAAGTAAGTTGGCCTTGACTGCAGCCCCAGGGATGCCCCAGTGGAACAAAGTGGCTCCCTACCCTGGCCTCATGCTCATGCAGCAGGGGGATCACCACGGGTCACCCTCAGAGCTGGCGCCAGCGTCCCCAATCCATACTGCTACATCTGTGCTCTGCAGTAGGAGGCTTGCCCTACTTGTGGAGCCCTTGTGCAGGCCAGGCCCTGCAACAGAACATCGGGAGAGCAGGACACACAGCCAGGGTCCCAGGGAAGAGGAACTAAATGTTGTCTGATGAGCTCTGTGAGAGCAGGGCGCCAGATCACACGGCACACAGGTAGCCCTGCCTGCGTGTGGCAGGGTCCTCCAGGGAGCACAGCCTCCGTGGGTCTTAACAAGCAGCGGTTAGCGAGATGTGTGAAGGTCGTGTGGCTTAGTGAGGTGTGACATGGTGGTGGTGTGGCCGCGGAGCCTGGTGTGAGGACAATGGCGTGGTACATTTAATCCCGCCACGCAGCTAGAGGTGTCGTTCGCGCACATTCATTAGCACATACAAACCACATGACAAGGAAAACTCTGTCTAAGTAAATATGATGCCTCTTTACAGCTTTCATTAATATTCATTTGCAACGTGTGTGTGTCATCTGCTAGCACAAAGCAATAGTAGCAGGTGCCATGATGGAAAATATATTATGAAAGGAAAGCCAGAAGTGAGAAAACGCGCATTCCTTCAATCTGTTTCTGCCTGTTGGAAGAAGAAAGGAAAGTCCTCCGCTGAAGCAGGAGATCACCCGGGAGCCTTTCTCCCTGGAGTGCTTTGCCTGCCCTGCCGAGGGTCCGGGACAGACGCTTACCACACCTCTAATAACGGATGGGGTGGGTGCAGACATGATGGTTTGTCAGCTCAGGATTTTCCAAACTTATGGAGGTGCAAAGTGAGCGCACACAGCCACTCGGTGTCCACTAAAGCATATGGGATATCATTTTTCATTTTATTCTGAAATGGGCTTTATGTTAAAAGAGTTCACCCACCTAAAGGGTCGTGAAGTGCTCCACATATGTAAAGCTGCAGACCAGTCCTGGTGTCTAGTGGGTTAGGTGTGAGATGCATTTTGATTTAGTTGTATTTCTAACCTAAGAAGGGTCTGTCAGGACGGGATCCTGTCATAAGCCAAGGAGCCCTGGCGATGACCTCTTGGATGTTTAGCTTCCCCACTAGAAAATGAACTCTTATAAATTAACTCTTTTTTTTTTGTTTTTTTGGTTTTTTTTTTTTTGGTACTGGGGATTGAACTCAGGGGCACTCGACCACTGAGCCACATCCCCAGCCCTATTTTGTGTTTTATGTACAGACAGAGTCTCACTGAGTTGCTTAGCACCTTGCTGTTGCTGAGGCTGGCTTTGAACTCACGATTCTCCTGTCTCAGCCTCCCAAAGTGCTGGGATTACAGGCGTGCGCCACCGTGCCTGGCTATAGATGAACTCTTATTCTTTAACTCAGGGAGTTTTACACTATGCCTGTGTATTCAACAAATATTCCATAATTGAATGAACCAAGTGTAGACTTTTTTACTTGACTTGAAAATCACCACCGACTTCATCTGTCCCGCATGGCTCCCTGGGCCTGCCACAGTCGCTCCGTCTCCGTGAATTCCGAGGGAAATTCCCTCTGCACCCTGGAGCCCCTCTGATAAATCCCACCATATTCCACGTCCACTTGAACTACCAGCGCGAAACCCACAGTCCTGTGCTACCGCTGCTCCAGGGAGCAAATACTCCTTTCACAGCTTTTACCTGGCCGGGCTCCCTCACTTCAATAGCTGGCCAGATTGGATATCTTCCTACAGATTCTCAGTGGGCTTCTCAGGAATCCCAGCTCCAGGGGAAAGAGAGCTGGGCTACAGTTCTGAATGTGAATGTTGATTGCATGCACCTTGTGAACTTGAGAAAGTTATGTCATCTCTCTCAGCCACAGTTTCTTTAATAGTAAATCACGAGGAATGACAGATACTTGTATTTGTCAAGGTTTTCCAGAGAAACTGAAAAAATAGAGTGTGTGTGTGTGTGTGTGTGTGTGTGTGTGTGTGTGTTTGCAGTGTACCTGCAGGACAGATTTGCTTTAAGGAACTGGCCCATGTGGTCATGGGGGTCTGCACATCTGAAGTCTGCAGAACAGATGGGCAGAGAGGAGGCTCAGGAGACAGTTGGCAGCTGCAGTCCAGTCTGAGGCTGCCTGGGCTGGAGCCCTCTTCCTCAGGGACCCCAGGCTTTTTCTCTTGAGACTTTTGACTGATTACATGAGGACCACATGCATTAAGCAGGGTCATCTGCTTTACTAACTCTAAGGCTTTATATTTTACCTTCCTGGCAACATCTAGACTGCTCTTTGACCTAATGTCTGGGCACCGTGGCCGACCCAAGTTAACACATGAACTAACAAAAACACATCAGATGAGCGTGAAAACTAAATACTATGATCTAATAAAACACACGCCACAGGCAACAGGCACTTCATGCCCAAGAAGACCATTCTCTTCTCCACGCTAGTGAGGTCTCCGGCCCCTCACCTTGGGCACTTTGGATGGGAGAAGAGGAGATATTTTTTTGCAAAGTTTGAACAGAACTTGAAGACTTTTGCTTGATCTATTATAACCAAGTAAGTGTGAACTTTCACTTTCTGTGAACAACATCTGATTTCCAAAGACCTCATTTCTATACAAATTGCTTTTTCAAAATCTTCAACAGACACATAAACCTTTAGTCTGTGAGTGTTTTTCTAATATTTATATCCTATGTACCACAAATACAATTGGCACTTAGCCACTTACGAGTGTCAAGCCTCAACACAGCACAATCCATTTCTCCTATGTCAATTGGCTAAAGTAAGTGAGTCTAGAATCTCCTCATATTATCAGTAAAAATTGCTCACATAGGTACCTTGAGTCAGACGTAGGGACACAAGTTTCCCCCCCCCCTCACATATGGTAATTGCTAATTTTAATTAAGGAAAGTAGCCCTGATACCATTTTCCTGGACCTGCACAGTAATGGCTGCAGTAACCTAGCAACAGTGTAGGAAAATGGACTTTTACTTTGCTGAATGTCACCTAGCTCTCACTGGCTCTGCCTGTAGCTCCACTAAGTCCTGGTGCTCCTGTGGATTTTAGTGCAAGAGCACATTTGTGAGTAAAGCGAGGCCTGGAGGTGTGCTGAGCTAGTCAGCCTTTTCTGGAGTTCAGCTATTTAGCTCTTGGAAAAATTATAGGACTTTTATGTGAGCAAAAGGAAATCTCTCTAGCTTCCAGTGTAAAATGTGGTAGAATTATATATGATGGTTCTGTTCGTGTTGTTAGCAACCGTGCCAGCCATTGCAGATTCCCTGGTGCTGACCTTAAGTTAGGTGCCCTTAAAGTGCTGGGTTGAATTATGATAGCAAAAGATTGCCATTTAAATATGGATATGGCCAAATAAAGGAACAGCAAAGCCACCAAATTAACCTCAAAGGCATGTGTTAAATCAAGAAGGAAGGAAGCTGGGGCTCGCTGCTTAAGCTTTTCCACTATTTCGCTATACTGACCTCTTGCAGTGGGACTCCTGTGTGTCTCACTTAAATTTTTTACACTTAACTAGGACCTTATGTCCCTGACTAAGTCTCAAATTATTTCAACCAGAAACAGAAATCTGTCTCAAGGAAAAATTTTACATCTGACTTACTGAATCAAAAGGCAGATGCTATTTATGGATTTTAAATGTGCTGGTAAAAAGCTCAGCATCTATGTTTTTGACCACAACTAGAAATACATTGCATGATTTTTTTAAACAATTGGAAAGCACAGTTGTGTTTACAAAGAGGATATCACTGCATATGAATTCTGCTCAAAGAATAAATTTGCTTGTACACACAAAATCTCTATCTAATATGAGGTCACAGCACCCCAGCACTGTAGAACTGAGGCCTGAGAATGCAAATCAATACCTGATAAAAAGCAAAATTACACATGCACAGAAAGGCTCTTTGCAATATCATTTTGTGCGTCTCCATTAAAAGCAGATGCCGTGGCACAGAAATATAAACATCACATGACCTCCCGAATGTATAGGATCTAAAAAACGTCAAATATACAGAGAGTAAAACAGTGGTTACCATACAAAAACAGGATGCACAGGGTGTGTAAATCTAGAGGCCTAGGGTGCAACATGAGGACAGCAGGTGATAAAATTGACACGTGCCAAACGAGTAGGTTTTAGCTGCTCTTACCACAAAAACAAAACAAAGAACTGGATGACTATGTGAAATGATATATAATTTGCTTCACTCTAGTAATCTTTTAACTTTTTATATATATCCTATAATATCATGCTGGATATTTTAACTATATACAATATAATTCTCTATTTTTTAAAAAAGTGTATGCCACAAGATTTGGTCATCTAGGAAGGCTTCAATGTCTCACATCTCGCATTAGTAAAAATGCCAGCGCCACCCCCCATACATGCCATGAACATTTTTCTGACTTAGTTCCCTGAAATTGAAGGAATTGAGGTCAAATGCCTTCTTTAAAAACAGATCCTAGCTCCATACGTAGACATGACAGCATAGTCCGTATCAGAAAAGCAAATCATGAAAGGAAAGGCTCTGCTTCCTCACCAGCTCAGGGGGTATTCCTGAATGATTCCTCTTAGACCTTCAACTGCTGTGGGGAGGCTCAGGAAAGGCCCAGAGCAGACCACTGGGCCACTTGAATCCTCCTCTGGAGGACAGCAGTCAGAGTGAGCATCGCCTGCCCTGGATCAGAGCAGAAAGGCTGAAGGTTTGCTTCCATTACCTACTAATGGGATCTTTCAAAATTTTTCAAAATTACTCCAAGCCCGTGTTAGGCAACATGGTTGGACAAATATATGTCAGATAGAAATATTGGGAAAATCAAATCACATTGAGGCTCTAAATGGGAACTCCCTGTGGGAAAAAGAATTCCAACCATACAGCAACCTGCAGAGCTCTTTCTGGGAAGGAATAAGGAGGTGAGAAGGAAGGGAGAGGATTCATCAGAGATGATCTTGCGACTGCCATGGCCCATGAGAGAGAACGGGGTAAAACTGAGAGAACGAGAGCAAAGGTCATCAGTGAGCGGCTGGAGCACGTGCCAGCCTGGCTGCTCCACCTGGCCCTGGTCTGTGCTCGAGGGGGTGAGCAGAAGTTCCTCGCTGCTGACGGAATTCCAGCGCAGGATGACTGTGCAGCTCTGCTCCTGGCGTCCTTGGTGCTGGAGCAATGGAAGAGGGGAGAGCACATAAAAATAAAGGAGTGGCAGGTCAAGTCTTCCAAGCCTTTTATTATTTTTATAAGAAGTTGTATTTATTTTGCACGTCTGGGTTTTTGAAGACATGGAATGCCAGCCCAGCGAGCCCATTCTGGCTGCCTCTGCCATATGTAAAGAGAAGACTGCACAGCCCGCCTACCTCCTGTACAGCTGCGCTCCCACCAGGGGCCAGAGTGGAGGGGACGGAGCAGAAGGTCACAGGCCAGCTGGTGTCCCCAGCTACAAGTCAGTCTTCATTTCCTCTTACAACCAGCCCTCGGGGCTGCCTCAGCCTAGGTCTTATGCCTGCTATGTGGGTGCAGAACAGGAACCACTGTGAATCAAGATGGAGGACATGGGGACATTGGAGTTCAATGTCAGGTTCCGCAGTTTCCAGTCCCTTCTGTCGTCCCTGGCCCCACCTTGGTTAAGTGCAAATGGCCAAGGCATTAGACAGTGGCAGAAGTGGCTTAGACTGTCCTCTCCCTTATGCCTCCACTTTCACCTGGCTGGGACTCTAGTGAATGCCACACCGTGGTCCAGCCAGTCGTTTATCCATTCCACCAAAGAGCTGCCACTTTTATTCACAGGAAGTCATGCAAGGAACGTGTGCGAGCGGTACGAGTGCATTTTGTCCTTGAGCTGCCACTACAGAGCAGGTTCCCAGCTCACTGATGCAGTGACAGAGGCTGAGCGGCGTGCAGGGGCTGGGATGCGAGGCACACCCGCCTGGCCTGTGTCCTCTGTGAAACACTGACGATATGACTGCTTTCTTGTCACAGAGGCAATGAGTGACAGTCCTAGGTGGTGGAGGACAGTGAGGCGGCTCTTGGGCTTGTTCCTTCCTCCGGCTCATGCTCCCTGTGCACAGCACTCTGGGCCATGCCAGCATTCAGGTCCCTTGAAGCTTGAGCAGCACATGCGGGAGGACGGGCCCCTGCTGAGCTCACTGCCTTTGCCTCAGTGGAGCCTCATTCACCTGCTCGTCCAGAGACACCGATTTGCGAGAACAGTCTCCTCGAAGACATCCTCCCCACTCGATTAAGGCGCAGCAGCAACTGGTCCAAAATTCGTGCACAGGCCCAGTGACTCATGCCTGCAGTGCACACGGCGATGAGAACTGATGTGGCCAGGGAAGGGCGAGATTGATGGCTCTCCTTACTCACATGATTTACTGAAAGCCGGCTTTTATTACCTAAGAGCCAGCCACGGACATGTGCTGGGTGCACTGCGGATAAATGCCTGGGGTGCCGCTCTGTGGGCGGCTGCCAGGAACAAGGAAGGGGAAACGGGGGGGGGGGGGGGGGGGG
>CM053411.1:78215578-78233314 GCA_028644305.1 Xerus rutilus | reverse complement strand
ATTGATTTGTGCTGGAGTGCGTGTGGACAGGAGGAGGGACGCTGGACCCTGTGGAAAGCCTAGACTGAGGACACCGCAGCAGCAGCGCTCAGGCGAGGAAACACAACAGCTCACGCTCCACAGCCCGCGGTGGGGACCCACCACCGGGGTCTCTGTGCCACCCACATGCCCAATGTTTTAGTCAGCTTTTCCACTGCTATGGCCAGAAGACCTGACAAGGATGATCTTAGAGGAGGAAAAGTTTATTCAGGGATCAGGGTTTCAGAGGTCTCAGTCCATAGACAGATGGCGCCATTCCTGGGGCTCCAGGTGAAGAACATGATGGTGGAAACGTGAGGTGAAGGGAAGCAGCTCAGGACATCACGCCAGAAAGTGAGAGAGAGAGAGAGAGAGAGAATGCATTTCTCACCAGGACAAAATACAAACTGCAAAGGCATGTCCCCAAGGACCATCTCCTCCAGCCACATCCCACCTGCCTGCAGTTATCACCCAGCTGATCCCTCTCAGGGGATTGAAGCACGAACCAGGTGAGTTAGAGCCCAAGTACCTCACCTCTGAACCTTCCTGTGCTATCGCACCAGTGAGGTCTTGGGGACACCTCACCTCTAAACCACAACACCCACCCTCAAGCTGTCCTCGTCCTGACGTCCACATGGCTTCCCTCACCAGTTCTCTTGTTTGCTGCCGGGAATTGAACCCAGGGCTTCAAGCAAGTGCTCTACCACTGAGCTACAGACCCAGTCCTACTTGCTGGTTCCTAAACACTTGCTAAGTTCCTTCTCTATGTGCAGCCCCATACTAGGTACCCAGAGAGAGAAAGCTCCCTGCTTGCATGGTCCCTACTAGACTTGAAATCAGCAGTGTCTAGAACATAGTAGATGCGTAATAAATATCTATTGAATCGTCCTTCTATTCATTCACACATTCATTGAGAAATGTTCGCTAAATAGCTGGCATGTGGCTCTAAAATAAAAACATGTTTGTTAATGCATGTGCACGGTGAAGCAGCAGAAGCAACATGGGAAGGGGCGGGCACTGTAACTAGAGGAGCATTTTAGCTGAGATTGTGTAACAAGAAGAGTCAGACCTTCAAATACCAGAAGGAATGCTTCTGGCAGTGGGAAGTGGGAGCTGGGACACCCTGAGATGGAAGCCAGCTTCATCTGCTGGAGGGACAGAGAGCGCACGGGGCAGCCACAGCCAGGCCGCCACGCCTTCGCTTGTGTGCCCATTGGTGCCTCCACCTCCTCACTGCCCTGCTTGCTCTTCATTCCACAGCAGTGGGCAGGCGGCCTGTGAGGTGCCAGGTACTCGGACACACGCAAAATCCGCCCTGCCCTCGAGGTGCTCATCTGGGTCAGAGGGAGCAGAGGCACCAAAGGCAGAGACAAATGAGTGTTTGGGAGGTGACTGAGGTGGTACGACAGGTCTGACTGAGTAGAGGAGATGTTAAGGTCAAGCTATGAGTGCCCCCAGCAGCTGCTGTGGGAGACAACGCAAGAGCAGTCAGAGGTCAGGTGAGTCCATATGAGAGGTGTAACCTCATTGGTGGATCAATCCATTCATGTGGATTAACTGGGTGGTAACTATAGGCAGGTAGGATGTGGCTAGAGAAGATAGGTCACCAAGGACGTCTGCCTTTGGGGTTTCTAATTTGTCCTTGGTGAACACAGCTCACTCCCTGCTTGCTGATGGCCCTGTTCGAGCTGCTGTCTTTTGCCACCGTCTTTGCCATGACATTCTGTCTAACCTTGGGTCTAGAGCCATGGAGTTGCCAACCATGAACTGAACCTCTGCAACAGTGAGCAAACCTTTACACCTCTATGTTGTTCTTGTCAGGTGTATCAGTCACAGCGACAGAAGCTGACTAAAAGAGGACAAACCAGACTTAGCAAATACCGTTTCTGCAGGGAACTCGAGGTGAGGTTCGCAGGCTGCTTGGCATCCCTGAAGCACATTCAGGACCCTGGAGGAAAACCTGTTTTTCTAACATGTTAATATACCTTTCACCTTTTTCACAGTAGTAATGTTTGCCTGGTATTTTCAAAGCAGTAGTGGCCAAAACTATCAACTACAAAGATAACAGCATTAAGAAAATGCCAATTTCATTTAAGAACACACTTGATGATCAGTAAAATTACTAATTCTATTAAATCTCAACCTGGCTTCCTGTCTCCTAAATATTGTCCAAGATGAAACGGGAAGTCCTCATGAAGCCCTGGCCACATCCTGAGATCCAATGGTGTCCTTTAGGGAGCTACTTTGGCACAGAGCATCACCTTGAGTCGAAAGCACCTCCGAGGGCAGTTGTGTACCGCTCAGGCTTGAGTGGCAGACACACCCCTGAAAGTCAGCAGCCACCATCACTTTGAGAAAAGTGATTGGCAATTTTATTATCAATTAAAAACATCAAGCTCTTAGAAGAGGATTGGAATTCTTGAAAACCCAGATCCTCCACTGTTGTCCTAGTAGCTTCCTACTAAGTATGGACTTTTCTGATTAATATATTGTGATATTAGTTACGGTACTTTTCATAATGTCTAATGAAATGAATTAGCATTGCAAGAGCCCTGTGAGTCAACTGAGCCGGGAGTACTTCAAATGACCAAGGCACTATGTCAAGAAAGCATGTGTAGAGAAAAGACACCTTCGACTGCAAGAATGACCAAGACTTTCGTGTCCAGCATTATAACATTTTGAAGAATAAAAATTTCCACATTCATCTGAAAATACTATTAATATATTCCTCCTTTTTCTGCCTCCATCTGTGCCTGAGGAGGAGTTTTCTCCCTGTACACCAGGTGAGGCAGCACATGGGAGCAGACCGAATGCAAAATCAAATCTGAGGGTGCTTCTCACTTCTGTGAAGGAAGCCATTGAAGAATTTTGCATACATAAAACAACGACACTGCTCTTGCTAATTTTGTCTGGATAAACTTGTTATTTTTTTATTTTAAAAAGTCACATATTAGAATGTAGTGTATGTATTATTGTTATTTTTAAATATTGAAATCCTACATGAGTACTTTTTAAGCCTCTGTTTTAATTACTGACATAGTAAATATTAATATATATATGTACACACACACACATATATATGGGATATATATATATCCCATGTAAACAAAATGTAAGGGGCTCCTTTTAGCCTCACTGTGCTCATCTGGTCTCAGGAGAAACCCCAGCACTGAGCACAACAGAGCCATGGCGTCTGCGGAGGGTGGGAGATGAGCCAGCCTGCTCCTTCAGATCTGGCTGCAACCTCCTAGAATTACTCTGGTGTTTGAACTGTGGGCAATCACCCAGGCTCCCTCTGCCCTTTTAGTCCAGGCACCTCCCATATGGCTTTGATTTGGAGGCACTCAATTTATCAAAACAGTTTGTTATGTTAAAAAACTATTTGATGTCAAAGAAGCCATATGAACCTTTTTATGTGTGCTTTTCCTGGAATAAGAAATCAATTTGCCCATTTTAAACAAAGCTGGGCCCTAAGAAGACTTGAACCAGTGCTGTGTTCATAAGCAAAGCGCACTCTACAGCCGTGGCCTGGCAGGGTGCTGGGGGTGGAGGGACTGTCTTCTGAGGCCTAGCCTCCACAGTGGGCCTGTTCCTCAGTCTGCCTCAGTCCCTCAAGAGCCTGGCTGAATAGGTACCTGGCTCAGCTCCACTTCCTGAGGGTTTCTCAGAAAAGTCCTGGAAGCCCAGAGACCTCAGTGTTTGCAAGACACTTGGCGATTCTGCTGCAAGCCCCTACCAATGATTTGAGGGCCCATTTATTCCCCTCGTGGCATTCTATGCTAAAAATGATGTCCCTTTGATGTTCTAAGCATCCCTTTTCTCCTACCCACCCCTTGAATGTGTATTTTCCTGTGCCGGCCAATGTATACCAGGCCCTCCATGGACAGAGCTCTAACTGGGGTTCCTTCCAAACTTGAGACGTGGTGACTGGGGTGCTGAGTTCTCACATGGGCCCTACGTAGAGAGTCTTGTGACCTTTTTCTCCCTAAGGTGGTGTATAGTTGCATGCCTGGGAATGGCTGGCAACAGCAGAGTCACAACTGGTAAAAAGTGACCTGAGGCTCATCATGTCTCCATGCCACAGAGACTCCAGAACCAGCACTAAGCACACCAACCAGCATTCAAGGGCACTGCCTGGATCATCAGCTCAGGTCTGTAATATGCACATAAACCCATCATGGCCAGTCCAATAAGACAATGTGCCACAAGGAGTCACCAATAGCTTCTTCAAATGGACGTTCTGTGGGGTCCTGAAACCCTGACTTACTGAAATCACTACGCAGGAGTGAAACCTGCACCTGATATGGGGTGAAGGCAAGGATCGTGAGGGACAGCACCAGAGCCTCTGGGTGCACCAGCTGCTGGAGTGTCCCTTTCCTTTCAAAGCCCAATTGTTTGTGACCATGTGCTCACTGTTGACACTATTAAACTGGATTTCTTGCTAAAATTTCTGCTGGTGTTGGAACTATCTGATGGAAACAGAGCAGACACTTAAGCAAGACTTGCTGTTTTGCTTTTGATATGGGTTCTGCCTTCTAGAGACCAGACATCACAACAGACTAGATGCACCTACTGTGTGCTGGGTGCTATGATCAGAAAGAATAATGCTTGTAAAGCCTGCATATATTTTTTTTGATGGACAAAGTTTTCTTTCCATTACCACAAAAGTACAGAAATGTTAATATTTTATTATATCTTCCAGTCTATTTAATATTTTGATATTAAGTTGTAAGTTGCATGTAATTAATTTGTGAGAAAAAAGTTTAATTGCATTATTTCAGTTATAATAAGGTGCAAATTAAACATTAGTTTATTCCCTAAAAATTGACTTATTCTCCTACTACTTTTATGTTTTTCAATTTATGTGTTTGTCATAAAGCCAATTTTGAATTCTGTAAAAATTTTTTAAATTGTATTCAAAAATTGGTACACAATTAGTCCATTATATTCAATTTTACATAAATCATCATATTACACTGACACAGCTACATCAATGTATATAACAGCTCAACTCACAAGAGCTAAGCTATAGAACCAACCTAGGTGCCCTCAACAGATGAATGGATGAAGAAAATGTATATATACATAATGGAATATCACTAAACCATAAAAAGAATGACTTTATAGTTTTGCCAATAAATGAATTGATTTGAAGACTATTGTGCTAAGTGAAATAAGCCAATCCCCCCCCCAAAAAAACTAAAGGTTGAATGTTCTGTCTGATATGTGGATGCTAACACAAACAAGGTTTGGAGAGAAGACAAAGGGGAATAAAGGGAAGGGAGGTGGGGTAGGAATAGGAAAGACAGTGGAATGAATCAGACAAGGCTTTCCTATGTTCATATATAAATATGCAACCAGAGAAACTCCACATCATGTACAACCACAAGAATGGGATCCAAATTAAATAAGTTATATTCCATGTATGTATAATATGTCAAAATCTCATGATTTGTTAGCTCTTATCAACTTTAGATATTTTATTCCTATTGCGCATGGGCTAGTGTTTGATACTCTATTTTCTGATCATTCAGTACTGGTAAACAGGCAAGCTTTTACATTTTGCATGCTGATATTAAATTACATAAAACTACTACACACACTTAAAATTTCTAAAATATTTTTACTTGTCTTGAGTTTTCTATAAAATAAATGGTTGAATCATTTGCAAACAATAATCTGTATTTCTCTTCTTACTCAATTCTTTTTATTCTCATTTATTTTGCTTGTCTTATTTGGCTTAAACTTCCAAAACTTCATTGAACATGAGCAAATATTTTTGAATTGCTTCAAAACACATACAATGTCCCTCCCTCTCAATATAACATGGACTGAAAATGCGGGGTAGAAGCCCTTCTCCTAGATATCAAATTTCAGATTCTGGAGGAACTTTGGGGGAGCAGGTAATGTGAGCAGAGCTGCTTTTCTTGCTTCCAGACTGGCTAGGAAGGCCTGTGTGTGTACAAAAGAGTGCCTCGGGGAAGGTGTGTAGAGAAGCTTAGTTTCTGCAAGCCTCTTCCCTCCCCTGCATAGTAAGTCTTGGTTGCAAGGGGGGAGCAGATAGGTTTACATGGCTAATAGCAAAGCAAACCATTGTTTTGAACCTTGGTAAAACCAAGGAGGAGCAAGAACCGAGAGCTCTGTGCCCCAGCATTGAGAGTACAATGACAGGCCACACAGTGTGTTTAGTGTAGACAAGTGATCCTCAGAGCCGCCAAGAACAGCCAAACAAACCAGATTCCAACCCTAAGCATGTGGAGAATGGAGTTTCCCGCAGTCTGCAGAGCCGAAAGGAGGATGCAGATGATGGAGAATGTATGCACTCCAAGGAATCCTCAGGGAGAGCAAGAAAGAGCAGGACAGAACCTGGCTACTTGCAGTCAATAACCAGATGGAAACATGGAAGGCACAACTAGATGCCAATGTGGACAGTGGTTGCCAGAGGACCAGACCTTGTGCCTGCCCTGGAGAGACTTCCTGAAGCTTGTGGAAACAGAATGCACCACCAATGAGATTGAGTTTTCAGTACTTTGCTGAATGCAAGCCTATAAACAAAACTAAACTAAGTTATAAAAAACAAATTTACACATGATCAAAATTAAACTGTCATAAAATAAAAGTACATTCTGTTACAGTTCATTTGGGGGACTAAGGACTGTCACCGTCCATCTGCATTCACTCTGCAAAGCAGACCTCCACAAGGTCGAGTAGAACATTCCCACTGTAGGGAGAGAAAACCTCAGTTCCAAAGTGATGTTCCTAAGCTGCACAGTGTGTGGTGGAGCTGATTTGCACCCCCTTGTCTGAGTCTGGGGGCGCCCCTGGGTTAGCCAAGGCCTGAAACACTGCCTCCCCAGTCAGCTCTTCTCTGTGAATTTGGCCCTAAGCATTCATTGATGTGCTTTTCTTCTCTCCTTTCCTGTGGCCACGGTCCTTCTCAGGCCACTCACTGTGACTATTCAGAGTCACAGTCCCTAGTAGGACAATTGCGACAACCCCTGCTCTTTGCTCCTCTGGGTTGTCTTGTCCAAATCCCCGCCCTTGTCTTGCTTTCCCTGAGAGACATGGGGCAGTGAGCGCAACATTAATCATTTTGTGTGTTTAATTATATTTTATGTTTCAATTATTATTATATCATGTCAGTTCCAAAAGTTACAGAAAGCCAACAGCTCAGACGCTGAACAGGGCACTGCTGTTTTTATAACTGGTTAAATTTATCGATGGTCTTTTTTTGGTCTGGATTGCAGTTACTTCCATTAGTCTTACACAAATATCCAAATGTGAGCATTTCGATGGCTTCTTACAATATAAGTGTCCCCTAGAAGAGCCGGTGATGTTTATCAGGCACATTCAGTCATACAAAGATCGGTGTGTCCTTGAAGCAGGTAAACCTCCATGCTAGAATTCGTTGAGCCAGATTAGTTCCCCTGGGCTGAGGACTGTGTACCTTCAGCTGGAGTAATGATGGCAGCCCTGTGTTTTCCAAGTACACATTCCAAGGCCTGGTCCTCAGAGCTGCTAACTCAGTGGTTTGGGGCTATATGAAAGCAGGTACTGGGCTCTGTGGGTGAGATCAGAGCACCTGTATTTCAGGAGCTACCCTCCTGGGCACAGCCACTTTTCATGTGGGCAGGCAGGCATGTGTCTAGGTGGTTGAGAAGAGCCCCACCACAGCACCTGGGCACGATTCTCTACCAGTAGTTTCAAAATTCAAGAAGTCCTGAAACCTTAAAGGACTGTTTGTAAGACTTTGGCTGCAACACCTGGCCTCAACTGACCTGAGCCTTTCCCAGTGCTCCGTGATCCCACTCAGTGTGAAGAGTCGTAGGTTTTGCTGCAAAAATAAAAGCTTACGGTTTTTAGATTTTTAAATAAAATGTTGAAAATGAAGTGCTGCATCAGAACTCCTTAGGGTGAGGGGATTCAAAAGGTGGACTGGAATGTCTAGTGTCCAGGACTCCAGATCAGCAGGCAAGGCATGAGTACCAAACAGAGCAGCTCTCCAGGTAACTGGCAGCCAGTTCTGTCTGGAAAAACCCACCCAGGTGTTATCTTGAAGGAGCCGACCGTTTCTGGGGAATTGCTGCTCTCTGAGAAAACCTCACTGAACGTTAGATTTTGGGGAATCATTTTTTGATTTGTGTTTTTGTTGTTGTTGTTGTTCTGTCTTGTTTGGTTTTTTCCCCTACAAATCAAACAGAATTCCATACCCAGATGCCCAATGAAAACAATTTCTATTTTAAATAAATGTTTTAGTTATGAAAGGTTTGACCAGGTGTGTATTTGGAGATTCAAAGAAATATGGTTTGCAGACCAAATGAAGAAAACAAAACTCCTTCCAAACTAATACATTGAGAGCTGTGAGTAAATGGAGGACAGGGAGGATCCTCAGTTGACAGAACTGGAGTGGACAACCCAGGACTTCTGCTCTTCAGCCGTCACCTGAGTGATATGTGCACGTGTATGGTTTGAAATCTAATTGAATGGGCAAAACAGCACAGGCCTAGAGTGATCACCTGCTAAAAGTGCTGATAGCTTCCAACAAAAGTACATTTTAAGCAGACTTTAAGAAATTCAATGCAAATCCACATTGCCTAATGCATGTGAAATGCTCTTCTATCCTCAGTGAAAGGAAAGAATAAAAAGAAACCCAAAGGGTGACATTGGAAAAGATACCGATGTGAATTATGTAATTGGAAAACACAAATGAAAAGCAATGTGTTGAAGTCCCTGGGCTACTTTGCACACACGCACACAGTTGTGTGCATACTTAGTATGTATGTGTAGGGTTTTGTATGCCTATATTCTATTCATTATTTTCTTGAATTCTAATTCAAATTTGGGAAATTGATCCTTAGAGTATCACACAGAATTTAAACTCTTCATGGCTTTTTTTTTAAGTGTATAAATAATAAACTTCAATTTTGAGACACTTTCAAGAACAGGCTCAGAACATGAGGAGTAAGATTAAAACTGTTAACCCATATGAAAGGGCGGTGTCCCCAGGGAGGCCGAGCCGCTGGCAGAACCTCCAGGAGTTGGCGGCAGCCCCAGGGAGGCGCTATGGGCAGGTAGGGAAAGGGGCTGCTCAGCTGTGGTCCAGGGGCTCACTGCGTTTAGGGACACGCGCCGGCCTCACAAGGTCACACGCCGCAATCCGGGATTCCAGGGGCAGCACACGCTCCCGGGTAAACAGGGTGAAATGCAGTGTGGACCGTGGCTGAGCAGAAAAGACAAAACACACCCAGAAACCCGTTTTCCTTGAAAATTCAGATTTGTCCTTTGAAGCTTTTCCTTTCCTTTTTGCTGTTGTCCCCACCACCGTTTCCTAGCCCTGCGGCACAGCCAGTTCAAAAAGCGCTGGCGCGAGGTCCGCTGCACATCAAGTCCCTGGTGGAGGCTGGGCGGGGACTGTGAAGGCTGCGGTGGTCCCGGCAAGGCTGAGGCCGGAAGCAGGAGGCAGCTTGGCCTGGAGGACACGCTGGGGCCTCCAGATGCGGCTCGGCCAGGCGGGAGGCGGCGCTCCCGGGGAAAGCCTGCGGGCCTGGAGACGAGGCTGCAGGAGGAAAGCTGCCCTTGGCCCCTTCACGTGCTCCTGCTGCAACCTGCTAAGGAAGGCGACTACAGCCGGCCAGAGCCCTGTCCCCGCGTGCGCCTTGCGCCGCAGAACCGCTGCTTTCTCCTTGTTCCTGCATCTGCTTGTGATTGTTTCACTTGGTAAAAGTTAGAGATTAAAATTCACACTATTTGCTAAAATGAAAAAAAATATTTGTAACTCCCAAAAGGGAACAAATTTCTTCCCAGCGTGAAACATGGGGCTATAAACACAAGAGGTCTATCTTTTTAAAATGATTTTTGAATGAAAAAATATATTATCTGCAGAGTTTTCATTTATTGAACTTGTTAATAGGTGAAGCAGCAGACAGGTTAATATTCTGAGTGGAAATGTGTGCAGACAGGGATAAACCTTGAAATATGTCAACTGCATTTAGTTCTGATATATGTGCATCTGTGCTTATGTAAATAAGTATACATGTAAAACATGATGTGCCCTCAAGTCATGTGGGTGATGAATGTTACATTACTTTGGGTCTCAACTCGCTTTCCTGATCCTAGAGTATACCCTCTGTGAAGGGCCCCTCTGTGCATCTGGAGTGGATTGCTTCAGAAGAAATACCACATAGACCCAAAAAAACTAACATTAACTAACCCCTAGGGCGAGCTGGATACGTCAAGTCAGTATCGGCCTCAAGATCACTACAAGTATTATCAGTTCCAGTTGCAGATGAAAAAGGCAGAACTCGGAAAAACCAGGTGCCTCTCCAAAGTCACAACCAGGGCAAACTGGGGGAGGTCCCTGTAGGCAAGGTCCTTGTCATTAGAGGAACCTGTCTGTGGAGGGCAGCCTTCCTACCAGAGGTCCTTCAGCTGGATCTGGCCAGTGCCCTGGTCACAGGGAGCACTTCCTCTTGTCCTCCTGTGGCACAGGTCCCTGGTCCTTCCTGACCAGCTCAAGCCTCTCCTCTGGAAAACACTCCTGACCCTTCTGACCTCACTTCCTGAAGCCTCGTGGGCCAGCCCTTGCTTCCTCATGCCCTTGGCTCACTACGTGGCTGTGGCACTGTCCTCGCCCCTGCTGGGCCACACCCTCTTTCTGTCCCTTTGTTAGAGTGAGGTGTTCTGCACACGCTGAGGACCAACCTAAGGTTCTGCAGAGAAATGGAGCCGACAGAGAGACACGTAAGCCAATTTGTCCTAAGGAACTGGCTCACACAGTTATGGGGCGTGACAACCCCGGCTCCGTAAGCTGCAGGAGGAAGCCAGAGCCACACACAGCCGCGGTGTACAGGTCCTCTGAAGGCCACAGGCTCAAGACCCTGGAGGGGCTATTGCCTCAGATTGAGTGTGAAAGCAGGAAAACGCGGGCATCCCAGGTGGAAGGCAGCCAGGCAGGAAGGATTCCCTCAGCTTGGGGTGGGGTGACTCTGTTCTCTTCATGCCTTCACCTGATCGGACAAGGCCCATTCACTCCAGGGAGAGCTTCTGCTTTACTCAGTGTGCTAATTTAAATGTTAATCTCATCCCCAAACCAGGAACACGCAGCATAATATTCAATCAAATATCTGTGACATCATGTGCCCACAGATATCCTGTCAGCCCAGTCAGGCTCACACAGAAAATTGACAGCATTAGTTAACAGAATGAATATCCAAGAATGAGTGTATAAGTCATAGTTGTCCAGAGACACAGAGCCAACAGGATATGTGTGTGTGGAGAGAGAAGGGACGAGGGAGAGGTTATAAGGAAGTGACCCATGTGATTGTGGGGCTGGTGTTAGGGTTTGGATGTGAGATGTCCTGAAAAACCTCCTGCAAAACTGTGAGAGCTGTTACCTAGTCAGTCCACCCTGGTTTGAAGAGACTAAGAATGTAACTGTAGGAAGGTGGGGCATGGCGGGAGGAGATGGGTCCCTGGGGTGTGCCCTGGAAGCGTCTGCCTTCCCTGGACCTACTCCCCACACTGCTTTCTGGCCACCATGAGCAGAGCAATGCCGTTCCACCGCGCCCTTCCACCATGGGCCCAGAGCAATGGAGTCCACTGACCATGGACTGAACCTATGAAACCATGAGCCCCAAATAAATTTTTCCTCTTCTCAGCTGTTCTTGGGTATTTTGGTTGAAATGAGGAAAGCTGACTAACAGCTGGAGGCTGAAACTTCAGGGCAGGAAGCTACCTCCCTGTCAGAGTCCAGCAGGCTTCTGGAGGCACGATCCCCTCTTCCTCGGAGGTTCCAGTCTTTGCTCCTAAAACTGGCTGATTGGATGAGGCCCACCACAGTATGGAGAGTCCTCTGATTTACCCAAAGTCTGCTGGTGTCAATGTTAATAACATCTAAGAAACGCCTTCACGGCAGGAGCTTGGCTGGTGTTTGAGCAAACAACTGGGAACGTACCCCAGGCTTCAACCAAGCTGAGCCCGCGTCAACCATCACAGTCAGTGAAACATATCCACCTAAACTGGTAATATAGATCCTGAGGTTTCACAAGACAGCAAACTTTAAATAATATAAAATCCAAAGCTAGCTAATGAAGGTTTCAATTTTTTATTTTTCCAAAGTAAGATAGTAAACATAAAAACAATTATATCGTATAGTGAAAGAATAGTTTTAATGCCAAAACAGAGAAAGGATATAAAATCAGAATAACAGATAATGAAACAAATGAATTTCAAAAACATACAACAGCTGGGCGCCATGGTGCATGCCTGTAATTCCAGCAGCAAGGTAGGCTGAGACAGGAGGATCCCAAGTTCAAAGCCAGCCTCAGCAAAAGTGAGATGCTAAGCAATTCAGTGAGGCCCTGTCTCTAAATAAAATACAGAAAGAGGGCTGGAGATGTGGCTTAGTTGTCTAGTGCCTCTGAGTTCAATCCCTGGTACACCGGCCCTCTCTCCCCCCAAAAAACAAACATACAATAGTGCTTTTTCTAAACCAGTGCCAGTTTACAGACCACAGTGCCCTTCATTCTTCAAATTCTGATTGTTTGCACAGGAAGAATGCTTAGAAGATAATAAGTACACGTCTCCTCATGTGTGTACTTTTGTCCCTGTTAATGTTCTTCTTTTCTTCTCCCCGGTCTCTGCAATCCAGGGCTTCTTGTGGCCTCTACAGGAAAAATTTGTTCATCAAACATAGTACTTACAAGTCTTTTGTCTACCAAGAGTGGTAAAGCCAACTGAAAGACCTTATTCCACAACCAATGGCATACATAATATCTAGAGCTGGGTTGGGTCGCAATACTGACTTCATCCAGTAACTGGTTTGAGACTCTCTCAGCATCTGCCAGCCTTGAGTTTAGACAGGGCCCTCACACTCACGCTCACACAGCACCCTGAGGACAGAGATCGGGTCACTCCCAGGAGGGCTGGACATATTCGGAACCTCCCCAGAAGCATCTAGCAAATCGGACTTGATGGCCTAACTTGGGAATCACACTTATTCTTCTTACTAAGTAGGGAGGTCGATTACCCTGAAACCATCAGGCTCACTCCTGGAACTCAGAAAACTGGTTCATCTTCCCTTGGAAGGATGGATCTTTGGAAAATAGAGGATTATAAAGCAAGTCAAGATTCTGTTTGGAAGTGGGGAGGAGAAGTTTCTGAAGCAGCCAACAAGTCACTGACAGTCCGGTGTTTATGGGTCTGTTGCTGCGCATACGTCTCCCTTTGAAAATGTTCATGCTTATTAAAACACACCGACTTCTCTCCAGAAAGAAGGCAACAAAACAGGGAGTCCAATATGGCCTCTACAACCCATTCCAAGTCTAGGACCTTTCAGCATTGGACTTCTTTCATCAGGTCCAAATGCCTGGTGAGCCCCGGTTAATGATAAATTATGTCTCACTGAGACATTCCACATACACGTGGGGAAAGAACAGATAACAGAGGAAACAAACCAAGCCTCCTATCTGGAAAAGGGAAGTCTGTGAGCCAGTCCCCCGTCTCCAGTGACCCACCTGGCAAGCACCCTCAAGTGACCCACTGGCTGCCCTGGCAGTGGGCTCGGCTGCCGGTGAGCCTGGTTAGAGTGCTTGCGTTCGGCTCCGGGGGCAATCCCTCTTCCCCACTTACCCCGCTGCCGCTCTGGCCATGTCGTTTACAGCAATGACAAGCATTCCCCTGGGACACTCCCCCCACTGATGCCATTATGAAGGCCACAAAGTTGTCTCAGAGCCAGCCATCACGGGCTCTAACAGGCTGCTGGTTTCCATGGCAGCAGATGTCCCGCAAAGACTTGGTGGCCTCTGTGTCCATTATGCTTTCTGTCACTGCCATGTCCCAAAGCCATGACTCATGGTGTCTGGTGAAAGCGTGTCCATGAGCAAGGGCAATCTCTGCACAGCCCAGGCCTTGAGACCTTACTGGGAATTTTGCTGATTTTAACTGGCCTTTGCCGCTGGTCATTTTGAAAACTCTGGCCTCCGAGGGTAAGGTGAGCTCCTCACTCCAAGATGTCATATGTGTCCAATCCATATACAGAGTTTTAAGTCAGCAAGAGATGAGGGGCTAGGGCAAGATGGGCAGAGGACATGAGTGACTTTGATTACACTGACTTTCTTACCTAATGAAGGCTATTATTTTTTAAATTTTATAATGTTCCTGAGTCAAATTTAAAATATTTAATTGATATTCACAGCCAAAAATGCTCTTATTTTGGAAAATCCTGGTTTTGGTTTTCTATTCACGAATATTGTCTCTTTATGTAGGTTCTCATCCATGAATGCAAGGGGTAGCTAACATAGGTGGAACCTAAGCCTTTTCCATCCAAGTCCCATAATACCCAAGCCCCAGTGATCATCGCAGGCTACAGTGTGCCCAACAGCATTGCTTTGGCATCAGAATGCTTTGGCAACAGAAAAGTTACAGCAGCACAGACCAGAGCGCCCGGCCCCTCACTGCCCCATCTCCTTCAGTTAGCCTGTGCCCCCCTTCTAGGGTCAGTGACCTGCAACAACTCGTTTCTAGGAACCAAATTCTGTTGTTCGCAAGCAGCAGAAGAGGAATCTGTACACTTGTTTTGCCCAGCACCCAAGGAGAGCGATGCTCTAGCAAATATTTTTTGAAGACACTAAATATAAAGGAGTAAATAGCATAGAAATTTCTTAGGAAGTGATGTGAGGTTGGGACGTCAAACTGTACATATTCTTGATAAATACTTTCATGTCATTCGTACCACAAAGATTTTCTTTGCCATGAGTAAAGTAGCTAAGTGTTGAAAATAGGGGAAATGGAAATTTTGTATCATGAATATCTAATCTTCATGGGTGGAGAGATTCGAAATTAAGAGAGCCTAAGGCTAGAAGTTTGTAGCATTTATTATTTTAAGGCATTGTCTCCCATTTCTCAAATAAATATATTCTTTTTGGTTTCCAGAGTTCAGAATCTCAATTTATAGCTTTGCTCTAAAAATGGCCTCCTGACACACTTTTTGGTGCTTTATCACGAGGAGATCCCAGTGTCAAATGCACAGCTTTGACATAAAAGTTCAGTGCATATCAGCCTCTTTCTAGAATGCTGTGGTCCTATGTGAACACTTGAACTTTCATTTAAAAAATCGAATTTGCTTTCTTTAAAAATGTGCCGTGAGTAACTCTTTCCTTGCCTTACCAGTTTCTTCAGGTCTTCCGGCGCAGGGTGGCTATTATGCCCTGGGTTGTTCAGAATCCAAACAGCTCCATATGGGAGCCTGAGGTGGATCTTGGTAGAATTCAGGAATTTCCCCCGGAAATCAATCTCACATATTCAATTTGGAGCCTTTTCGCTCTTTTGGCTTGATTTTTCCATCGGAGTCTCGTGAATGTTTTTATCTTGGTTTGTCTAAAAATGCGCTCTTGGATATGCACTTTGAACATGATTGGATTGGTCATTGAAACTGGCTTTAGAATGTGACATTTTGGTTTAAAGTCATTTCGACAACAAGAAAAAAGTAGCATTTAGAAAGTGATTCAGGATTCTGGAGGTGGATTCTGTGTGGCTGTCCCTGAGGCTTGCTTGCACAGTTGGAATGCTGGATGCCCTCCAGCCCAGAGCACAGCATCCTCTGGGCTCAGAGGCAGGGCTCTGCCCACCAGTGCCCCTCTCTAGGTCGGAAGCAAACAAACCACACAACCAGGCTCCCCAGTTGGCAGTGTAGACTGTTCCTGAGGCGACCTTCACCGCTCGTCCCCTGCCTCCCTGATGGTGAGGTCCAAGGAGGTTCCAAATCACACACCCCCGTCACACACCTCGTTGACTTCCGTGAACTCAAAACTGAAGAAGTGCATTCCCATCACAGAGGAAAGTTAGTGTTCTGAGCAAATGCCCTTCAGACATGATCCGACCTCTGTAGAATAGCTTTAGGGAGTTGAAACATTCTCAAAAAACATTTCTAAAAATAGACCTTTAGTTTCAATAACTTTTGGGATTATCTAAAATGTAATTAGTTGATTTTACTGGATTAGAATGAACGAGCCATTTATAAAATCTGACATTGACCCCTGGAAAGCCTTAGATGTGACATGAAAAGCCACGTCCAGATGTCCATTAAGATCAGAATATATGAACAATCCATTAGGCAGATGTGCAGACAGACCCAGGTTTAGAGGAGAAAGGGAAGGAAAAACAGAATTAATGGAAAAAGGATTCCAAAAGAGATGAGGAAGGAAAGGTGGAGACAGACAGAGGGACCAGAAGAATGATGGATGGTGAGCTTGGCTGGAGGAGTTTCTGACGAGAGCCCACCAGCTCCAAGTGCTTTGTGGAGTTAGTTGTCGGACCCAGGCACGGTCGCAGTTCTGCAGTGGCTTTCCAGCCCTCTGACCTGTGGGGACTTTTATGACCAGAGTAACCAGAGCACCACAGGAAGAAAATTGTTTTCTGGGCTATAACATCAGTGACCAGAAATACGAGTGCCTGGAGACCAGGCCCAGGGCTGTACCTGGCTCACAGGTCAGGAGTTCAATACCTCTGTCCCCAGCCTGCCTTGGGAAAGGATCCTCATGGCCCCAACAAGGGCCCCTTCAGCATCCTGTGACCTGAGGACCACCAAGGACCACATGTGTTGAAAGGAGCCCGAGAAGTGAGTCCGTATCTGAAAAGGAGGCCTGGCTTTTCTCTGGAGCATTTGTTTTTAATGTGTAACAAGCTGTCAGGAGTGATCACTCAAAGACAAACAGCCGCCCTGCTGGTCACTCCAACACAAACAAATCATCCCGAGACTGTCAGGACCGCGACAGTGGCCATTCCACTAAAAACGCTTAATGCATTTCCCACATCTGCAGTGACACATGAGAAGTGAGTTACTCCTTCCATCCCTCATCCCCCCGAAACGATTATTTGCTGTGTTTTTATGAAGCAGGAGGACAGCTTTGCCTCGAGGGTGGGGTGTGGGAAACCAGAGAACATACAAGACCCTGGCGAGCGTCGCGTGCTGAGCAGCGGGCCGCCAGCTGCTTTCAGGGCTTAATCAGATCATCGATCTGTCCTGAACCACAGGCTCCCAATGCACTGTCCGCAGACATGCGTGTGCCCACAAGCCTCAGGCATCTGAGAAGTAAATCCAGTGGCAGTCCAGGCTAGGAGACCTTCGGGAACATGTCACTGGATCAAACTGCAGCCTCTTCTGGGAGGAACACAGTTTTTAAAGCATGGGCTGAAATATACGCCTAGTTCAGACTTCAATGATTTATTGTAGCTCTTACTCCAGAGTCTGGATGGGTCTCCTGGCATCACCTGACACTAAGAAGAAAGGGAGACTGGCTGCTGTGGCTTTTGAAGGCCTCTGAAGGGACACGTGTACCTTGTCCCTGATGACCATGGTGTGAGAGCTCAGGCACTCAGCTCTCTCAGGCTCACAAGCCCCAGTGTCCCTGCCCTCTTAGACCTGGCCAG
Source organism: Xerus rutilus (assembly GCA_028644305.1). NCBI lineage: Eukaryota > Metazoa > Chordata > Mammalia > Rodentia > Sciuridae > Xerus > Xerus rutilus. Next base: position 78,215,869 of record CM053411.1, on the reverse strand, counting down.
AGTCCCCCTCTGCATGGGCTGCAGCATTCTGCCTTCTCAGTTGTGGCCACACGCTCGGATTGTCACACAGTTCAGAGCAGATTAGAGAAGTCACTTTTTTTTTTTTTTTTGGTACTGGGGATTGAACTCAGGGGTGCTCGACCACTGAGCCACATCCCCAGCCCTATTTTGTGTTTTATGTAGAGACAGGGTCTCACTGAGTTGCTTAGCGCCTCGCCATTGCTGAGGCTGGCTTTGAACTCGCGATTCTCCTGTCTCAGCCTCCCTAAGTGCTGGGATTACAGGCTTGAG
>CM053411.1:78136669-78215478 GCA_028644305.1 Xerus rutilus | reverse complement strand
TGCGAGAAGTCACTTTTGATTGGCATATTGTGAAGGCACTTCCATCAGAACACTGAACTGGGTGGCCCCAAACAGGCTCAGTCCCAAGAAGCCACCAGCCTGGGCCCTCCTCTGATTAACCAGCAGGATCAGCACTTTGGGGAACCTCCCAGGATGGAGCTGCAGTGCCCTTCCAGGCAAGTTGTCTTGGCTCACAGGTAATGAAGAGTAAGCACAAGGTCACCATAACTCAGTCAGACAGCGTCAATACCCTCCAAAGCACCACGATCCTTCATTTCAGCAGTCCTGAGAATCTGGCCCACCAAAGGGCCAATGGTCTGCTGTTTGCAAGGGCTGATTAATAATTCTACACTCTTAACTCAGTGGAACATGCTTCTTTGCCTTTGTCCAGGTATCTGAAGAAAATAAGAACTAAATGACAGGTGAAAAGCTATTAAATAGTCATGTCCACAAACATACCCTGTCCTGTCTACCTTCTGTGTCCTTCAGATTGGCAGGCGTCACACTGATGAAGCAACAGATGATGTGGTTTACATTTCAAAAAATGTCCTGCAGACATCTTGGTATGTTCAACTGTTTCATGGAATCAGTGCTTGTGACTCCGTTGCGGGGCAGGGGAAGAAAACCTGTAAAACATTAACCAGGGCTAGCAGCCAGTGGGTGTGCTTTGTCTTTAATTGGCCATTCAACTAGGAGTGGGAGATTAAATCTCCTTGCTCACAGTTAAGGCCAGACACTTCCCCCTTGTGGTTCAGTGTAACTGGTTCAGTCCTGTTAGACCTGTTCAGGTGTCCTGGGCTTTCCCAGATAAGTCACGAGACGGGCAGAGCTCTGTCATGTGTCACTGTCACCAAGCACCTTGTCCACAGCACACACAGGACCCTGATGCCGGTGAAAGCTAATTAAGAATGGAAAGGGAAACAGTTATTTATGAACATACTCTTACTGTTCCCTAGAGAGTAAGTATCCACACATGAATTGTCCTACATACAGAGCCATTGTGTTGTGCATGATGCTGTGTCATATGTCCTGTGACTGATAAAGAGCTCTGTGTCATAACATATTGGAAAGAAGAAAAGGATGAAGGGATTTATATCAAGAATATATAAATAGTGCCTACAAAACAATGAAGAAAACAATAGAACTAATAGAAAAGGGAGCAAAACAAATGAACAGGAAATACACAGAGAAGAACTTTTATGACCAATCAACACATAAAAATAAGCTGCTATGGTTTAGATGTGATATGTTCCCCAGAAGCTCATGTGTAAGACAATGCAAGAGAGCTTAGAGGTGAAATCACTGGGTTACTGCTGGGTTAGGAGAGCCCTAACCAGAGGGCACTAGTCCTCTGACAGGGATGAGCTGGTGCTAACTGCAGGGGGTGGGTGGCTGGAGGAGGTAGGTCACTGGGAATGTGCATCTGGGGTGTGCGTTCTGTCCCCAGTGAGAGGAGTCTCTCTGATCTTTGATGCTAAGTTCTGAGCTGCTTTCCTCCACCACACGCTTCTACCCTGAAGTTCTGTCTCACCTCAGGCCCCAGCAAATGGATTAGGTCATCTATGGACTGAGACCTCTGAATTTGTGAGCCCCCAAACCAATTTTTCCTCCTTAAAATTGTTCTTGCCAGGTCTTTTGGCCACAGCAGGGAAAGAGCTGACTAAAACAGAAACTTAACATAATTGGACAAAGTAAGAATGAATTAAAACAATTATTAAATATTACTTTTCACCACTGATTCCAAGTTTTTAAAACACTAAGAATGTAGGGAGCAGGCACTAGTGTATACTTTCGGTGAGAGTGTAAGTTGGTATACCATTTATTGGGTGCTAATTATCAGTAATCATCAAAAATTTTAAATTTCCTTTTATCCACTAATTTTCTTCTAGGACACTTTTATGAGAACATTCCTAAAAAGTTAAAGTGCTATGTGTAACATTATTCATTGCACATTTGGCATAAAAACAAGCAGTAGTATGAGTGTCCATCCACAATGGTAGTGAAATATATCAGGACCCAATTCTTCGTGGAAAAATGAATCACATAGCCACCAAAACAAGCTCATGTTGATGTGAAAACGTGTGTTCACATTATTAAGTACAAATAAAGTTTAGAGAAAGAAAGAGTGCTTACTGGGAGTCCGCTCATCCCAACCCACAGTGTGGAATCTGTGTCACAGGCATGTTCACGGAAAGGCAGAATACAGTGTGCCTGCCAGGGGGGCAGCCTGAAGGAGGCAGACTTCCATGGTCCACTCAGTGTACCTGCGCCTGGTTCAGTTATGGTCGAGTGTGTTAGTTATTACTCCTGCAACAAAAACAAAACTAAGAAAGAAAGAGAGAGAGAGTAGAAAACAGCTTTGTTAGTGGAATAGCTGTCCTTACCAATTGGATGAGAGTATGCCCCGAGAAAGTTGGTCACCTGGAAATCACAGCTCAAGTTTTAATCAGAGGACAAGAATGCACTGAAGAGAGCCACTGGATGTTCCCTCCCCTTTCTCCTCCATCTCGTCCTTGTCCTTTCCTTCTCTGTCCTCCTATTCCCTTTCCAGAATATGTGACCACAGTGCATGTGATGCATAGCATGCATTGAAACACAATCCAGCATGGTGTCTGCTCTTCTGCTTATAAATAACCCTGAGATGGAAGTTTTAAAAATGCAGTTAGAAAGCATTTCACATTCTATCAAGGAACCAAAGAGGATGCAGCCATAGGAACTGCCTGGAGGTCTGCCTTGGGACAGCAGGATCAGTGACTGCATCCCTGAGAAGAAGGGGTATCAGTTTCCGGGGCTGTAGTAACAAATTAGCAAGAACTTTCCTCCCCTACAGTTCTGAAGAGCACAAGTCAGAAATTAAGGGTCAGCAGACCTGAGCTCCTGATAAGGCACCAGGGGACAGTCCAGCCCTGCCTCTTCCAGTGCCCTTGGCATTCCTTCCAGCTGCACCCCTCCACCCTCTGCCTCCACCGTCATGAGTCCTCCTGCCTGTGTGCCTCTCTTCCGTTACCCACAAGGAATTGCCTGCTGGTTTCAGAGCTCACCTTGACAACCAAGGATGATCTCATCTTGAGGTCCTTAACTCATTTAGGTCTACAAAGACCCTTCTTCCATTTGCATGTTCTGAGGGCTAGGGCATATCCTTTGACCACCATGCAACCCATTGCAGATGGCATTTCTACTAAGAACTCCAAAAACATAGAAGCCAAGCCTCATGAAGAGCAGGTGTATGCATGGTGTGCTCGGGGTAGCATTCCAAACAAATTCAGTAGGAGGCTGCTGTAGCCCAGGTGAGAGAGCTGGGTAAAGCAAAAAGACGGCAATAGAGACATTATTGTGGCAACCTGCCTTCCTCATGTTTCAAGATGGAGAGGAAGAAAGAGATGAAACCATAAATGATACTGGAGTTCATGACTTCAGCCATGAGCTGCAGAACACAGGCAGCAGAAGATTTTTGGAGGCAGAGGGAGGTGAAGCAAAAGTTCACCGTGGACACAAAAATATAAAGACCAAGATGAGCAAACCAGCAAATTAGAGAAGACTAATCGGAAAAGATGTGAAAGATAGAGATGAATAGTCAAAATACTTAAAGATGTTTCTTTCAAACAATTCAAATTATTAATAAATGAAATACATTTACAGATAACTCATAGCAAAAACAGAAGTGGCCCATAACCTATTTGATGTCACTCCCAATAAAACAACTATAAATTAAAATCATATTCAATGTTATTGCACCATATAAGCAGAGTTTTCGACTCACACAATAATAACTGGCATGAGAGAAATGGGCGCCTTCACAGGGCTCTTTACAGTGGCCCTTGGTACATCTTTCTAGAGGCAATTAACCCAAGGATTCCACCCTTCCAAATCTACTCATAGAGGTGATCAAGAATCTCAGAACAGTGAGAATCCCCTCAACATTATGAGGACTCTAATGACCTTCACACTGATATCAGGGTCTTTGTTAAATGAAGCATGAAGGGGCATACATCGGATATTGTACAGAATCAACAGACATTGTACAAAGGTTTTAAGTGACATGAAACAAAACAAAGTAAAATATAAAATTGTACATACGAAAAATGCCCACTAAGTATTTAGCAAAAGATAGGAAAAGAGCACTCAATTTGGTGAAATTGTTATGCTTTTTTTTCTTTCTTTTTCCTTTTTTTTTTGCACTTTACTAATTTTCTTCAATGACAGGCAACAGACAACTGGAGGAATTAGTGGGTTTTACCTCCTTCAACAATCTTGCATGAGTGTGCTTTTATAACAACCAAAATGATCTGGAGGTGGACTTCCCATCAACGTGATTTTTGAGGTTTTTGTAGTCCTCCTCTCCTCAGATTTCTTTGGCATTAAATCCTTCATGGTGCCAGGCTCCTACCTCCAAACCCAGGACACTCAGCCTTCCTTCCCGCCTCTCCTTCTTCTGTCCAAATCACAGACTTCCCTTTGAACTCTAAGGAAAATAAACTTAGTCCATAAGTGAATAAAACAACAGATCAAAAGCTAAAGAACCATTCCAGGTCTGGATCTCATCCTCACCAAGTGTCCCAGAGAGACTCCATTCAATTCCAGGACCAGCTAGAGCACTACCAACCTTGGGTCCCTCTGCCTGTAGACAAAACTGAGAGGAGGGCACTTCCAACCACAAGGGACATCCTGCAACTGGGCAGGATGTCCCTTGTGGTTGGAACAGATGAAGACCCCATGGTGGGATTAGCATGCAGGTGTCGTGGCCAGCTGAGGGTGGACTCTGTGGAGCTGCAGTGGCTTCCAGGGAGACTCGCTGGCCATGAATCTAATCCTTTCTCCACTGGTTTAGTTGCCAAGTATGTCCCCATGGCCTGCTCTCCAACCTTTCTCCAGCATGGGGAACTCCTCTCAAGTTGCTCAAAACATCCCCATCGGGTGCTCTGCGTTTTCCCACCTGCTCGCACCTGTATGGTCCCCTGCCCGGAGCCCCCTGCCCGGAGCCCCCTGCCCGGAGCACCTGAGCACCCCTAGACTCCCCTTCGTGCCTGCCTTCTGTCACTCAGATCCTCTAATCTCAGGATTCCTGTAGTCCTTTTTCTTAGTCTGCACACTTATTCCTGGGGAGTTTAAGCCATGGCAGTAAGTCGTTGACACTGTGTGCCTGCAAATGTCTCTACTGTCTCCACATAGTCGGTGGATGCTTTGTCTGGGCATGGAATAAAAATCGAACATTATGTTTTCTGAGCATCGTGGAGGCATTACCCATCCCCCCGCCACACTTGCTGGGCCGTGGCGTACAGTCCAGTGGTGCTCTGAATTCAAAGGCAGTGTAAGAGGCTTCTTTATCCCTCTCAGCAAACTCTCAGGGCTCCTGTTTTGTGTCTGAAATGTCCTGATAGCAGGGCTCAATGTGGGATTTTTCTTTCGATTTTAAAACTCAAGGCTCTTATTTTTAAGAAGTGTCCTTGGGATAATTCTCTCCTTTTCCTTTGATTTCTGTGAGAGCCCTATTACCTGGACAGTGTATGTTACAGACTGAGACCCTAATTTTTTTAACTTTTCCATAATCTATTTCTTCATCTTTTTGTTCAATTTTCTGGGATATTTCCTCAAATTTGTCTTCCATTCCTGCACCTGAATTGCTAGGCCTTTGTGTAAGGAGTGGCCCTCAGAACTTCCCTGAATGACTGACTTCTGGGAAACCACTTCTCTCCTCCCGAAGGTTCTTTTACTGCTGACCTAGAAGCACCCCAACCTTGACCCATGTTCTGGGTATGATCTCTTGCCACTTTGTTTTGAGAACCAGCTTATTTCGAGATAGTCATTTTGAGAACCAGCTCGTTTGCTAAACTCCCTTCTGGGGTGTTTATCTGCTAATTTACAAATCCAGCTAAATCCCGCCCTCAAGCCTGAATGAGGCCAGAGACAACCTTGCCCATCACATCCGAGCTGAGGCTGGAATAGTCATTTGTCATAGATTGCTAGATTGCTCCAATTTCATTGATGGCAATTCCTCTCCAATTTCTGTCATGACAAATACCTTAGCTAGACAATTTTTATTTTTTTAAACTGGTTTAATTCTCGGTGACATCACCAGACCTTTTAAACTTTTATTTTGTTTTGAGATAAGGTCTTATTAAGTGGCAGAGAGTGGCCTCAAACCTGTGTTCCTTCTGCCTCAGTCTACCAAGTCTCTGGAATTACAGGAGTGTGCCACCACGCCTGGCTAGATAAATTTCTTTCCAACTCTTTCGGAAAGGAAGAGATACAGTATGGGCTACATGGAATTCAGAATGGCTTCTAGAACTAGATACCTGGTTGCTCGTTAACTGCCTGGTACCGGCAAAGGCTGGGATGAATGGACCTTTAGCTGCAAAGAGGAAAATCACCCCTCAGAGTCTTCCAGCAGCAGAGAGTAGCCACAGAGGCAGGGAGCAGGGAACCTCTCTGCAGTGCCACGTCGCTGCTTCTCGGACTGCAGTTCTAGCTTGTCTGGCTGCCTCCAGAAATGGTGAGTCCTAGAGACACTCAGCCCCATGCTCTCGGCCAGTTGGGCTTTCTAGCTTCTTGATAATTCGGAAGGTAATCAGGGGTTCTTGCAGTTCACATCACAATAACTAAATAAAAAGCAGCCATCTGAGCACTCCAAATACACCAGGAGAGCTTACCGGACTTCCCTAGCATGGGCTCCCTTCTGTTTTCCATACATTCCAGATTCCCTTTGTTTCTGGTTTCAAATCCTCAACTCTGTCTAGAATTGAAAGATACTGCAACAGAAGATGAGTGGGAGACAGGACACCCAACATAGTGAAGAAACCCAAAGAAAACAAGAATAATATTTTTTAATGATCACAGTTTACCTATTTCCACTCTTGAGACTCTATTTCAGTGGGTCTGTACCTCGTTTCATGTGGCTTTTGCTGAAGTAAAAAGCAGAGAATTGGCATTGCAGATTAGTCAAGAGGATAGCTCCCTGTAGACACGAAGTCTCCTTTATTGGAAGAAATAAAAGAAAAACGACCCCAAATCACAACCCCAGAATTATAACCTTATTCAAAAGCTATAAAGCAGTACCAGTTATCTGTGAAATTCACGCATACTTAAAAATTCAATAATGACCGTGTTGCGAATACTAACTTTAGAAAATGATCAGACTTATGTATAATGAATATTCTTTCTACAAAGGAGAAAAAAATAAATGACACTCTTCTGCAATAGATTAGGGTTTTATTCCTATGAGGATTTTTCAGAATATTTGTGATTTAAAACAGCTTATCCTACTTCCAGGATATATCCCATTTTTTAAATCAAAAAATATATGTATGGTTACTATAACTTTAAAAATTGAAGATCTTTTTATCTGTGAGCACAAAGCATCCCCACAGGGACAGTATTATCACCTGCATTCTGATGTAAAAGAGACAGAAGGAAGATGAATTGCTCATTTAGGTCACTGGCCAGGAGCAAGAGAAGGGAATGGACCCAGACTTTGGTGGCTGTCTGTTTTCTGCACCAGAGTACCTCCTCAAACAAATGGAACAATGCCCCCATAAAACGAGGTATTGATTTTGGGTTGTGGAATTGGTATTATTGCCCTGTCCTCACACTGAGCATAAAAATGATCAAAAACATGTGTAGGGATGCTTCTGTGACCCTGTTCCTCCTGCTGCCTTGTAGCCTCTGGGGTAGCATCCCCAGACACAGAGTCACAAGCTTGAGGAGGCAGGAAGCTAGGTTGTAACTGAGCAAATACAGAAAAGCTTCAAACATCCAGACATTTAAATTCCATTGTTTCATAAACTAAAATGAGGTGATTCTAAAAGCATTCATTAAAGAATTAACATCTGATGTGAAATGTGATTGTTTTTATTCCTGTGTTAAAACATTAATAAGAGAAAGGCTGATTCACAGGAACCTGGAACAGAAGAGGGCTTCTAAACCCCTGGTCTTCAGGGAGGAGTAGAGGCCACAGTGAGTCTCCAGGGCAGCACAATGTTGCCCCAGGGCTGCTCTTCACAGGAGGGGCACCAGCACCCAGGAAAGCAAGTCTGCCTTTTATTCTGATGACTTGGCAACCCCCAACCAGGACTCAGAGTGGAAAGAGTCAGTGTCCAAATATAGACAGGAATCTACAAGTTAAAAATGAATGAGGTTGTCATTTGAAAATTTTAACAGCTGATAAATTATGTAGTTATCTTTCATATCCCATTTGGGAAAAGTGAGCATTAGAAGGCAGGTGGCTCACCCTGCCTGTTTAAATGTCCAGGTCCATCTGACCCCCTTTCCTATAATATGACTAAATGCTCCAAAATCTTCAGGTTTTTATTATTATTGCGAAGCTGCAAATGTGAGATATGTATTGTTGGAAACTGTCCTTCCAAACAAGGACCTGAAAATGCTATTGAGGACCTGCTCAGGCTGAAATCGGCATCTTGTTTGGACCAGTATAGAATATCAAGGGGGTTCTCTGGGATTCAGCCCCAACACAGGACATCACGAGTTCAAAGTCTCTTTGGCCTTGGCACCGCATGTCTTTACTGAAATTCAAAGTAGAGCCATTTCTATGCCTTTGTCCAAGCACCAAGCATGAGAGGCAGGATTCCTGTAACTGGATCCCCAGGCTTGCTGTGCACAAGAGGGAAGAATGCAGAAACATGCAGATTTCCTCTGACTCCGCAGCTTCAACCTCGCCCTTGCCAGAGAACACACACAGTTGCACCAGGACAGTTTCCTGGAGAGGGTATAATTGAATAGTCATGTGCCATTTGCCCAGCCCCCGTCGGCCTTCTCCCCACACATCAAACAACTTATAAAGCAACTTATAGACTGTCTGACTTTCCTCCTTCCCTTCATCTCTCCTCGCTTCCCTCCCTTCCTCTCTCATCTGCAATGCTCTGTGTTCAAGGAAGAGTCTAGAATCCAAAAGGGTTGATCTCATAGAACTTGAATGGAGAATGGGAGAGAAGGGCAGGGAGAGCTGCGTCTGTGTCAAGGGGACTCGGAGGAGCAGAAAGCCTGGTGCTATTGCTCAGAAGTGCAGCTATTGTCCACAGCAGCTGTAGTCCACAGCAGTGGCCTGTGTGTCTCACCAAGGTGGGAACAAAGGTTCTGAGTGTTTGTACCATAAAGAAATGGTAAATATTTAAGGAGACAGTAATGCTTAATACCATGTAGGCAGTACAATGTAGATCTGTATCAAAGCACCACATGGTGCCCTAGGCACAGGAACAAATTTTATGTTTTTATGTATCAGTTAAAGTAAATCTAATTTAAATTTTAAAATAAAATAAAGAGCAGACTATAATTTTTTTTTAAAAAATCGAGTTTGGCCCATTAAGGTATATGTACCAGGACACGTAAGATTCATGGATCTGGGCACAAAACCACAAGCAGTGTACTGAGAGACAGGAGAGCACGCCTCTAAAACATGTCGCATTTGGCCAACCAGACCAGACAGGCCAATTTCCAGTTCTGGTCCAAGAGGCTGGCTCCCCGGCAGCTGCTGAGGCTGGCTGTCCATGCCTGGCTCCCTGAACAGGAGGGTGTTCCAGCCCACTGTTTTGCAGGGACACTTACTAACCCAGCTGCCCTGAGAGCAAGATCAAGCTCAATACCTATTGATCCGCAGTCAGTTGGCAGCAGCCCTCTTGCTCTGATCAATGCGCAGCAGGGCCCTTTCCCCTGGTTGATCTGCTTGTCTGAGGAGGCAGGCTGGGGGGCAGGTGAGCACTGGGGGTTTTCCAGTTACAGGAAATTCCTGGGGAGGGCCACTGCTTCCTGGTAACCCCTGGCCAGATTTGAGCAAGCTCCAGCCACTTGTAACACCCACGAACTTGTGGGGACAAAATCAGGCCACTCTGGCCACTGTCCCTGGATTACAAATCACAAAGCCCTTTGGCCAGAGAGAAAAGGACACAACCAGTTTCTGAGATGTTAAATCTCACCAGTACCACAGCATAGTAAAGCATCAGCTAATGGGTTCCTGTTTCTGGACTGGGTTTCAAACACTGACCTTTGCAGTACTGAAGTAGTCACGTTGGGCTTATTTGTATGTGTGTGCATTGTTCTTCAACAAAAACTGAGAAGCAACTATTTATTATATTTCATCTATATTGATCTCTTTTTTATCTTAATTGTCCCTAAAACAGCTAAGTACATTGATACATTTAATAAAAATAGACTCATGGGTTTTGAAGAAATATTGAACAAGAGTCTTTTAAATAAATCAATTTTTCCTTGTAAAATTGTGAAAGTAAAGGCTTCAAATGAAACCAAATGCATACATGGAGGGTCTGGAGGGCGCTGTGGAGGGTCCAGTGTTGATGGTGCCCAGTGTCCTGAAGGCAAAGGTAAGCATTCCCGCCCTTCAGACTGTCTGCCGCCCACTTGTTCCCTGCCCAGGCGACTCCTCTCTGTGCCCCTCACAGCCAGGGAGCCTTCGCAGAGGAGAAGAGAGCCACAGCGGGTGGGGCCTGGGTGCTTCCTAGGGCCTTCCTTCCCCAGCCTCTTGTCCCCAGGCACTTGAGACCCACTGCATGTCCCTGCCAACCCTGCCGGAGAATGAGCTCAGCCGGGATGTGCAGTGGTGCAAGGGGGTGACAATAAGACCCCAGGTGGTGGTTTCCAGCCAAGACCCTGGCAATGTGGTGGTGTATGCACACACCCTGGACACACACACACACACACACACACACTGCGTACACACCAGACACACACATGCACCACATACACACTGCACATGCACACCACATACACACCTTACACACCACACACACGCTCCACATATACACACCACACATACACACCACATATACATCCCTGGACACACACATACACCACATATACATACCATATACACATGCTGCATGCATGCACCCCCCCACACACACATGCACCACCTATGCATACCACATATACACCACACGTGCACACCACGTATACATCCCTGGACACACTCACACGTGCACCATATATACATACCACATACACATGCTACTTACACATACCACATATATTCATATCACAAATGCACCAAAACACATACCATACACCACATAGGAACACGCCACAAACACACATGGCATACATACTACACACCACATACACATGTAGACACACTATACACAAAATATCACACCCACTACACACACTGCACATGCCAAACATACCATCCACAGACCACATGCCATAAAACACACCACAGAGCATACACACATGCATGGAGACCTCCTGGCACATGCACTGTACACACATACCTCTCACACCACACGTGTGCATACTCACACACTGTACACACACATGCAGACATGCAAACACAACTGCACAATGCACACACACACATAGGCACAGAATCGCTTTCTATGTTCAAGTATTATTAAAATATATTAATATAATATATTAATAACATAAAATTATAAAAATATATTAAAAGAGTTTAAGCTTTGTTTCCAAATACTGTTCCATGCAGATGTGAAACTGGACTGTGTGTATGTTCCTTTAGTTCTATAATCACATACATTAACAATTAAAATGGAGGCTCAGCTCAGGCTCAGTGTGGATTTTCTACAAGAGCAAAGGAATTGAAGGTTTTTCTAACAAATTAGGTGAATATATGCCTTTTGAAATTAAAATGCAATCTGGGAAAGGAGATCAGTTCATTCTTACAACACATACATATTCTTATTTAATCGAGATAACAATAGATGTTCTACATTTGTGTGTATGCACATTGCAAATATAAATTAATTCACATAAGAACAGAATATATTAAGAAAACGCTTGGGATATTTGCTCATTGAAGTGTTACCTTTTTAAGGGTAGGCTGTTCTTCATGCCCAGGGAAAAAGTAGTTATTTGGCCTGAACTTGATGCTCTCCTAAGGCTGCTCAGTCCCAGATGTACTTTGTCAGTGTTCTGGGATCTCTAAACAGACTTTTTTACAGCCAGGAGCCAACCTGGTTTTTCTGGGGTCTGACAGTAGTAACTAACAAGCCTGAAGAGAGAACAGAAACATGTAGACACAAGAGCTGTTCCTGGTTGGTCCCTTGGCTCCTGGAGGTGACATAAGATGGGTGAATCAATTAGGCCACTAATTTGCTCATTTTACCAAATAGAGATGCATGAGTCCCTAACTTTGACCCAAAGCCCACACTATGTCATTGGAACACAAAGACAACCCAGACTTGGGTTAAGGAAAAAAAATCTAATTCTAAATATATCATGCTAATTTAATGAAGAATTAACGTGATTGACATTTGCATTTACAACCAAAGCTATTGTGCCTTGGAGTTTGCAGTATTTCCCTCTCTTGGACTTTAAACATCGCACCACACACACATCCCTGGACACACACACATGCACCACACACACATCCCTGGACACACACACATGCACCACATACACATACCACACACATGCTCCATACAGCACATGCACCACACACACAAGTCACATATGTGGTCACCTAGAATGACAGAATCAAAGCACCTCAGTCTGTGTCCCATCACTGATGCCACTGGGCTACCATCACTATTTTCAATGCTCACTTTAAGTACAGTAATTGTAAAATCCAAACTCAAAATGCAGTCACTCTGGCTCAGGCCTGTATCTGCTAACCTGCTTTCTGTGCTTCTGTGATTTAATGCTATGCTTGCTTCTCACGGATGAGACCAAACCACAAGATGCCACACCCCTTGGCCAGTAACCTAAAGTTCCAGGAACTGAAAGGGAGACATAGGTGGCACCATCACAGTTGAACTGTAAATGACTATAGGTTGAATATCTGCCAAATCCTGCCTTGCCAAGTCATGTAACTCACCCACCCTATAATAACCTCTGAAACCCTCACTTCGAGGCACTCTCTGAAGGAAAGGAGAGCTGACCCTAATCGATTGGTCTGTGTGCCTATTTCCTCAATAAACTTTGCTGCTTCTGCAGAGTTGTCTGGGCTGCACTTTTTGGGGAGAGGTGTGGGTTGGATTCAACACTCATGTGTGGTCATCAAGGGCTCATGCACAGAGCTGTGGAAAAAGTGAACAATTCCTATTCACTAAGGATTTACTTCTGAGACCACAGACCTGTGTAGCCCACTGATTATGTGGCCATCTATTTAACTGGGGAGTTCTCCTTACACACAGAAAGAACTATTTAATAAAAGGCAAGATGAAAATGCACTAATTTGAAGTTCACTTATGCTCAAAACTCAACAATAACCAGAGCAACTGTCTAGAACTTAGCAGGTAGAGTATCATCTTCCAGAAACCAGCTCTCTGCATTGGCAATGCTCAAGATGGCCAGCACGAGCTGGTAGTGGGAGGAAGATGATTAGATTCAATAGTGTTTTAAATGTCCTGTAGATGAAGCTGGTATTGCCTGTAAGGCCTCCTCTCAGGGCCTCAGACTTTTTCTCCTCCTGCAAACAACGGAGCACAGAATCACCAAGTTATATTCTTGATGGTGGAACAGCTCACTAGCCCCTTCAAGGTACTGCCATCTGTAACACATGGGTCCTGGAGACATGGACAAGAGGGACACTTTCCTGGATATATCCTAAGGGCATCACAAGCCAATGATGCCAGGTCCTTCTCAACTGTCTCTTACCAGCTCTTGCTGCTGGAGTATCTGGGCTCCAAGTTCACCTAGGGAGACAGACATCATTTTGCACTCATGGATACCATATATCTAGGTCCCAAGGGTCATAAAGAGCTGCCATCCTTCAATTCCCTAGGATAAAATTCTTCATATTAATCTCATTGAGAGGCTTTATAAAAACTCCTGAAAGGATTTATTTTGTTCAATGTATCTAGAAAGCTGGAGAAACAATCAGTGATGATAAAGGTACTGTGCTCCAGCTGGCCCACATCACAATTCCTAGTCCCTAGACAAACCATGGCTACAATGCTGCCACATACTCTTCCAGGTAGATTCTCTGTTTTAACATTTGATACTCCCACTCATCCCATTATGTAGGGATACCATGCAGTCTCATTTATGAATATGGACATTCAGAGAGGCTACACAGCTTGCTCCCATTCACATTGCAAGGAAATGACAGAGCCAGAATTCAGCTCCAGGAATCTGGCTTCCAGGTCTGAGTTCCTAGCCAGACACCCTGCTGTTCCCCTAATGTGTTTTGAGGTTGGAGGGAGGTTTAACCTGCAAGTGTCACAAGGAGAATTCAAGGGTAATCTTCATCTTCATGAGATAAAATGTGCCTGCTGCTAAATCACTTGTGTGTTGGTTGGTTGGTTTATTGTTAGTGTTTGGCATAAAAGCCCCTTTAAAAACCATGTGAATTCTTCCAAGAGATGTTCATCTGTGGGAAGAAAATAACATTTTTGAGTGCCTTGTATCAGGTGCCAAGCAGGTAGACGTGTATGTCATTGCATTTAATTATGATAGACATCCTGTAAAATAGGAATTTTGAATCCCCTTCCTTATTTTCCAATTAAGAAAACAAAAGCACAAAACTAAGTGATTCGTACAAGTTTTCTATAGTTAACAAAAAATTGAAAATGACATTAAATTCAAGTTTTTCTGGACAAAAGGAAGCCACACTGCTCATGATCTTCAGTTATTTCTGACACCTAGATGCCCAAGCCTCCCGTAAGTGCAGCAGCAGCAGGCTACACTTCAAGAGACACTACTACCAACTGCAGCACAGTCAGAAGGTCCAGCCTTCAGGTGGCCCAGCTGAACTACCAGGTGTTCCAACAGGAAGCCCTCCCAACCCTGATCTTACAGTAGTAGGTTGAACGAATCAGATTGAAACTTCCTGCAGAACAGATGGACTGTAGAACACAGGAGGTATTTGCCAACTGACTTCAAAAGGCAAGTAGTGCACCCACCTTAGAGAGGAAAGATGACCATGAAGAGAACAATCCAGAGGCTGGAGGGAATCCCCAGCCTGCCTTCAGTCCTGAAGATTTCCTCATTGCTAATCCCACTCACAGGTTATTCTCTTTTGTTTCACATACCCATGGTGATTTTCAAAATTCGTGAAAATAGCGTATCTGTTACTTAACATTTTATCTATCTTGCACAAAATATTACTTAGTAATAAATGCTAATTAGTTTTTAAATCATAATACATTGCTAAAACCACTTTCCTTCTTGTGAAAATATTATAAAGTAATTTCTCAGTGTTAGCACAGTCTTAAGTCAGTATGTTAAATTTGAAAAGTGTGATGTTTGAATGTGGAATACTCCAAAGCAGACACTGTGTCTATATCACCCATCCATGAAGATTACTTGAAAAGATATATGCATATTTCTTAAATGTTAGTTTGTCTTCTACACAGAGCAGATATTTTATATTGTCTACTGAATGCATAGAACTAAAAACCAAATGTGAAAATATATGAGTTTTTTGTCAAGTTAAAGTGTATCAAAATAAAAGTTTGTTTAATCATCTGCAAAATGCTATTATAATTATGATGGGACAAAAGAGATGATCCCAGGAGAAAATGAAGGCTTCTCTGATGAAATAGACTCAGAATGGAAATATAAGGGAAATGTATCCACACAAAAAGAGAAAAAAAGGAATCATAGGCATTTAGGAAAGTTCTAGGTAGAAGCTATGGAGGTCTGAGCTGCCAGCTCATAAGAACTAATGATTAAATTTTCAGCAAATTTGTAAGCCAGGTGTTAGACACAGACATTCTTTAAAATAACAGTTAAATATTTATAATATGGTTAACAATATACTTAATTGCAATTAAAATTTATATTAAAATATAGATAATGAATACTAAAGACATACTTCCCTATCATTTTCCACTTTTACTGTCATCTGTGCAATTTGGATTATTTACATCTGTTATGTCCACGTAGTGGGAGTACTACAGAATGTGCTTGTCACTCTACTTCTCTTCCCAATTCAGCATCCAGTGGTGTCACACAGACAGTTTAAAATAAGCTACTATGGGAGCAATTACACCATGAGAACAGACCATCCTTACAAGTGAGGGCTTGCTCTACAGTTTGTTGACGGTCCAGATTTAAGAATATAATGGAGAGGTTTTTTTTTAATAAAGGTGGCAGAAGAGAGGACGTCACTTTCCTGGCTGCTTGATGGGAAGAAACCAAGAAAACAGACCAGGAGCTTTTCTGCAATGTGGGTGGACAAAATTGGGGGGTGGACATTACTGGAATTTAAAACTGGACCTTCAAAGCAAATTGGGGACTCAGGAGGTTGGATATAATAAAATAAGGAAGAAATCCCCAGTGGCACAGCAGCTGCTAAGGCCAGGCCGGTAACACCAGCCAGAGAAGACGCTCTGAGAGCAAAGTGGCAAGATAAAGGAATTAAAGGAACCCGCATTTTTAGAAAGCCTGAGGCATACCTAGGTATGGTATGAGCATTTAGAGATCAAGGACATTGCCCGACTAAACTGAAAAGTGTGTTGCACAATATCCTTGTGCAGGAAAAAAGCTGCCATCTCTTCAGGTGGCATGTGGAAGACAAAAGAAGGAACCATTTGCAGCTATGACATGGGGGCTGGCAGCTGAGGGAGCTGATTCCTGGCAAGCCCAAGTTTGTCCTGAAACACAGGCCTAGTAATCACACATTGCATGATGTACAGCGTATTTGGGTGATCAGGAGAAAATCAAAGATGGAGAGGTTTACACATGGAACAAATGATCTTGGAAACTCACTGGGCTGTATCCTTCCCCCTCCAATCTGGCTGCTGGCAGCTGGCCAGGAATTCACAAGAGTAGTGGTTGGAGAAAATGAATTTGGAGACAAACTGAGATAAGGAAACATGGGGTCTGCAGGTGACATGAGGGACTAAAAATTGGCTCCCTTACCCCATGAGTGGAACCCAGTGGAGATCCCTAGGGTACAGTCTTCTAGTGTTGACCAGCAATTACTTGGGCACTGAAGATGTGCTGATTTAAAATCTCCAAAACTACTGGTATTCAGCTAAGAGCCTGAAGCCCACCTCAGCCAAAACCCTGCCTCCAGGAATTCTGCCTATGGGATTTTCTCTCTCACTCCAACAATTTGTGGTGGAGCATCATGCTCCAGATGACCCCACCTAAAAGTGCTAAGAAGAGAAGCTGAGAATCTTTTGAACTGCAACAGAAAGAATTCTTTAATCTTTCATCAATATATTTTTTCTTCTTCCCATTTTCAATTTTGTTCTTTTCTCTGTTTGTGACCTTAATTGTAAATGGACACTTATACATATTCATGTGGTTTTTTTCTCATTTTGAAGCAAGTTATTTTTTGTGGATAAGTTTTATAAGGACTAGAATGTTTGACTAGTACATTTTAGTTTTGTTTTGAATTATTTTATTTTTTACATTTTTACTATATATTTTTTTCTCTTATCTGTTTCCCTTGATACACTTTCTCTTTTTTCTTCCTCTAAAAGCCAATCTTTATTGTTCTTTCTTTCACTCTTCCTTTAATTTTTTACTTCTATCTTCTCACCTCCTCTCTATAATTATCACATTCTATATCAATTACATTCTTTCCCTGTCCACCATTTGAAATTTTAAGCCCTTTTGTAAGCTTTCATTTTTATTGTAAGCAATAACTGATCATATCATTTCTGTTTATTGTGATAATTAACATTGTATATGTCATAGTTGGAAATATTTGGGTTTAATGCAGTACATTATTTGCATTGGTTGTTGTTATTACTTGTCTCCCTCTAAACAGTGAGGTACTGGAAAACTTCAGGGACACTTTAAGTCCACCAGTTAGAAAGTCTTCTGCCTCAAATCTATACGGTTAGATGGGTAGACACACAAACAACATGAAAAAGCAAGGTAACAAATCATTCCAAACAAACCACAATACTCCAATAACAGAATCCATCAACACCACAGTGAAAGAAATGTCAGAGAAATAGTTCAGAATGTACATAGTTAAACTTATCTACGAAGTAAAGGATGGTATAAGGAGTAAAATCAGAGAGAAAATACAAGAAGTGAAAGATCACTTCAATAAAGAGATGGAGATTATAAAAAAAAGCAGAAATCCTCAAAATGAAGGATTAAATACAGCAAATTAAAAATTCAGTTGAAAGCATCACTAACACACTAGATCAATTGGAAGACAAAGTTTCAGGCAATGAAGACAAAATATATCATCTTGAAAATAATGTTGATAGTGGAGAAAAGATGTTAAGAGACCATGAATAGAACTTTCAAGAAATATAGGATAACCTGAAAATTTAAGATTTACTAGGAGAGATGAAGGCTTGGATATACAAATGAAAGTAATGCACAATCTTTTCAATGAAATAATATGAGGAAGTGTCCCAAACCTTTAGAATAAAATGGAAAACCAAATACAGGAGGTTTATAGGACCCCAAATATACAAAATTACAACAGATCCACATCAAGCCACAGTATTATAAAAATGCCTAACTTACAGAATAAGGATACAATTTTAAAAGCTGCCAGAGAATGATTACATGTAATATTTAAAGGGAAAACCATCTGGATCTCAGCTGATTCAATGCAATTTCTATTGAAGTTCTGATGACATTCCTCAGAGAAATAGAAAAATAAGCCATAAAATTAATTGGTAAAAATAAGAAGCCCAGAATAGCCAAGCAACCCTCAACAAAAAAAGTGAATAAGAAGGCATCACAATACCAGACCTTAAATTATAATACAGAGCTATAGCAACAAAAACAGCATGGTATGGGCACCAAAACAGACATGAATACCAATGATACAGAATAGAAGACACAGAGAAATCCACATAAATACAGTTATCTCATACTAGACAAAGGCACCATAAACATACCTTGGAGAAAAGATAACTTCTTCATAAAATGGGGCTTGGGAAACTGGAAATCCATATGTAATAAAATGCAATTATCCCCTATCTCTTATCCTGCACAAAACTCAACTCAAAGTGGATCAATGGCCTAGGCATTAGATGAGAGAATCTGTACCTACTAGAAGAAAATGTAGGCCTAAATCTCCATCATGTTGGCTCAGGAAGTGGATTCCTCAACAAGACTCCTAAAGCACATGAAGTAAAATCAAGAACCGATCAATGAGATTTTATCAAACTAAAAAGCTTATTCACAGCAAAAAAAAAAAAAAAAAAAAAAGACACTCAGGAATATGAAGAGAGAGCCTACAGAATGGGAGAAAATCTTTGCTGTATGCTCCTAAGATAGAGTAAAAATCTCCAGGATATATAAAAAACTCAAAAAAAAAAACCACTTAATACCAAAAAGAACAGAATAAAAAACAAAAACAAAATAAATAACCCAATCAATAAAGCAAAGGAACTGAACAGACACTTCACAGAAGAAGAAATACAAATGGTCAACAAATATATAAAAAAAGGTTCAACATCACTAACAGTGAGAGAAATGCAAATTAAAACTACACTGAGATTTCATCTCACTCCAGTCAAAATGACAATCCTCAAGAATACAAGTAACAACAAATGTTGGTGAGGATGCTGAGAGAAAGGTACAGCCATACCTTGATGGTGGGACTGCAAATTGGTGCAATCATTCTGCAAAGCAGTATGGAGATTATTTAGAAAAGTTGGAATAGTGAGTAGCTATCCTACTCACTCCTCAGCATATACCCAAAGGATTTAAAATTAGCATACTATAGTGAGATGGCTACATCAATGTTTATAGCAGCTTAATTCACAATAGCTAAACTATGAAACAAACCTAGGTTGTCATTAGATGAATGAATAAAGAAAATGTAGTATACATACACAATTGAATACTAACCATAAAGAAAAATGATATTATGATATTGGCCAGTAAATTGATGAACTGGAGATTATTATGCTAAGTGAAATAAGCCAGCCCCCAAAAACCAAAGGCCAAATGTTCTCTCTGATATGTGGATGGTGACTCAAAATAGGTGGGGATGGGGAGGGAAGAGTGGAGGTTCATCAGATTGGACGTGAGAGGGATGGGGGAAGGGAGGGAGGATGGAAATGGGAAAGACAGGAGAATGAATCAGACATAACTTTCCTATGTTCATATATGAATGCACGACTTGTGCAACTCCACATCATGTACAATCACAAGAATGGGAAGTTTGGGCTGGGGCTGTGGCTCAGTGGTAGAGAACTTACCTAGTACATGTGAGGCACTGGGAGCCAGATAGGCATTCCTCATAAGGAAAAGATACCATGAGCTTTGACTGTGGGCATGCCGCTTGCTCTGCTGGGGCAGTAAGGAAACAGTGCCCTTCCTTAGCTTGCCTGGCAAGAGGACCCTGCAACCAAAGGCCTGCTCAGCATGGCCTGTGTGTTCCACCAGCTGCACACACCAGGGTGTGATCCTTAGCTCTGCAATGCATGTTGCTAAGAGGACTGTTGCACTTTCACTGACATTAGAAAATACATTGCTTTACATTTCCCAGACAGTGTTCCTAGATTCCTGGGTGAGAGGTTTAAATAAACAAATGAATAAGGGCTTTATTTTAAGAATTTTCTCTAAGCAATATAAAATTTAGTTGGCAACCAGCCTTTATCTAATTGAAAAACAACAACAGAGTATTGGTTTTAAGAAATCAGCAATGAACATATCAATAGACACATACTCTTATGTGCTTATTATACACATTTGGTGGAAAAAATAGCAAAGTTTGGAATTTTCATGACCCCTCCTCTCTACCAAAACCAAAACACACTCTTGCTTTTTCTCTTCCATGTGTCGGCTACAAACCTTCCATCTTGTCTGCCTGGGCCACATCCATCTCTCTACTCTATGGCCCTGTTTCTCATTCTCAGTGTTACCTCATTCCCAATGGTTCCATACTATGCTGCTTCAAGGCAAAACATCATCTTCTCCCTTCTCAAATGATCTTTGCCTATGCTCAGTCACCTGCAGGACACTAAGATTCTATTTTTGGAATCTGCTAAAAGTTGACTGTTTTGTCCATCCGCATGTTGAAATGCTCCCCTCCAAGTGATGGTGTTAGGAGGTGAGGACTCTGGGAGGCAACTAGGTCACAGGGAGAAGGTCTCCTGAATGGGATGAGAGGAAAGCTCCGGGGGGCTTCTTGTCTCCTCCACCTTGTGAGGACACAGCTAAAGTCATTATGAACCAGAAAGAAAGTCCTCGGCAGGCTCCGGACCTGCACTGTTCTTTTACTTCCCAGCCCCTAGAAAGGTGAGAGGAGAACTCTGTTACTTTTCTCTTTCTTTCTTTCTTTCTTTCTTTCTTTCTTTCTTTCTTTCTTTCTTTCTTTCTTTCTTTCTTTCTTTCTTTCTTTCTTTCTTTTTTCTTTCTTTCTTTCTTTCTTTCTTTCTCTCTTTCTCTCTTTCTCTCTTTCTCTCTTTCTCTATTTCTCTCTTTCTTTCTTGGTACCAGAGATTGAACCCAGGAGTGCTTACCCACTGAGCCACATCCCTAAACCTTTTTTTTGAGACAGGGTCTGGCTAAATTGCTTAGGGCCTCCCTCGGTTGCTGAGGCTGCCTTTGAACTTGTGATCCTCCTCCCTCAGTTTTTGTGTTCAATACATCAAGAACACCAGTGAAAGAATTTCTCCCGTCTGATTACATCATTTTCAGACATTTATCCTTCGGATTTGTCTCTCAATTTCTGAAAATATTTATAGTTCTTACAAATGCATAAAACAAAATGCACACAGGTGGTTTGTGGCTCTGAAGGATTTCTTTGCTTTGCCTAGAAGATCCACATTCATGAGACCTTAGCTTCTGAAGGAAGAGTTTTCTGGAAGTCTACAGTCTTTCCACGTACAGAGTGCCCAGGAGCTCTGTCCAGGTGGATGCGAGCAGCCCAGAGGACTTCAGCTCTGCATAGGTCATCTTCAAGGCCCATTTCTCTTCATTCTTTCTCTCCTTTTCCTTCTCTTCTTCCTGGCTTTCTCTGTTTTACCTCCTTTCTTTTTCCTCTCTCCTCCCCTTCCTCCCTCCCTTCTTTCTTCCTTTCTCCTTCTTTCTTTCCAAAATACTCACTTTATGCAGTAGACTTTTTTTATCTTATCTATCGCTTGCCCCTCTGGAGGGGAAAGCCAGTTCTCAAAGGTGACATGGCTAACACCGAGCTCCTGTTCTCCAGGGATGGGACTCTTTCATGATGTCTGAAAGTCCAGCACTGCAGGGAATGGAAATTCCTGAGCTCAGAGCTGTCTGAGGAAAGGTGAGGAAAGCAGGAAGGGAAGGAAGACATGAGGTGGCAGGACGAGTTTGTCCCACAAACGCTCGCCCTTGCCCCTACATTCCACCTCCAACCCCCTCGCTTTCCTGAGAACAAAACAGGACGAGCATTGGGAAGCTCACAAGAGGTCTCCACTGGGCTGTCTGGGCCTCCTCCGAGCTCCTTCTATCCTAGGAGATAAGCTCAGGCATAAGAGACAACTTCCAGGTACAATCATAACCAGATTTTCATCCCTATACACCTAATCATGACTGTGGTGTCTGCAGTGATTGGAAAACAGGATTGGCAGGAGTAGAGGCTTTCTTCTAGAAAAGTCCGCAGCAAAGATTGCTTCAGGGTCCTTTTCTGCTTCTGCAGGATCAATACGAGGGGTCCTCTGGAGCATCCGCAGTGCATTTGAAAAGCCCGAGCCTGATGCTTCTCGGCAGCAGAGAGGCAGGGGGACCCAGCTGGGAGCACAGGAATTCCATTATGGACGTCCAGGACCATCTTAATGACCATCACCATGGTAAAGAATGTGTAACTTTAACAGTCAGATTCATTTCCAAGGAATTTCTTTTTCTTTTTCTAATACTGGGCAACAATTAGTTTTATATACTAACCTGATTGGATTTTGACGTTTAGTTACTTGATTTGAACTCTAGTCCAGATGTTTCTGTGAAGGCCTTAAGAACTGTGAAAAGTGGTTTTCCATTCTTTACCAGTTACCGAGTCTATGATTTTATTAAAGCAGCACAAAATAGACTGAGACACCCTGCACAGTGTGGGTGGGATTCACCTGATCAGCTGAATGTACTTAAGAGTAAGAACCATGAGGCAGAAGAATTGCAAGTTCCAGGCCTGCCTAGGCAACTTAGTGAGCACTTGTCTCAAAATAAAATATAAAAAGGACTGGGGTATAGCTCAGTGGCAGAGTACTCCTGGATTCAAGCCCTGGTACAACAAAGAAAGAAAAGAAAAATAAAGTAATGGCTGAAATTTCTCAGAGAAGAAATTCTGCCTTAATCCTGAGCATCAAATTCTGCCTGATCTTTGGTCTGCTGGCCTGGCCTACAAATGTTGTACTTGCCAGTTCAATATCACGTGATCCAATTCCTTGAAATAAATCCTGGGTGTGTGCTTGTGTGTGCCCTATAATAAGGAGAAAAAAAACATATATATATATATATATTAAGGAATATATATATTATATATATATTATGTATTATATAATAAGAAATATTATATAATATATAATATATATACAATTATATATATATTTGAATATATATATAATAAAATTGTATATTCAATTATATATATTCAATTGTATATTCAATTATATATTAATTAAATATATATTCAATTATACGTATAATTGAATATATATACAATTAAAAATGAGATGTTTTTCCACCGAGTATGCTTTTAAACTTTTCCCTAAGTTTACTGAAATCAACATTCAGGGAATTTTAGATATTATAACTGAAAAGCCTCTGAGAAGGCCCTGAATGCAGCCTCCTCCTGCTACACAGCTTATAATAATCATCATTTCCCTTCTGAGAGCACTCCCTGCCAAGTCCTGCAGTCCCTCAACTGGTTGGAAGGTACCAAGGGACCAAAGTGTGGAGGGGGCCATGTTGTGCCACAGCATATGCATGGAATGGCCGTGTCTCTGAACTGTAAAGGACAGGATTCTTCTGGCCAGTGTTACTGGGATAGACCTTCCCAGCAAGATCCATGCTCAGCTGCAGACAGTTCGCTGTGGCCCCAACTCTAGTCACAGAACACCGCTTCTGATTATAAAAGCACTCCTTCTTAGGAATCCAGTCAGCACATCACTACCCATGAGGCCCAAGTGAAGCCATCTCCCTACTCCAACATGTCCACAGCAGCAAAGGCGATTTGTGTGGCAGGCTCTCCTGACCAGACAATGATACTTAGCGTCACACTGAACTTCTTTCTCCGAGTCGACAAAACTTTTAAAGACCATTAGAATTTTGAAACTCTGAATACGCAATCAGAGCAAAAAGAAAATGAGATGCAAATTAATTTTCTCTATGCAGCAACCACTTCAACAGATTCCACTGTGTGGCTTTCACAGAGGCTCTGAGACATCGCCAAAGGCCCAGCTGCTGGGGAACAGGTCTCAGAAGCTAACCGCCAGGTCGCTAACATGGCTGGAAGGACCCATGATTTTATGGAAGGCTCTTCTGCCTGAGTTATAAGCTGTTCCTCAGTGTAGACTGAATCTCCAGAACAATCAGGAGCAAGGAGAGTTGCCTTAAGAATGACAAAACTTGTTTCCCCTCACAAAATCTTTGCTCCACATGAGGGTGTCACCCTTAGCTCTTGGTTATCCACAGTAAACTTGGAAAAGCTTGGAATCATCTCCGAGCACATGGCGCCATCTCCTAACTTCCGTAATCCTATTCTGAAGTTCCGTATCCTTTGCCATTGAAGCAACATCACACCTCTAGCTGTATCTGTTGGCCTCTCTCCATCAAACATGTTATCATCCAAATGTGACAGCCACTCCGTTGACGCTGTGGGAACTGCAAGCAAAATATTTCTGAGGACCTGCAGTTGAGAAGTTTCAATGAAAATGTAACAGGCAGATGTTTTGGTTCCCTGCCTTTAGTTTGTCTCCTCTTTTAAGTCAATCCTGTCAGTAGTTGGCATATTTTCCTTCGAATTCACATCACTCGTTGTTTTTCTGTTATCAGCTGTGATTTCTTCTAAGTTTCTTCATGGTTTGAGGATATTATCCATATCTACTCTACTGAGAAGTGGTGAGTCCAGAGGTCCAGTGGTCAGCGGTTAGGGAGGCATGAGGAGGTGCTGAGAAGACAAGCTGGTAATCAGGGAGGCAGTGGTCCAGCCTGAGAGTCACCCTGTCCACAGCAGAGTCCAGGGAGGAGACACAGAGGAGTCAGCCATGCACAGCTGTCCCTTCCATCTCTGCCTGGCAGTGGCATTGGAAGCAGCCTGATGTGGGGGAAGAGCTCTCAGCTTGCAGTCATGACATCTGGTCAGACACTTCTGAGACACACAAAGTTAATCTCAGTTTTCTTGTCAGTAAAATGGAAATAATAACAATTTTTAATTTTTTAAATTTTTAGTTGTAGATAGACACATTACCTTTATTTTATTTATTTATGTGGTGCTGAGGATCAAACCTAGTTCCCTACGCATGTGAGGCAAACACTCTACCACTGAGCCATAACCCCAGCCCAATAATACCAATTTTACAGGATTGTCATGGAGGATCAAACAAAGCTTTTGTAATAAGTCAGATATATTTATCTATCTATATAAGGGTAATTTTTCGTATATCTATTATAGGCAACTTCCTACTCTTGTTGTTGACCAAAGCACATTTGCAATGATCTCCAACATCCAATGCCTGGTATTTCTTTTCCACCTCAGAACACGCTTTCTTGTTGCTCATTTTTGGTTCCCAAGCCATGACAGCCTCAGATATCTGGCACTAACATTTGCAGAAGCACGTCTTTTCCTGATATGATGAAATGTGAGGAACTTAAGTTCATTTTTCCTCCTTGGTCTGGATGATTTTTTGAGAATTCTGAATTTTTAAGACAGTTTTCTGGAGAATATCTGGAATCAAGGAGAGAAGCTGGAAGTGCCTGAGATCTCCACTCTGTGGTGGAGACACGTAGAGAAAGTGTGAGCAGAAAGGGAAACAGCTGGCCAAATATTGAAGACTATCAAAACATTAAAGAAAAGCAGAATGGAGAAATCAAACTCCCTGAGAAACCAAACACACCATCCTTTCAATAGGTGGAATGACAGATCCCAATGCCAGTAATTACGGCGCCATTTTTCCTGTTTAGTTTTTCTCTCTTTCCCACTCTCCCTTTCTTCTTTCCTTCCATCCTCCCTCTTTTCCTTCCTGAGTCTCTTCCTTCCCACCTCCCCTCTGTCTCTGTTTCTTTTATTTCTTTCTTTATCTTTTTCTTTTACTCCTTTCCTTTTCCCAATCTGACTAATGGTTGTTAGCTAATTTTCAAACCAAGCCTGCCAACCAGATTAAAAGTCCATGTGCAAGCAACACAAGCACTGATAAAGTAGAAGAAACTCTTCAAACAAGCAGCTCCGCAGACAGCTCCCTCTGCAGTGCTGGGCAATGAGCTTTGAACTAGATACGAGAAGGGCAGTGATGTTGCACGGAAAGGAGGCCCGTTCAGGAGAGCTCAGGAATGCGAGCTTCAAGGCAAGGGATGGGGATGTTCAGGAGAGCTCAGGAATACGAGCTTCGTGGCAAGGGATGGGGATCACACGGGAGCGGAACAGGACCTGCGGTGCAGCTGGACTGGGTGGGAATTGAAGTCACTTGATCTGGAGAGAAAGCTGACCTTGGAAATCTAGCAGATGCCCTCCAGAGTCAGGTGGGCCATGCAAGTGTTGGAGCACGAGAGGGGTGTCTGTAGAACAGGGTAAGGCTGGTGTGGGCTGGGGAAGCCAGGCTTGCCTAACCACGTTCAATGTAAGTGCTTCCAGCAAACTTGGAGCTGGCCAAACAGTGTGAACCCACCTGTTTGAGACTTTTACTGAAGAGTTGTCACCTGGTTCTTTCTCACAGGTCGGAGTGACACCTGCTTTGTGCAGTGACACTTTTCCCTTCTTCTCTGTCCACAGTCCATCCCCCTGATGACTTGTGGTTATGAACCTTCATAACTTGTGCCTGCACATGGCTAGTTAGAGATTCCCTCTCCCTATGGATCATGGCATTTTCCAGGGTACTTTCATCTTCTGTTTCTCCTACCACAAATGATTACACTCCTCTCAATTCCCAAGAGAGAAACATGATCAACCTATTTAATACTTTTTGAATAAAGGCACAGGTTGACCACTCTATGGATCAGCTGCCCAGGGATGCCACCTCTTGGTTCTTTCAACTACAGTGAGAATACCTGAGTTTCAACAGATAGAGCATGTTAGCCCAAGAAGCAGAGAGGATCAGAGCTGGGCCCAGCACACAGAGAGTGCCAGTGGGAAACCCTGCGGTGCCCACAGCCAGAAGGGCCAGCAGGGCCTGGGTGTCAGCGTGCAGTGGGCCTGGCCAGCATCCTTGTAGGGTTGTGGGGACAGTGCACAGAATGGCCTAGTATAGCGTCCCTTGCCTACCTAATTTGGTTTTCCATCTGTTTGGGAAAGCAATCACAGCTCTTTTTCTTGTTTTCTTCTGCATTTAATAATGCAAAGAGGGACCCAGGTTTGAAAACAGCATTCCCAGTCCAATCATTTTATGACAGTGTGACAAGTGCATCGATTTATTAGTAGAAATTCCAGAGGAACATTACACAGATAGGCAGATCATGCAAAAAGGTGCAAGGATCAGAGAAACAGAAAAGTTACCACATTAATACTTATAATCCCTCGTAACAGATAGCAACACATGTGCTGATAAGCTGTATCAGTCAGCGTCCGCTAGAGGGACAGAGTCAACAGGAAGTATGGTGATAAAAGGGCACTTATTAGATTGGCTTACACGACCAGAAGCTGGATAGTCCACAATGGCCGCCTGCAAGCTGGAGAGCTGGAGGAAGCAGGAGCTGCGCAGTCCAAGAGGCTGAAGTCCCAGAACAAGAGAGATCAATGGTGCTACCCTAGTCTGATACCAAAGGCTTCTGGAGCATCACTGGCAGAGTTGACTTTGGAAGACTGAAGAAGCGAGAGTCCTGTATCCTCAGAGGACCGCAGCAGCATCAAGAACCCCTTTCAAGGAGAATGGAGCTTGCATCGGCTGCTGCTTCCTTGTTCTTCCAGCTTCTATCCCATCCAAGCCATCACCCTTGGATGGTGCTGCCCACACTTAGGGAGGGTCTCCATTTCAGTTGGCTACCTCACATGCCAATCATTCCTAGACACCCATAAGCCTCTTAATCTTCAGCATCTCTTAATTCAATCAAGTTGACAGTTCAGATTTACCATTATATAAACTATCAACAATTGTAAGAACTATATAGGATTTGCCAAAATTGTGCCAAATAACCCGTTGTTTCACAAAGTGTGGATTACATTCATGAACAGTCATGTCAGTGAACAATACTGTAACCTGGATTGAGAATTCAGGTGTAACACAGCTGTGCATCAAATCACACCTGACTGTTCATTATGATAACTGCATAAATATCAATACCTGTTCAGTGAGGATCATTCTGTCTGTGATCCTCCTAACACTCATTGTTGAATACCTGCTATGAGCCCAGAGGTGTCCTAAGTACTAAGGTTGCAGAAGTGAATAGACACAGTCCATAGCTTAGACTCCTGAGCCTAGAGAGCTTTTAATCTAGTTTCAAGTTCATTTTCCTCTTCTCCTTTTTATCCTGCAGAACGAACGTATGGGCTATCAAATGGTTTTTGTGTCTCTATTTTGAATAAAGTACTGAGTTGGACAATCTAGAAATACACGATGCAGCTGTTGTGTGGTTCCAATGATCAAAAACCTTACAACCAAGTTGGTAACATGAACCAAGTTCATGAAAAGTTAACAAAGAGCAAGTGTTATTTCATAAAGTTGTAACACTGCAATAGCCAGAATATGGTTAATTACTATATGAAAAGTGTAGGCAGCATTTTCAGACTTTTTCCTGACATGACTTGAGCCAGTGTCCAGCTCCAGTACTTCCACCTGCAATACAGCTTCCAGGTGACAGCTACCCATGTCACCTTGTCACCCAGCCATTCTTAAGATGTAATGCACACCCAGGAAGTCCTACTACAGGAGCATACATCTGTCACATGCCACAAATATATATTTAAAATTCTAATACTGTAAATGGCATTTCACAAATTAATTCAAAAATCTGGAACTGTTTTCAATCAAGTGAAAATATACCTCTAACACTGAGAAAGCTTTTCTAAATTACCAATCAGAAAATAGATCCTTGCTAATTTAAGATTAGTATTCAAATGAAAGACATAATCAGTGCACTGCTAAAGTCTATGTCAATCTGTATTAATTATCTTTCAAATCATGTTTTAAAAAGTAAGTTTATTTGAAATAGAGATTATGTAGTGTGTCATGCCCATGATGACTAAGTTTATTGGATTTAGCAGAGGTAATCAGCAATCTTATTTTAATTTTTTAAAAACTAATGTGAAAAATGTGTAGTCTAAGCTTAATCAATCTCTAAGCTTGATAATGAATTCATGAAACTGTGGAGACAGTGTATAGGAAAATTTGTATTATTAATTGGATTATGGCTTCTCATTATGGAATGTGGCATTTTGAATTCTTAGAAATTATGAAATTTTACTAACAAACACCACTAAAGTGGGGAGAATTAATATTTACAGCTAGTATTAACTTAGTACCTATTTTGTGTTAGGCATTCTCCTTGGTACTTGGGATAAGATGGAGAGCGTTTCTTTTCTTGGACAGCACAGGTTTGAATGAGGAGAAATAGATGATAAATAAAATGCCTCTGTGTCTGGTTTCCAAGAACTACACAGGAAAATGAAGCAGGATAAAGGATATGGAGATGGGTGTGGTGTGATTGCAGTTTCTAGGTTGCAATCCATATATTGAAGCTTTTCATTAAAAAAAAAAAAACACTTTAAGCAAACACCTAAAGAAATAGAGAGAATGCACCACTGAAACCTCAGAGGGAACTTTCCCCAAGCAATTGCAAAAAAGAAGGGGAGCCAAACGTATGTAAGCAGACCCCGATCCAGGATGAAAAGGCAGAAGAGGGCCATTGGGAGGAGAGGAAGCCATCACACAGCTCTGGTTCGATGGGCCACAATGTAGGAGTCTAGAGGGAGGCAGCAGGGAATTGGGTCTGGATGGACAGTTGTTGTCCCCATCAGCACAAGTAGAGGACTGTGGAGGAAGGCTGGATGCAAAGGGCATGGGAGGATCCAGCCCTGAGCAGCTCTCAAGGTAAAGGCATCCACTGGGTTGCAATGCCTTGCACCTGGGATGCAACAGAGAGGAGTGAAGGGTGGCTCTGTGTTCTAGGTTCTGAGTGGGAGGAAGAGTGGAACTGCCACCACTAGCATGTGGAGGGCTGAGGGGGTGGAGGCTGGAACTGGAGGCTTGAGCTAGAGGCTGGACCTGGAGGTCCATGTCCAGCCCTTGAGCATGTCATGTTCATGTTCCCTAAATTCATGGCAAAGCCCGGGAAACGGGCCAAGTGGCCACAGGCTGGAATTTCAAGGAGCAAGCGAGAAAGCAGATGTGAATGTATATCTCTTCATCAACTGAAGATACTAAAAGCTATAAATGAGACACGCAAAGCCGGGCGTGGTGGGGCAAGCCTGTAATGCCAGCACTTAGGGAGGCTGAGACAGGAGAATTGCAAGTTCAAAGCCAGCCTCAGCAATGGCGAGGTGCTGAGCAACTCAGTGAGACCCTGTCTCTACATAACACAAAATAGGGCTGGGATGTGGCTCAGTGGTCGAGTGCCCGGGAGTTCAATCCACAGTCCCAAAAAATTAAATACACAAATAAACAAACAAACAAACAAATAAATAAGGCAAGCAGGCACTGTGTGGAGTTCCTTAAATCCTGACACCGGTTCTATAATTTTGTTTTCTAATGTACATTTCTTTATCAACAGAATCAGACATGTCAGGCAGCTAGGCTTCCACAACTTTTAGATTCATACTTAGATTTACGTCTGATATTTTATTGTATAATTAACATTGTGATAACCTTCATAGAAACTAGTTTAAAAGTAGGAAAAGATGATTCAACATTTAAAAAAATAAAAAGTTTCTACTTTTCTATTTTTTTCTGTTTATCCTTGTACAGGCGTTTTTTTTCAGAGCTGTATCATTCTTTTAATGAACTTGTTCGATTTGTAGTGAATTTATATTCAAAATATTCACATTTTGAATATAAATTCACATTCATATTCTAGCATTGCCTATAATTATATAACACTGCTGCAGGATTTCCACATTTTGGCTTCATATATCAGGAGAAGAACATGTAATAATCTGATTAACTTTACTTATATACTACTTTTTGATTGCTAAAAAAAGAGTGTCACTGATTTATTTGGGGTCGTTCCAGAGGACAGTGTGAACGTGTGAGCACAGTACAGCTCCGTCATGATGAATCTTCCGTATCAACTTGACTGGGCCACAGTGTGCCCAGGTATTTGCCGAACATTATCCCTAGGTAGGACCGGGAGGAGGTTGCAGGATGAGATCAGCATTTGAATCAGCAGACTCAGCAAAGTCGTTTCCGTCCCCAGCGTCAGTGGGCCTCATCCAAACCACTAAGGGCCTGAATAATTGCAAAGGGAGGGAGGACCCACCCCTGTTCTATATGACCATTTAGCCGGGCATTGGGCTTCTCCTGCCCTTGTTCTTCACGACATGGGTTCACTTTATCCTTAGACCTTCAGATGCAGACTGAAGGACATCGCCAGCTCCCCTGGGTCTCCAGCTTACAGATGGCAGCCTCCATGATTGCTTGAGCCAATTCCTCCAAATAAATCTCTTTCCATAGAGCTGTACATCTCCTGTGGTTCTGTTGTGCTGGAGAACCCTAACACACAGACTTTCACTGAGAGCCACAGAGATGAGGCGAATGTGTATATAAGTAGTACAAGCTACTCCATCAAGAGGAAACCACTGGACGAGAGGGTTTGTTTGTAATCTCCACCCCTGACCGGGCTGTCAGCCAGCTCTGGGATCATCTGTAAACCACTGGGCCTTCCCACTTCTGTTATTCAATAAGGGAGGGTGTGTTAAATTTTTATCACTGTGATCAAACACTTGACAAGAATAACCTAGAGGAGGAAAGATGTATCTAGCTCATGGTTTTAGAGGGTTTAGTTACTGGTGCGCTGGTTTCATTGCTTTGAGCCTGACATGAGGCAGAACCTCATGGTGGAGGAGAGCTGCTCAACTCCAGGCAGCTGGGCAGCAGAGAGAGAGAGAGAGAGAGAGAGAGAGAAAGAGAGGATGCAGGACGAGAGAGAGTACCAAAGGGCACACCTCAGTGACCTCTTCCTGCACCCATGCGCCACTTGCCTACCATTTCCATCACGTCCCAGCAGTCCATTCAGCTCTCCGTATATTGACCCCCTGATGAGGCAGAGCCCTGACCATCAGATCACTTCCCCGAAGCCCCACTTCTGCGCCTTGCTGTGGTGGAGACCGAGCCTTCAACACAGGAGCTTTTGGAGGACATTCTGGATTCAAACCAGAACTGAGAGACTGGATTTCACTGGATGTTTTGATAGTCCTTTAAGGAATAAGTGTGGGAAGGCCATAGTGAAAGGAAAAGAAAGAATTCTTAGGGCTATGAAGCCCCTTATTCTTGGCTGAATTTAGTTGGGAAATCCTGCCTTGTGTGTAGAGAGTGAAGAAATACCTCTAGAACGTATGATCTGAAAACCATTAAGTTCCACAATCTCTAAAATTCTGTTTTCTCCCAAGCTACAGTGAGTGTCTTGTGATTTCTGGTGCTTGAGTAGGTCACAGAGATTAATAATGTGGACATTGTGTCCAAAGACCTGTGCTCAGATCCATCCTCCACACCTGCCACTGCGCAGGTGACTTTCCTGCAGGGCCAGCAGAGGTGAGCACATGGCTTTGCTCAGTATCACCTGATGATATTGTGAAGAGGGTGCTGTCTCTCTGTTCCATCAGCTGCCTTTACACCCTAGAGAGACCAGTGTCTCCAAATCCACCAGGGATGAGCAGGTGCTGCCGGGTTGGCAGAACCACACATCTGTGAACCTGAATCTCTCAGGTGGGCTTCCTCAGCCATCCAACAGACCTCAGCGCTGCCCACAGGAAGGATGTTCCCTTTATAATCCTCAGAGGCCTGTTGGGTTCATTAGTGTTAGAAGAAAGGGAGGAAACCTCTGGAAGATGAGAAGGGAACCCCTTCCCTCTTCTCTGCATAGAACGCCCTTCAGGGACTACAGTGCTGAGACCAGCAGGACACAGAAAGCCAACCTCAGGCACCATAAAACAGAGCAGGATAAGTAATAAGACTTAATGCATTCCCCAATAAATCCCAGTGAGAGGACTTTTTATTAAAATAGTATAATATGACATCAATTCTAACAAGTTTCTAAAAAATCACCTAGAAATTTACAGGAAAGAATAGCTTATCCAAGTGTTAATTAGATTGGAGTCCATTTTCCCAGTGTGCCTACTGAGATTGTTTCTGGTCCTTTTGATTTTTAAGTCTTGTGTTCTTTTAATTGATAAGTTGAAATGAGTCTCTTTGTACAAAGGCAGTGTGAAAATCTCAAATAAATTCAAATTCCATCCAAAATCTTCCCCACTTTTCTCTCAGTGGTTTCTCCTCACATTCTCAAGAGTTCTTTAATCAGCTTCCTGCATCAGAAAATATATCGGTACTGTCTCAGGAGGATTCAACTTTAGGGAAGTGCTTTAGAGAGTGGGTAAAAGAGGGGGCATCCAAAATAAATGTATGATGAGTAATAATTACAGGAAAAATATATCTCTATATATTTCAAAACCTGTACTTGCAAAATTTCATTTTGGGAAGAAAAGCCTATCAAAGCATATCATTTTAATTATACTTCTATTACCCGGGGACTATGAAAGTGTATATTAAATTAATGAAATGGATTGCCTTGGTTCCACAGTGGTTATTAGCAGGAAGCGCTCCCAGTTTTCATATTATGTACATCACTAACTTTAATTGCATTAGGCTGAGCTGGGAGAGCTATTTTTAGGAAATATTTCATCCACAAAACAATTTCTGTTGGCTGTCTGCCTACCACAGCTCCAGGACTGAGAGTCCTCTCATAACTGTTAGCTTATTATTTCTGTCAGTCATGCGTTAGCACATACTACCTCATTAAAACTTCCCAACAACTCTGGCTCTTGAGACCATCAGCAAGACTTCGCAGGAGGGCACAGTGGAACAGGACTGGAGGGGCTTCCTCCAGGGGCATGGCAGGGACCACCTGGGGACCCAACAGCCACAACTGGATAGTGACATGGATAGTGACATGCCCTGGGCTCCTGCAATAGGGCGTATCACTGCCCACATAACCCAGAACATGAGGATTTTTATATATCGAAAACTTGCATGCTTGGAGTGTGCGCACCCAGCTATTCTCTGAGGTTCCCGAGCCTGCCCTCCGATGGCAGCTGGGCCTGCGATGGTGAATACCCAGCATTTTCTTAGTGCTCTGGTATTTCTGGTGCAAGGTCTCTACTGGGTCCTATGAGTTACAAAATTGGAAGGTGACTTAGAAATGATGCGCCCTGCGGCTTCCACTCCATAGACAAGCCCACTGTGATCGTGGAACGCAGCCTTTAAAAAGTCAAATGTGACAGTCTTTTGAAAGTTCAGACACACAGATCCTCAACTTGGCATACTACTGACTGGAAGTGTCTACACACCTCTCATAACAGGGGCAAAAATATATGAAACCCTGTTAACCTTATGAAACAAGGAACAACATGCGTGCTCACTAACATGAGACATCATTAATGTGAGACATTTAAATGAGTTAAAGGGCATGCACACCACAAAACATCCCAGAGTTCTTAAAAATGATAAGGTGGATCATACATGTATTGAAAAGCATCCTACATATTAATTGAAGGAAGCAGCTAACAGTAGACGGACTATAACTCCATATATGTAAAATAAACTCTGCCATGTAACTTAGTCATTCTGTAATACACAGACATACACAGAGCTCACGTAAATGTTCTATCACCACACACATTTTACATATATATTGAATAGAGTTGGTCTTATAATATTATAATTGTGTTTATACACACACATACATAACTTTAAGCAAGATAAAATAATAAACTAACAAACTCTTAATGGAGATAGAAAATGAGAGAAGACAATGGATATGGAAATCATAGTTTTTATTCCGTATTTTTGTCTCTCATTTTATCAGTAATAACTCTATATTCACATATTACTTGCATAGCTAAAATATCCACACAGACATTTTCAAAACAAACTGGCATGCGTGGAGGAAGAAGCTGGTGCACAGTCCTTCCACGGCTGTGGTGCCGGCAACTCTGCGCCTTCCTTCCGGGAGGACTGTCTGGCACTGCACCCATCTTGTTCTCCCTGTCAAGGTGAGGAGGAGCTTCAGGGGCCACCGTGCCAGAGCAGGGGAGCCGCACAGCAGGCCCAGCTAGTTCCTCGGCCCAGGAGTGTACCCCTTTGCCTGGCTCCACTGCTGTTCACCTGCCTCAGAGGACAGCCAGGGCGGCCAAGGCTTCACCAACCTGCACGACAAGTCCAGGCTCCCACTGAGGCCACTCGAGCTCCCCGGTGCCCTCTTCTCCACTCATGAAGCAAGCATGGGACCTCGTGGTAGGCACACTGAGACGGACACGGTGTCAGTCAGCTCAGACGCCGGCTGCCCTCTGCCCTTCACACCAACAGGCTCTGCTGGGGCCCTTCACCACACCAGAGCCTGTGTCCTCTCCTGTGTCTCAGTCTTCCTTTTTTAACTCAGGGGCACCACAAAGGCCAAGTCTGTCATACTCTTCCTGAAAAGCCTCCTCTCTCAACTAGGTCAAACCTGGCCTGGGGGGTCCACACACTCGACACAGCTGACTCTGTCCTCTCCATGCAGAGACCTTCACATTAGTGTCTGGCAGAAACCATAACTACAGACCACCTTGAGTTCCTGTCTGGGAAATCTTGAGGCTGCCAGAATTTGCTGTGTGTTCTGGCCACACCTGAAGACAGGGCGCATATCTCCCAGGCTCTGTGTCAGACTGGGGGGCCTAACCCCTTCAGTACCAGCAGCAAACACAGAAGGACAAATCACATTGGCCAACAAAATATTAGAAATTTACTCTCCCTGTCTCTGCTCCAGCCCCCACCAGTACCTTTTCCCTGCTCCCTGGCCTCCATTTAAATTTCCACTCAGCTCTGCTCAAACCAAAGACAAGCCCAGTTGTCCCTGAGGTCTTCCTCATTGCAGTAGCCCGAGTAAGACCTGCCTTCATGGCCTGTAACTCAAAGCTGACCTGCTGTCCCTGAACCCTCTCTCATACCACGAGCTTCTTTGCCACGCCAGCTTCTTGGTTAAGTTTAGAGGAAGGCAGAGCCGCAGAAATAGTCCCTACTGGACAGGAGTTAGCTCACTGATACTTACAAGCACTTCACAGTGTGAGGAATAGTGTCCTTATTTTTCAAGAGGAAGATACTGAGGTCTAGAGACAATTTGTTGTCAGAGACAATAAGCTCATAAAACACAAAATAGGGCTGGAGATGTGGCTCAGTGGTCAAGTGCCCCTGAGTTCAATCCACGGTACCAGTTTCAGTGGCAAGACCAGGAAGCAGCCTACAGTGCTCTCACACTGAGTGTGCTGTTTTCCAGACCTCAAGCAGCTGTGCTCAAAGCCTCAATGGAAGTTAACATTCACACACTGTTTTGAGCTGTTGACTTGAATTATCTATGGGAAGGAAAACAACTGTCTAATACCACCTTTTTATCCTGCCCAGCCAGCTGATCCCAGAAAGCCACTGATGGCACCTGACCTCTGCTGCTCAGCCTTGGTTCACCCACCCCCATGACAGAGGCTCTGCTTCTTTACCTACATATTAGACCTAATGACTTTAATTCTCCTACTGTGCAGCCATTCTTCGTGAATGTAACTGAAAGACAAGTGACATCACCTATGTGAACTTCACATCCAGTGCCATACCTGCCCTCCTTCCAGCGCACACGTGGAGGGAGGCCACCTGGATCTCTTTGGAACCCACACTGCAGTGTCTTGATAGTATGTACATTTTGCACTGACAGGCTGTGATCAACTTTTGTTTTGATTTGAAAATCTGTCAATGTCATGAGACAGTGATATTCCATGGAATGAAAATGTGATTAGAAAAATCAAAAGAAATAATGGTAAATGCACACCAATTTTTACTCCATATTAGCACAATAGCTAATATTTTCCACATGTTACGATAAATTTATCCTCTGATTTGATAAGCACAGCAGTGTTAGATTGTGTGGTCTTCTTTATCTGTGAGAACAAGGAACTGAGTACTCTGTATTTCTCCTCTGTTTGATGTCACCTAGGCTCTTGAACTGCTACATAGAAATGCCAGTGGAGGAGCATCTGGCTCATGGTGGTGAACTAAATACCCTTTTAGTTCATCCCCCAAATGAAACAAGTGGCTGGAGAATTAAATCCCTCTGAAATAGCAATTAGATTTAATAAAAAAACAATGAATGCTCCAATTAAAAGTGTATTTTAAAACTTATATTCTGCCTAAAAGATGCATATTTAAGCCAAGCACTGTGGCACATGCCTGTAATCCCAGCACTTTGGGAGGCTGAGACAGGAGAATCGTGAGTTCAAAGCCAGCCTCAGCAATGGGAGGTGCTAAGCAACTCAGTGAGACCCTGTCTCTACATAAAACACAAAATAGGGCTGGGGATGTGGCTCAGTGGTCAAGTGCCCCTGAGTTCAATCCACGGTACCAAAAAAAAAAAAAAAAGGAAAAAAAAGATAACCAAAAGAAAGCCAGTACACCTCCCCTGGGTTTAAGAACAAATGCACTTTATATCAAAAAACACTACTAGAGTAAAGAATGTTCCCAAATGAAGTCAAACCACAGGAAGACATAGCAGTTCTGTATGCACTTACTTCAGCTTCAAAATATATAAGGTGTTGATTGATAGAACAAAAATGAGATAATAGCAAATCCACAGTCCAAAATGGAGATTTTCACACACTTCTCTAGGCATGGAATGATGTGGCACTGCCATGTGCAACAGCATAGAAGAGATTTGGAAATAAAATATTAAATAAATATAGCCAGACACAAAAGTGTGTACACTGTATACTTTTATGTAAAGTTCAAAATAACCTATGTTGACAAAATCCAGGACTGTGGCTCTTTGTTAGGAAGTGAGCAGTGATGAGGAGGCAGTAGAAGAAAGAATCTGTGGTTCTTGGAATTTTAAATGTATGAACTGGTATTGTCCACTACAGGAAAATCCACCAGGCTGTGTTCTTGGGTTGCAAAACAGTTCTGGACATTTGTTCTACTTTTATAAGGAAACATTTTTTGTGGTTAGTGGAGATGTAACCCAGGGGTGTTGAGCTATATCCCAAGCCCTTTTTATTTTATTTTGAGACAGGGTCTGAATAAGTTGCTGACATTAGCCTTCATCTCTGATCCTCCTTCCTTAATTCCCTGCATCACTGGGATTACAGGTGTGCACTACCAAGCACAGCTAGAAACTTATTTCAATAAATACTGAAAAGTTTCCTCACAAACATGGAATGAATTTGAAGAAGTCACCATTGACTACTCTGTCCCCACCTGGCAGCTCTCAATCCATTCAGGCCTGCACCTTATCCCAGAGTGACCTGTCCATTGCCAAGCTCCCCACCCCCACCCAACTCTAAGCCCTTCATCTTCTTGGACACACTAAAGCAACTCCTTTTAGAATTCTAGATTTTTCTCTCCTCTTTCAAGAAGGCTCCTATGGATATAACAATAATAAATATATATGCCCTAAATATCAGTGCACTTAATTACATTTAAAAAATACTTCTTCACATAAAATCCCAGCTAGACTCCCAATATAATAATACTGTATGATTTCAACACACCATCTCATGAAGACATAAAGTCAATAAAATATTTCCAACTTAAATAATACTATAAATCAAATGAACCTAACAGACATTTATAGACCATGTCACCTCAAACAGGTGAATTCACCTTTTTATCAGCAACTCATGCCACCTTTTCCAAGACAGACCACATTCTAGGTCACAAAGTAATTCTTAGCAAATACAAAAAAAAGATATAATTATATGCATCATATCAGATCGTAATGGAATTAAACTGAAAATTAATAGTAAGAGAAAGAATGGAAACCAGTAAACACATGGGAGGTTGTATACAACTCTTTTAAATGAAGAATAGATCATAGAAATGAGAGAATAAATCAAGAAATTCTTAGAAACAAGTAATAACAGAGATACCACATATCAAAATCTCTGGGACAATGTGAAAGCCATTTTAACAGAAAAACACTCTTTTTTATTGAGTGCTCACAATAAAAAAGAGAGAGAGGGCTCTTCTAAATAAATAAACTCCTTCCCCACCTCAAACCCATAGAAAAGAAGAATAAATTCATTCTCAAACCAATATAAGATAGTAAATAATAAAAATCAAAGTTGATATTAATGAAATTGAGAATAAAAATATAATATACAGGATCAATGCAAGGAAGAGTTGGTTCTTTGAAAAGATAAATGAGATTAATAAATCTTTAGCCAAACTAAAAAGAAAGAGAGAGAAGACTCAAATTGACAAAATTAGAGATGAGAAAGAAGAAATCACCACAGATAGTTCTGAAATCCAGATGATCATTAGAAATTATTTTTGAAAACTTATGCTTGAAAATGTAGAAGACACTGTTTCTAGATACATGTGACCTGCTCAAAGTGAACCAGGAAGATATAGACAATGTACACAGACAAATATCAACTAATTAAATTGAAGTAAAAACTTAAAGCCTTCCAACAAAGAAAAGCCCAGAACCAGATGGATTCTCAGCTGAGTTCTACCAGATCTTTAAAGAAGAGCTAACATTATCTTTCTTAAATCACTGCATGAAATGGAAAGGGATGGAACACTCCCAAATACATTCTATGAAGCCAGTATCAGTAACCAAATTAGACATCAAAACCAGGCAATGACCCATCTGGGAAAGAAAACTACAAACCAATATCCCTGGTGAACATAGATGCAAAAATCATTAACAAAGTGTTGGCAGACTTCATTAAAAACCATTAAAAAAATAATACACAATGATCCAGTGGGCTTCATCAGAGTGACGCAAGATTGGTTCAACATATGCAAATCAATAAATATAATTCACCGCCAAAGTAGAATCAGGAAAAAGAATCAAATTATCATTTCAATACATGCACAAAAAGTCTGATAAAATACAGTGACATTCATGTTAAAAATTCTGGAGAAACTAAGGATACAAGGAACTTACCTCAACATTATAAAGGCGATGCGTGAAAAGCACCAAGCCAACATCATACAAGATGGAGAAAAACTGAAAGCATTTTCTCTAAAACTGGGGACAAGAAAAGAATGTCCATTCTTACCACTTCCATTCTATATAGCTCTCAAAACTCTAGCCAGAGCAATCAGGCAAGAGAAGGAAATAAAAGGATATAAATATGAAAATAAGTCATCAAATTATCTCTGTTTACTGATGACATATTCTTATCTTTAGAAGACACAAAAATCTCAAACTTATGGCTTCTAGAGCTGATGAATGAACTCAGTGAAGCAGCAGGATACATAATCAACACTCAAGTCAATAGCTTTTCTAAGCTCCAACAGTGGCTCTGATGAGAAAGAAACCAAGAGAACCATCCCTTTCAAAATAACCTAAAAACAACTACTTGGGAACTAACTAATCTAACCAAGGTGAAAGATCTCTACAATGGAAATTATAGAACATTGAAGAAAGAAATTGAAGAAGACCTTAGAAGAGAAAGATCTTCCATGCTCTTGGATAGACAGAATTAAAATCATCAAAAATGTCCATACTGCCAAAAGCAATATACAGGTTTAATGCAATCCCCATTAAAATACTAATGACATTCTTTACATAACTAGGAAAAACAGTTCTCAAATTCATTTGGAAAAATAAGAGACCCAGAATAGCCAAAGAAATCCTGAGCAAAAAGAGTGATACAGGAAGCATCACGATACCCAATTTCAAATTATAGTATGAAGCTCCAGTAATAAAAACAGCATGATACTAGCATCAAAATAGACATGAAGACAAATGGAATACAAGACACAGAGACAAAACTACATACTTATAGCCATCTGATACCTGACAAAGCTACCAAGAATATATATGTTGGAGAAAAGACAGCCTTTTTAACAAATGGTACTGGGAAAACTGGATATCCACATATAGAAGAATAAATTTAGATCTCTATCTCTCATCCTGCACAAAAGTCAAATCAACATGGATTAAAGACTTAGGAATTAGACCAGAAATCTTGCAACTGTGAGAAGAAAACATATAGTCAACACTTCCTCATTCACATATGGGCTCCGACTTCCTCAGTAAGACCCCTAAGTCTCAAAAAATCAAACTAAAAATCAATAAATGGGATGCCATAAAATTAAAAAGCTGCTGTACAGCAAAGGAAACAGTGAACAGCACTGAAGATAGATCCTAAGAAATAGAAAAAATCTTTGCCAGCTATGCCTCTGACAGGGAATTAATATTCATAAAATTTAAAGAACTCAAAAAAACATAACACCAAGAAAACAAATAACCCAATCAATAAAAGGGCAATTCTCAATAGAAGGAATCAGGGAATATACATCAAAGCAACACTAAGATTTCATCTGACTCCAGTTGAAATGGCAATTATCAAGAACATAAATAATAACAAATGTTGGTAAGGATGTGGGTAAAATGTACACTCATACACTAGTGGTAGGAATGCAAATTAGTATGACCACCCTGGAAAGCACTATGGAGACTTTTCAAAAAACTAGGGATGGAATCACCATTTGACCCAGCTCTCCCACTCCTTGGTATAAATCCAGAAGAACTAAAATCAGCATCCTACAGCAACACATACACTTTAATGTTTATAGCAGCACAATTCACAAAAGCCAAATTATGGAAGCAGCCCCAATGCCCATCAACAGATGAAAGGAGTAAGAAAATGTGCTATACATACACACTGGATTTTTTCTTAGCCATAATGAAGTTTGCTAGTAAATGAATGGAAATGGGGAACATCATGCTAAGTGAAATAAGTCAGACTCAGAAATTCAAGGGTTGAATGTTTTCTTTCATATCTGGAAGCTGGAGCAAAATAAGGGAAAGCATGGGGGTGGAAGGGTCAGATATCACAAATACACAGGGAAGATCAGTGGAATGGAAAAAGGAGATTAAGGGGAAGGAAGGAGGGATGGGAAAGGGGAGGAAAGGCGGAATGAACTTAATAAAATTATGTTTTATGCATATGTAAATACACGACAGGGAATTTTTCCTTTATGTGTGTGTAGAAAGTACCAAAAGAAATAAGTAAATGAGTGAAAGAAAGATCAGTAAGGAAGGAGAACAGTGGGAGAGAGGGGAGGGAAAGCAGCGGAAGGAGTTGAAATACAATTCAATGCATATATGACTTTGTCAAAATGAACCCAACTATTATGTACAACTATAATGCTCTAATAAAAAATACAACAGCCATCATCAAAAATCCCACCAACCAAGGCAATCGGCTACAATTTTTTATTATTGTAAAGCTGTTTCTTTGCAGTATATTTAGCTGAGATTATACTGTATATATATTTTGTTTTCTTTTCAAATTTATAACTTCCTGGTGTCTCATTGTTGGGGGTACTCTAAATCATTACCATATCCTCAACATTGGGCATTTAGGTTGCTCCTAAATAACTCTATGGCAATAATATACAGCTCTATGATTAGCATCAAGAAGGAGGAGGAGGGGAAAGAGGAGAAGGAAGAGAAGAAGGAGAAGAAAGAGGAGGGAAGAGGAGGGGAGGAAACTCTTCTGCGGATCACTCTGTGGAAGTGTATTTCATCTCTATTTGAATATTTCATGTATTCTCAACAAGGTGCAGACTCCTATCTTTTTCATTGTTTTATTAGAATTTGGAATAATAAAAGAGATATTAAGTATTGAGCAACTAAATGAATAAGTGAAGTGAGCAAATGTCCCATTCTTCATAGCCAGAAGTCAACAGCTCACATTTAAGTTAGTATGATGAGCATATTATTGAGATCTACGAAGGTAACTCCCACAACGAAAATCACAGATGGTGAATTGCAATGGTCTTTGAGTAGGAGCTGGCAACTGGTCACCACGGAGCAGGGAATTCTTACTTATCACTACAAGAACTTTCATATTATTTCCTACTGAATTTACTGTATTTCTTATGATGCTAGTTTTAAAACATGAAAAAAATGTAGAAAATAAAATATAGGAAACTGATTCTAAGCCACATTGTTTTGCGCTCCATTATATTCTTTCTTTACTGATCTTCCATCCTCAGCTCAGGAACTGTTTCTGCTAGGTGCCACTCACACTGGTGTATTTATATTATTGAGCCACTTTTACAGCCACGTGACCCTTAGTGGTTGTCCCAACACCAAGGCAAATCTCCGACCTGGCTGATGTGGGGTTAGTGGTATGGCCCCTGAGAGTGTTCCTGGAGGACCTGCTGGGCATAAGGAGTGACTTTCAAGGTAGGTTGAGAAGGAAGGAGAAGGTTCCGCAGGCTCCCCTGCCCTTACTTAGAACCACAAGGCTGTCTGCACTCAGGGAAGACATCCAGGTGAGAACCTACAGGAACCAAGGAGCTAACCTCATGCCAAGAGGATGTGGGGGGTGTTTCCAGTGAGGGAGACACATTAGTCCAGACCTCCTCAGGTGTGCTGGCTCCACCTCTAAGTAGACTTTGATTTCCATACATCTCTTAAGATGTTTGAGT
Source organism: Xerus rutilus (assembly GCA_028644305.1). NCBI lineage: Eukaryota > Metazoa > Chordata > Mammalia > Rodentia > Sciuridae > Xerus > Xerus rutilus. The sequence goes on along the minus strand of CM053411.1, from coordinate 78,171,889 downwards.
GGAAAATGGTCAAACTTCAGTACGTACGTTCTGTTTGATCTCCTGTTAAAGGAATCACGTGTAAGGATTTAAAGAATGCACTGTAATTTTCTTTACTTCCCTTGTTGCTTTGATGGGTTGTTTTATAATGTGAGACAAGACTTTGGAAATCATTAGGTCAAGGTTCAATGGGGAAGAAACTAAATCAATAAAGACATTAGAGACTTGTATTTCCTTGAAGGCACATGCGCTTTTTTTTTTTCCCCAACATTTCTGTACAACCCCAATTTCATCCAATCAAAAACGATCCAATTGTTCTTTCAAGAAAACCAGACTGATTACAGCCACATGGTGTGCCCTCTACTAGTGAAAGGCGGGGGGATCCGCGGCAGGCGGGGTGTTCTGTTTCCTCCTGGAGGAGAGGGAGATGGCCTCACCTCCTGTCACTCCCTCCCAGGCATCCACCGATGTTCCCCCCAGAGTTCCCACACACAGCGTTTGTCCTCTTTGGGGATCTTTCTCCCAGTTTTCACCGTATCTTCAGCCATCTATGCATTTATGCATCTGCTTAACTTCTCAGGTATCTTGCCCAAAGGGAAAAGCATTGCCCTTCTACAACTGGCCACCTGGCCTCTGAAGTGACCCGTGCATCCCCTCTACTTCCCTCTCATCTTGTTTTCTTCTTAGTACTTAGCAATAGATGCCATTATTTTATAAATGTATCTTCTTACGTGTTTGTTCTCCACTAAACATAGACATGATGTCTGTTTCTTGCAACAGAGTCCCAGACCTAAGTCAGGGTCTCGTGCATGAAGGAGAGTAATGAAAATTGCTGGATGCATCAGGGAAGAGGGAGCTGGAACTGTGGAGGCATTGGGAGAAGCACAGGTACTCAGTCACCAGTTGCTGAATGCAAAATAATATTTCATATTTGTAAATAACATCCCTGTTTGGAAAATGCTTTTATCATTTATCTCATTTTATTCCATTAATAACCCTGGGTAAAAGCAGAAGAGAGAGGCTCATAACTGTTACAGGACTTGACCTAGGTTATTAGCAAGAATGAGAGTCAAGAACCCTGGGCCCGTGGGCCCATAACTGGCCTTCACTGCACGGCACTGCCCCTGCATTCTCAAAGCAAGATGATCTTCTTTTTCTGTATCAAAATCTCCTGCATGCTCTGGCAGTTTACTTCCATTATGGTAACACCAATATTTGCACAAAACCAAACCATCCAATAAATCTGTGAAAATCTTGGTTTTAGAAGTGATTTTCCCTTTTTCTATTACTGTTGCTGTATGTAATGGTATTTTGCCAGAAAGTATTACAGAGAATTAGCATTTATCCTAGATCAATCATCTAGTTACATTTAAACATAAAATAGTCATTTTCACTTGGGTCAATTAAAGTAGAGAGACAATTTTTTAAATGGATGCATTATCGTTTCTTAGCAGAAGAGATAATCACACGTTCATTCCTGACCACAGCAGTGATGTGCATTTAAATCTGCAAAATGAGTAAAATGAGCACGTTCTGTCAGTCTGTTTGAGACAAATAAACACAAAAGCTCACCTAACTCGGTGTGACCCCACCTCCGATTCCACAGGACAGTTGGGACTGTTAGGAAGGTGGGCAGAATGGATGATGAGGGGAAAGATCAGGCGTCAGGTTCGTACTGATTCTCGGATGTGGTATTTGGATTACTAGGGAGTTGCCACATAACCTGGAAAAGGAACTGCTTTTAGGAACAATTTATATAAATTAGGAGATACTTCATTATTTGAAATACATTCTCACACACACACACACACACACACCATGCCTGGTTATAATCTTTCATCTGACCACAGAGACCATGAAAAGCCCCCCAATCCCAGTTGCGAAGCCTGTTTTTCTCAATCCCTCTTTCCTTTCCAGAACTGAGACTGACAGCAAGTCACTTAGCTCTGTCCAGCAGCAGCTGTGTGGGTTTTGCATAATTAATTATTTATACCAAGGCAGACACGGTAATTAACATCCAGATGAATATGATATTCTGATCAGAAATACTTTGCATTTCAGCCATCCCTCAAGCAAGTAACTGTCAAAACTGGACTGTTTGACAGAGCGGGGCCTGCCAAAAACCTCGCAGACATCTGTTCTGTAACAAAAAGAACAGATTCTCAAAGCAGTGTGTACATATTCGCCAGTTTCAGCAGGCAAGGAATAGTTGATTACCTTTTCACAAATGCCGGTCAATTTCGTCTGGTTCCAAGAACATCACTCAGCATCTCACAGAAGGGCTGAATTTTAAATGAAGAGACTACGTTGCTGTGAATGCCAGCCCCGCAAAGGCAGCCAGATCCAAGACCCTGCTCCCTTAATCTTCAGATGTGTGAACGGAAGTGACAGAAATTCACTTTCATCCGTTCATGGCTAGAAAACCAATAGTTCCTGTGAATTATTCTTAACAACCAAGTAGTTACTTGACACCAAATTATATTTCCACTTGTATGGAAAATGGAAATACATGAACTCTGTGGAGAGCTGTAGGTTTTTCTGGAGCTAGTCATCCACCAGGAGGCCAGGCTTTGGCACACTGGTGCAGGGTTTCCAACACAGCACACAGTGTTCTCTGGACATGGCTAGTTAGGATGAGTCCAGTCACTTTTCAATTCAAAAGAGTGACTGTTGCCAAGAAATATCATCACTGCCTGGGGCCAGCAATGGTGACTAAGGTGACTAGGTTGGGTGGATTATTTATAATCCAATTAATAATTAATCTTTTTATGTCACACAGGACCTATGAATTAGGAATCAAAAGAGCCAGACACTATTTTCAATTCTATCTCTTAGGACTGATTTTATTGTGGGCCAGTTTCTTGACTTTTATGAACATCAATTTCCTTACTTGAAAAATGAGAAGTTAAATTTACCTTGTTCAGAAATAAAGTCTATGAGAACCTTTCGCCAACATCTGAGGACTCCGTGATATCATCAAAAGACGATCGTCACAGCAGAGTGCCACGAAGAAGTGACGTGGCTTTGGGGGATGCCAGTGTTTTTCTTTCTTTGTTTACTTTCTGATCTCTGGGTCATTTTCAAAGTTGCTAGAGATAAAAATAGATAAAAATAGAGGATGGCCAATTAAACTTGAATTTCGGGTAAAGTAATCAATACATGTTTAGAATGAGTGTGCCCCATGTAATAGCTGGGAAATGTTTCTATGTGACTTATTTATTGCTTTTCTGAAATTCAGAATTGACCGACCGTATTTTACCAGTATTCATTCTTCACTCCTTTTCCTTTTTTGCCTTCAGTACAATGTTACCCGACCCTGCATTGGAGGCCTTCAGGCTCCCTCCCTGACCAAATGCTAAGGGCATCTTGTTGCTATGTGACTCCCTGTGTGGAAGCGCCAGCCTTTCTTGTTCTGGTTTCCGCTGGTTTTTCACGACACATCTCACAGCACCTGTGTTGTGTCAGCCAGTGCACGTGTGCTGGAGATGAGGGCGAGACTGAGGCAGAAGAGGAAGGGAACACAGGGTGGGTGCGGTGGGGTGGGCGACAGAGATGTTTTATACACTATCAATTGGATGCACCTTTCCTTTAATTGTGCTACTATTTAAACAGTGCTAAATAGTACTAATGCTTAATGGAGAAATATCTATGGTTAACATTATATGTGATACCCCAGATTGCCCCAAAACTTGGAGATGGCAAAGTCTATCCCTGGTGACCTCTTCTCTTATCCAAAGATTAAATAAGAGCAAAGAAGAATAATTAAGAATGCAAAGAGTTCATTCCCAAGAATTTCAATGTTTAAGGCTCTATTACCAGCTGAAGGGATAGAAGGGAGGCAGCAATAAGAAAGAAAGAGAGAGAGAAAGAAAGAAAGAAAGAAAGAAAGAAAGAAAGAAAGGAAGGAAGGAAGGAAGGAAGGAAGGAAGGAAGGAAGGAAGGAAGGAAGGAAGGAAGGAAGGAGGGAGGGAGGGAGGGAGGGAGGGAGGGAGGGAGGGAGGGAGGGAGAGAGAAAGGAAGGAAGGAGGGAAGGGAGGAAGGAAGGAAGGAGAGAAAGGGAGAAAGGGAAAGGAAGGAAGGACAGCAAGGACAAAACATTTTATTTAAATGTGTGCACATGAAGATTTTGGAGATAGATACGTATACTGTGAGGAGGCAGGAAGGGCGAAAGACTCATTCATTCATCTATATAGAAAGATAGAAATACTTTGTAAGCCTACTTAGTATTTTTACTGAATTGAGAGAAGGAGAGAGAGAGAGAGGAGAGGGAGGAGATACACATTGTAGGGTTGGGAGAGTGTTTCTGTGAAGTTTGCCAAGTAGAACCTTTGAGGAGAATCATTAATTAATTTAGGTGCAGAGTCTGATGAGCCTGTGTGCAGAATGGTCACGAGTCCTGAGAAGAGACAGCGTAAGCTACTGGGTGGAGAATAGTCAAGACGTCCTTGTCTAGCACACTAGGGGTGAGGGATGGGAACTGCAGGTCAGACGCCTTCTCAAGAGGGTAACTTCTCCTCAGTCTGGAATGACAAGGCTGTCTGATGACTGAGATCCACCCACTGTGGTGACTCAGGCAGCAGGCAGTGGCAGTAAGAATCAGAAAGCTGGGAAATCTTGGTTCCAATCCAGATCAGCCCTTGCAAGCTCACATTTCCTCCTTTTGGATTTCTATTTTCTTCTACTATAAAATGAGGCCATTCATGAAGATTTTCCTGGTTCTTTACACGGTGGGGCTGCAAATTCCAAACTCCTCCTTTAGGCTGTGGAATCCATGTCACCCCATTCCAAAGCTGAGATCCAATTGTCAAGGAAGAGGAGAAGGACACCTGGGAGAGCACACTACAGCTTCCTGATGTGAAGAAGGCAATTGCTACCCACGATGGGGCCAAAGGAAAGCACCATGGGTAACAGGTGGAAGAGGGCCTGTGCTGGTCACTTGCTGGGCAACCAGGGAGAAGACTATGCATCTGATAGAGCAGCCATCTTGACAGACTTTGTTATCTTCCAAACCTGAGTGTCAAGGGCCATCAGATCTCTTTGGCACATGTGAGTGCTCTCAGTATCTAAATTTCTATTTGATTTTGTTTTTATTTTGCTTTTCCCCTGGGCCCTTAACTGAGTCCTCTCCCGAATACCCATTTACCAGTGCTTGGTCTATAGTCCAGACTCCTGCCTACTCAGTGCCCTGCTGTTGATTCTCCTGATGCTGGGGACCAGCCCCACTGGAAGGCTTCATGGCTGCCCAGCCTACCCCTGACAGAGAGATGCCTTCATTCTTCCCTGCTGACACAGGGTACCTTACCTACCCATCTCCAGGGGAGATGGAGGAAGGAAGACTGTGTAGCCATGAGAGCTGCTTCGCACCTCACTCTATCACTTACCAGCTGTAGGTTCTAATGATTACAAAGCACCTTTTTCTCTGGCGTGGCTCTCAACTCCCCCAATATGAAAACGTGTACTCATACTTTACTCATAGGACTGATGGGAGGATGCATAGAGTCAACCCAGGGCTGACATTGCTTTCCATCTCTTCTATCCGGTCTTATTTTCCAGTTCTTCTTGTAATAAGACCTGGATGTTGTTCTGAGGCTCACCATCTGTCCAGGGTCCGACCTATTTGCCCAGAGGAATTTTCTGTCCATCTTTCTACATTTGGTCCATGTCAAGGTCACTAAAATCCAGGCAAACTAAATCAAAGAATAAATTGTTTGAATATGCAAAAGCAGCTTCTGTGACCTTTATATACCTCTGATCCTGTATATTTTATTCTCATGTGAATACAGCTCTTTAATATTGAACTTCCAAAGCTTTGGTCCCAAATGTACATATGTCCTTACACTCGCCAGGGCTGCCTCTTGCTTCTAAAATAGCCTTGGCACCGCAAATGAATCCAAGAGCAAAATAAATCTGGTCTTCTGCTGAGTTAGCAATTTTTGCCCTGCTAAGTGCTAATCTTCATTACTTTGTCATTTCCCCTTAGGGAATCCACTTTATTGTTGACATTGTATACTTGATGCCTTTCTTTTTTTTTAAGTGAATTTATTTTTCTGGACTGGAGAAATCCTGTTTAGCCATTTGTAGTCAATCAAGTGTAAAACAATGCATTTCAATCACCAAGAAATGGCATTCAGGTAATTTTTTCATTGGCATGACATTCTCTTGAGTCTTTCTGAGAGCTCCCTGGCTAGATGGACAGACATCCATGAACTATGCACAGTATACAGAAAATAAACAGATAATTGAGTGGGAATGAAAGAGCTGTGAATTTCTGGTCTTCATCTGGTGTGTTCACAGAGCATTGCTTTCCATACTAATTTAGGAATGTAATCTACCAAGCACACTTCGGAGACTAAAACCTGTGATTTGGGAGACATGTGACTAATCCTCTCACATGCAAATAAACACATGTGCAGTGATGGGAGCTGCGTCTCACAGCACTGGGAGCCAGGCTGTGGATTGCCTCAAAGCATTACACACTGATCTGCCATTCTTGCAGGGAAACAGCTCTTGTGCTGAGTCTCAAACCCAGTCAGTGCAGAATTGTGGGCAAAATGCTCAGCTGGGCCTTTAATAAGAGAGCACTGCAGGCCTTCTTAGAGAAGTGTTCAAGCACTTTCTGCCATTCCCACCTCCACTACCTGGAGAAAGGGCAGATGGCTCCTTGGAATTGTAATGCATTGATTGGTTTGGACAGAACAATTATCCAACTAGACAAATTCGGAAGCTTACAAAGCTTTCCCTATGTTTCCCTCCATGAAATGCTCAGTAAGGTCAGTACTTCACATACCTAGTTGGGAAATATTGTGTACTTTGCTTCCTTTACAAATGTAGGACCTTGAGGGCCAATTTTCTTCCTTCCTAGTTCTGCATACCCACGGTGCACTGAAAGACGTTTGGCAAACAGTAAGCCTCTAGGAAATGCGAAATCAATGAATGATGAAATGTCTTGCTTGTATAATGCTGTGCAATCTGGGGTAGTCAATATGTTTTCTTGACACTTATAATGGTATATTTCAAATGCATTCATATATTAATATATTTGGAATTCATTATAACCAGTTTGTAATAAACAATCCGAACCTTAATAGCTAAATCTGAACTTGAGATTAAACTATTGACTCTGTTAACCTATAGAAGATAAACACCTTGCTGTAGTGAAAAAGAAAGACAAAAGTGAAGAGAGAAAGGAACAGCAAAAGAGATGTATTCCTGACTATGAGGAGAGGGATTAGGAAGAAAGTCATTGATCATTTATTACTTTCAATAGACAAATGCAGTAATACAATGGTAATGGTTTTGCATATGTCAGTTCATTTAAGTCCCTCTAACCACTTAGGTGAAAGGCTCAGAGACATTGAGCATTTGCTCACTTGAACCAATAGTAAGTCAGTCCTAGATTGGAACTGGGCAGTGGCTGTGAAGTCTGTTTGGTGTTCAGGCATTTAATGTACATTTGGACCTATTGACTAGATCAATAAAGTAATAAAAGTTAAAATAGTAGAGCATGTTGTTCTTATAGAGAAAAACAAAAAGTCAAGGACAAATTACCAGATCTGATAAAATAATTTAGTAAATTAAAAGGTACAAATTTAAATTTATTGACTAACCTAGATTGGACTTCAGTTTACAAGCAAGGCATTTCATTGCTTATTGACTTGCAAAAAATTTTTAAGAGCTCACTATATGCCAAGCACCATAGACCTGCAGAACTAGAAAGAAAGGAAGCTGCCCCTCAAGCACCTGAATTTTGAAAGAGGTAAAAAGGCACAGTTACTTAATAACTTGTGAGGCTGACCTAGAAGTGGAACTTATTCAATTTCCTTGGAAGAACATCAAAAATACATCAGCTACCTTTGTAATACTTAAAATATATACTGAATCACTACTGTATTTGAAATATATCTTTCTACCCAGATCACCCAAGTCAGCCAGAAGTATTATACAATTAAAAAAGAAGCATGCAAGGAATTGAGAAGAGCTAAAGGGCAATGGACTTCTGGTCTACCAGAAATCACTTTGAGTACAACATAAGTACAAGTGCATAGATTTGTCCCACACAAGTTATTAACAGCAGAATCTATGTAGGCATGGTTTTCAGTGCTGTGCATGTGTAAAATACATTAGTATGGTCTCTTTTCTCTCTAAGGTAATCTTTTTCTAAAGATGTCTTTGGTCCTAGGAAGCCATGCATGTGGTATCAGTAATCTAATACATTTTGAATAAAATGTGTATTTGAGCTGGAGGTGTAGCACAATAGCAGAGTGCTTGCCTAGCATGTGCAAAGCCCTGGGTCTTATCCCCAGCAACACATACACACGCAAACACACACAAACATACACATACACAGAAAAAAGAAAAATATTTTTAGTAGTTGAATGCTTTTGTTCTTAGAGTAACCTAAAAATGATAAATGCACACTTTGGAAAACCCTGAGTATCACATTATGACCTGTGCTTCTGTGCTTTCAGTTCCTGTAGTCCCTGCATCACCATCACAGTGGAGTCACTTTAACCAGCACAGATAAATGAGAAGATCTCTAATATTTATAATGCACTTACTTGGGGAAAAGGACTGTTTCAAAGACTTGAAAAATCTAAACTAATTTAATCATCACAATAATCCTAAGAAATTTTGATTATCTTTATCATCTAATTTATTAATCAGTAATAATCCCAGGAAATTCAGACTATTATTAGCATATTATGATTAAAAAGCTGTATCTCAGAACTAGTATGTGGAAAACCGAGGAATGAAACCTCTTTGCATAAGTTTGGAGTTCATAGCCCAGAATAAAGAGCTGAGATTCATTGGAAAGAGAAATCATGATGAGAGAATGGATGTCTCAAGACACAGGTGTCATAAGCATGCCTCTGGCCCACTCCCTGAGCATCTATGAATGCAATTCACAGCTGGGGATCAAAACAAACTCTGATCATTTCAGTACTTGGAGAATAGTAAGTTGGTAATATTAAACACAAAGTTATGTTCATTTTACGTCTTAACAAATCAAGAATAAACACTATCTTTAATATGGCAAAGTGTAACTACCAAAATATAGTAAACAGCATCATGTATACTGAAATATTGGAAGGATTCTCCATAAAAGCAGAAAGAATGTTAATTACCATGCCCCTGTTCAACACTACAGTGCAAGTTCTCACCAATTTAGGAGATCAATAAAGTAATAAAAGTTAAAATAGTAGAGCATGTTGTTCTTATAGAGAAAAACAAAAAGTCAAGGACAAATTACCAGATCTGATAAAATAATTTAGTAAATTAAAAGGTACAAATTTAAAACACAAACATTATATTCTATATAATGAATAATTATAATGCAAAATTCAAATCCAGACTCAAAGTGTCTGCAGGGCTATGTTCTCTCTGAAGGCTCTAGAGAAGATCCCTTCCAGCTTCTTTGACTTCTGGGGCTGCTGTCAATCCTTGGCATCTGCTGGCCCATAGATGCATCTCTCTAACCTCTGCCTGGATTTTGCATGGCTTTCTTCCCTACATGACTCTGACCTCTTTTCTTCCTCTTATAAGGACACCAATGGTATTGGTTCTAGGCCCCGTTCTGACTCAGTCAGATCTCATCTAAGCTAATTACTGCCTGAGACACCAGTGGTTGATGACAACATTGAAAAGGCTGGGGACCACAAACAAAGGAAGCTATTTCTGTGAACCCAGAAATCAATGCTGAAGATCTTAGCTGCATGCAACATCAACGCGTGTGGATTTGGGGCAGGCATGAGATGCTTACATCTGCTGAGGGAGGAAGACTCCAATTTGCTCATGGCATCCATGGGCGCAACAGGTGCCTTTACTTCTTGTGCTCAGATGGCACACTCTGTGGGGAGTCTTAGTCAGGCAAGGCGTCTGGGAAGAGCTTCTGGTCCCTGTGGGAGCTCACAGTGTTCAGAATAGTGCTGAGTGTCTGGGGACTACTGAAGACAGAATTCAGAAAATCCACTGAATTTCTCTTTATGAGGAACAAAACAGAAAAATCCATTTAAAATTTAAAAATAGTATTTGTAATAGCAATATATGTAAAACTGAAAAATAATTCCAAAAAATCTATATAATATATTCATGGAAAAAATATGAAATTTTGTTGAAATTTAAGATTTATTGAATTTAGAGATAATTCTAATTATTAAAAGATGTGCTGATGTTTATGAAAGGTCACAGAAGTACTTTTAATAGAAAAAAAAACCACTCAAATATCTAATAACAAGAAATGTAAAATAGGTAAATTATGGTAGATTTAGAAACTTAAGTATTATACTAAGGAGAAAATAATGAATTAAATCTATATGTAACAAAAATATTGAATCTTAGAGTCTTAATATTGAGTGGAAAAAAAACCAAGATTTTTAGTATAACATAGTACCCCTTTTATAATGCCCAAAAACAAGAGTGCAAAATATTGTTGGATAAAATATGAGTATGTAGCAACTACAGTTTCAAAAGACAAAAGAATGACCACACAAAAGTAGGAGTGGTCAAGATCTCCAGGAGAAATTGGGCAGAATGCTCAGGAGCCTCCCAGTGCATGAGCTCCTTGCAGGTGTGTGCTTGCATGGTGAAGTCACGGGTGCCTGTTTTGTTCATGTGCTTCATAAATCATGTCTGTGTGTGCACACATGTGCATGTGTGTGTGTGCTACACCTATTCCTTTGAAGCCAACAACTATTAAATAGAATATGTTTATTTTTATGAAATGGAAGAATACATCAGTGTAAAAAAAAAGAGTAAGAGTTTTAATATCTTCCTCCTCATGACAGTGGATCAAAGTAAATACCTAAGAGATGGTTTGTCTACAAGTTTAGATTTGAATCAAGGAAATAAGACATAGGATAGAAATAACTACGTTCAGTCTAGTTGAAGAGCTATAACAACAGAACAAATAGACGATTATGCTGCCAATGGGAAAAAAGGTGAGAGGAACAGATGCTGATGTAATTCACTGTTCTGTCCGTCCAGCATAACAAAAAATGAGTGCATTCTTATTCTCAGAAGCTGGGCCTTTCCTCACATATTCAGTAACATGAATCAGAGCCTGAAATCTCTGGATATTTTTATTAAATGTACAAATAGTAATACAAGCTGTATTTTTCATTGTTGCTCAATTACAGTTTAATTAAATGAAGTCAAGTTAATAAGTGTACTTGGTAGCATGACATTGATTCATGTATGCCTTCAACTTCTCAGTTCTACTGGCCACTGACGGTGTTCAGTGCATCGCATGAGGATGAGGTCACCTACAGAAGAAAGTCTCAGCCCTTGGAAGCGTCTTAGGCCAGTGGAGAGCCGGATGAATGTGAAGGGCCATCACTCCAGGTGACGTGGGCTACAAGGCAGACCTGCACCAGGGATCCACCAAGGATGGAGCTACTCTGGAAGTCCCCAAGAGGAGGTGGAGGCTCCCAAAGAAACAACAAAGAGCAGAATCCTGAAAGCAGGGCATGACTTCTTCATGTAGAGAAGAGGGACGAAAATGACATCGTGTGAAGTCAAATAGTGCAAGTGGCAGGGGTGCATTTCCACAAGTTTAAGAAAGGCTGAACACGCAGACGCCCCGACCAATGAGGATATGCCAGGAGATGACCCTGCGGGGTGGAGGGAGGGGTGAGCCAGAGGGATGCTTCTTGGTTACTGAAAACTGGTGAGGTTGTATCAGAGCCAAGTGGTGGAGCCATGAGGTGATCTCGAGCAGAAAATAGTAAGAGCACATGATGTTTACACGCAGAGATATCCACAGAGCACAGGAAATAGATACAGGAGAGAGGAACCACGGCAGGGAAGCCATGGGTTACAGGTAGGTGGGGTGCAGATCAGGTGATGAGAGGTGAGTGGCGGCAGGTCCTCTGAGGAAGGAAAGGGACACTGGGGAAGGTGAGCCCGTGCTGGCGAGGGAAGGGAATGTCCACGTCTGACTGCAGAGCGTGCGCCCCTCGCCAGGGGAGGCAGACACAGCGACAGAACGTACGCCGGCAAAAGCAGGACTTGAATCCAGGAGGCAGGCAGGACCCACGCCAGCGGGGAGGGAGCCAAGGAAGCAGGATAGGGTGGAGGAATGAGTGGGCCTCCTAACAAAGAACTGTGGGGCTTAGAGGGAAGACGACCCGCAGAGGAGGGCTGCCCGCGGATGATGGCTGCCAACCTCAGAGTCCTGCTGGAGACACTCGCCAGATGAAGCCCTCTGTGTGTGTGTTCGTCCTGAAGAGCACTACTGGGTGGGTTAATGACTTCCCCTTACGTTCCAGCACAGCGGAAGGAAAAAGACCACACACTCAGGGAAGTACGGGAGAAGGCGCCCGCATACTACAGCTCTTGAGCAGGCCCGGGGACACTGGGCTAACGTGGGGTGGCTGATGGTCACCTTCTACACAGACCACAGTGACAGTATAATCACACTCTAGCATAGGATTTGTAGGCAAATTAAATAATTACTGAGAAAAAAACAAAGATTCTAGCTAAATAAATTAGGCAATTATTGACCTTTGGGGAAGAAAAATACCTGGTACAAAAAAGGAAATAACGTTTTAGTATACTAAATGTCTAAGTCAATAGTATTTACTTAGTTAAAACTGTATCAGTCTTAATGAGTTAACACAAACTTAGGATGTGTTAGCTGAAGGGAAAGGAAATGTATGTAGGAATCTGAAATCCTCGACGACCATAGCAGGAAATTGGTATAGATGGATCTTGAATGTCCCTTCAAAGCCCATGTGTTTAAAGGCTCAGTGTCCATATAATGCTGTTGGAAAATGGAAGCATCTAAGACAAGAAGCAGTGGGAGATGGTGGGTCCTGGGGCTCATCTGTGAGTCCTCGGTGGGGCTGGTGGAACCCACAGCCCTCCTCACTTTTTTCCTTTTTCCCCCTGGCCATACGTCAAGTGCTTTTGCTCCACTCTGTGCTCTTGGTAATGCTTCTAAAATCAACTGTAAAGAGTAGGAAAGTGGGACAGGAACATCATAAGTTAAAACCAGAACCAAAGAGTTACAAACAACTCTGATCTCCAGTGGGAGAAAACAGAGAGGCAGCCAGAGCCTGCGGGCTTCTCCTAGCCCAAGTACACCACTCTCCCAGTGGGAACCACCTCCGCTCTGGGATCCTCTCTGTCCTCCTCTGCATGTTCAGTGTGCAGAGTAATAAAATCTTCCCACAGGGCATTAAATGTACTAAATCAAATGACAGACACAATATGGTCATCATGTTGCCTACCACAGAACCAGTCCTTGTACTGATATTTTCCTTGTTATTGTTGTCATTTCATTGCTGGTAGTTTTCTGTTTGAATAGGAATGTAGGAACTCCTACAAAGGATGCAGAATGAGGCTCTGTCTGTTACAGACCCTGCGATTCCCTAAGCTGGTGCAGCTGGGTGACCTGGTGCAGGTTAGCAAGGGGAGATCAGCGTTTCATGACAATGTGCCACCAGAAGCTGTCAGCTTTGACTAGGGATCTCAAGACGAACCCGAGCGGGTGCTTTCTCCTTGAGGAGACAGGAAACACGCATCTCTTTCTTCAGGATGGGACATCACGTCTTGGAAATAGCCCACAGCACAGAGGTCTGATGAGTCTCAGTAAAGAAGCAGCTGTTTTCTCCGCCCAGCTTTCTGCAATGGGTGTGACCTCTCTCTGTGGAACTGCCCAACATGTGAACGTTCTGTGTTGGGCACAAGGAGGGTTTTTGCTAGGGAGGAGACTAGAATGTCTAAGTACCGGCAAGAAGTGAATGAAAAGAAATGAGTTTCTCTTCCCTAGTAACTCAACGCATCACATACACTGAGGCGTAAGTTTCCACATCAAACACATCAACACCCACCACCATGACTTTCTGAAATCCTGACAATTTTCAGCCTGGAAAAAAGCAGACTTAGAGGATATATGACAACATGCACACACCCATTGGGCTGTCGCAGAAGAGAGGAACTGCAGTCACACATGTGTGCACAGCTATAAGTGAAGAGTCACCAAGAACTGAGGGGAAGTTCTCCACGTGAGAAAGAGAACTGTCTGCTTTTGCGTAAGTCTCAGGGAGGCAGACTGTGAGGCCTCCTGTACTGGGGCTCAGTTGCCATAGTAACAGTCTCTTTGCCACTCCATCAAACTAATAGAGCAGCAAAGGAAATGTGTGGACTCAAAGGACCACAGGTCTGGAAGTACACAGGCTTCAAGTACAGCCGGGTCTGGTCTTAAGTGTGCCCGACCTAGACAAGAATGGTACATTCCCAGACAACCTACATGGACCAGGAAAGCTATGTTCTCCCAGAGCTACTGAGCAGATCCCAGGAACATCGAGAAACCACTGTGGGGTGTCATGGATCTCCAGCTTGAGCCTGATCATCATCAGGAGCACCCGTGACACTCACATCCCAGATCTACTGCTCAGGCACTCAAACTCATTGGTCATGGAGCCCTACCAGAGAATCAGTGTTGTTAACAAGTGTCCCGTCTTCTCTTAGAAGCTGTCTGGGTGTTAAATGAGGTCACGTATGTGAGTCCTGCTAAAGGCGTGGAGAAGTTAATAATCATTCTTCTCATTTACAGTGAATTCATCAGAGCAAACTGTAATTTGACTTGCCAGAATCACAGAAATACTTATTTCCAAAGCCAAGAGGCTTCCAGATGGAGCCCTTTCCAGTACTCTGGGCTACATAGTGTCCTCACAGAGTATGCATGTATCTGTGCTGGTGTGTTAGTGTGTGGACTTACAGCTGTGCAGGTGTGTCTATGCATGTGTATAAATGTTTCCTCTATAATTCAAGTTATAAAACTCAAGACCAGGTATCAGTTCCCCACTGTTACAAAATGACCATACACCAAGCTCCTGCTTCACACTTCAACACAACTCTCAGGTGGATTCCTTGTGAGGCTATTCACTGTCACAGAAACTGAAAAACCTAAGAGGAAACTTCCAAACACAGAACTCTTACAGCGAACCAGGTAGAATGCCATTGGTTGCAAAATGCATACAACTCAATGCACGCAATTTAAATAGCACACACAATCCGTGGCCTTTGCACCCAGTGTACAGCTGGGATAAGGCTAAGCTTGATTCTGCTGGTCCAACCAAGTCTTGGGGACTGTTTCATCTCTCCTATCTCAAGATCTGCTTCCTCGGCCTTTGCTGTCCCCACACTGCCCCCAGGTGACTGCGATGGCTTGAAAGGCTGCCTGCTCCTGAAATTCAGTCCCATCCTGTGCCCACCTCTAAACCAACTACCATGGCCAGGAGTGCTGCTTATCAGCTTCGAGGACAGCCACCCACCCTGTCCCCAGCACAGGGTTCCTTATGGCAGCGTCTGTGAAAACACCTGTGTGTAAGAGGAAGAGCACCATTTGGGGTGTTCGTTCAAGAGAAAGACAAACGGATGGATTCTCACTTCCCAAAACTAGTAAAATCTCACCTGTGTATAACAAGGTCATGCTGGGGGATGTGCACTTCTCATGAGCTCCTTCATAGCACGTGACACATACCTTTCTACACTCAAGGGAAGTCTCACGGGAATGACTGCACACTCGGCTAGCACCACACAACACCCCAGAACCATACACCATATTCACATCAACCTTTAGCTCTTTCTTCATATTATAATGAAAATAAATCTCAGGAAAGAAAGAAAGGTCTCACACAGAATGTCTATGTAGACATTAAGTTCTACTCCAATTTTACTGAATCTAAATCCAATTCATTGAGTTAGCCAATTTTTTAGCCCTAAGCACTTTGTCTCCTGATTTCTGGATGGATGTTTGATCACAGGAAAAAAAAATGAGAAATTTAATCTGTACTGAACAAAAGACATTGGTTACCACCCCCAGGACCAAGTGGCAGGTCCACTGCAAGTTATTTACTGGATATAGAAATGCATAGGTATAAACAGGGACAAGACACATCTGTAGACTGTGTCCTCAGCAGGGCTGGGCCATGGGTCTGTTCTTCACAGACCCCGTCCTGTGTCTTCCACACTGAGTGCTCCCTCTTTGAGGGCCACCACTGCCATGCAGAGAAGCAAGCTTCCACTGTTCTTCTGGCCCCGGCCAAGGGCACCGTGGGGTGGAGGCCCACCTAGAAGACACCTTGACTCCACGTTTATACAGGCCTGGGAGAAGGCCAGATGAGGCCCAGCTAGGCCTACCATTCTCAGTACAAATTCTCAATTGCCTATTTTTCAGTCTTCTTTGCATGTGGGCTGAGTCTGGCCAACAATATGAGTGAAAATGGCCCCTAAACACCTCCTCCTGGCCCACCTGGATTTCTGGCTCTTTTATAATCCCCAAGGGAATGGAAAAGAGAGAACATGGAAGAAGGTGCGGTGAGCCCAGATGGAGATGTGGAGCAGAGCCCCCTCGCTGAGCCCACCTGGAGTGTGACATCTCCAAACGTGACTTTCCCTGCTGGAGGCCACTGGAATTCCACATCTGTCTGCCTCTGTGCCCAACATGAAAACCAGTTACTTGCACTGGAGTTGTGACAGGACTAAAGCTTAAGACACATGTCCCTGGCTTAGGAGTTAGGGACAAGTAGGCCATGATCCTGGAGGCCAGGAACCTGGGAGGCTGGAGAGGAGCTGATCCAACTGACCGGTTTCAAAATATTCCCAGGAAAGTCTATGAGCTTGTAGTTCTAGGAAAAGAGGAGAGAAACTAAATGTTCACAGTTGTGCTGGTTATTACTGATTCCATTTAGCCAAGTATTAGAGAGGGAAAGAGGAGGGAGAGAGAATTGCCAGTTTTCAAGCAGAAGTGAAAGGGCAAAGAGAAAATGGGTTTGTAAAACTTCACTGTTGTCAAATCCCAAACAGTAAATGATACTACCCAAAATAAATAACTTGGGGCAAGTAAAAGGTCATTAAGATTCACTCATGCTGAATGATTCAGTTACTGTCTTCCACCAAAGCCAGATGTTTCTGCTAACTTAAGGGTAATAATACCAGGGACAGAGAAGCCAGAAGAAAAATATTAGTGATAATAATAACAATAATAATATTTAGCTTTGGGTTCACAGAAGTGATTATTTGTACACAGAACCAGCAAATGGCCAACTGGTCAGAAGCTGGATTCCTAGGACAGACAGCTGGAATTTCCTACCAGCATTGGGAACATGAGGCAGAGACAGGAGGCCAGGGTCAGCCAGAGCACCTCTTGCAGTTTTCTATCATCTGCAAAGAGTCGTGCCACGCCTGCCATCTCAGGGGCTCTCTGGGCATGCACAGGATCCTCCCCTCCCTTTCTGAAAGCCAGGTGGTATGCAAGCAAAGCAAGGTGCACTGTGGCCCGCTCCTAGCAGGGCTACATTTTAAGGGACAGGGTTAGAGAAACGGGACGAGCGTCCCACACTGAAGATGTGTCACAGGCCAACATCTGGCGAAAGGTGATGCCTTTTAAGAGACTTGCTCTTCCAGACCAGAATCCAGCTCTGTCAAGGGCCAAGGCCTGGGCACGATGGCTGTCAGTGTTCTGTTCTTTGAAGTGGAGACTGAACCCAGAACTACATTGTTACATTTCTGTTGGCTTTTCCATTTTGACTACTAAAACTTCTTGTCTATCAAAGGAAAACACAGCTTTCATTTGTTATCCAAAGAGCTGTGAACCATTGCATCACAGGGTTGACAGAGCGGTGGGTATGTAAAACATGAGGACACACTAGTAACTGAGGGATAGTAACGGTGGGGATTCCCAAGCTGAGAGGGGCATCTGTCCCTCTCTGGAGACCCCCATAGTGGGTCCAGGGACTCAGTGGCTGCTTTAATGTCTGTTCATTGAAAAGTTTTATCTTAAAGCACGTTTGAGAATATTTTGGGAAGTCATAAAAATGTTTAATGAAATAAGATAAAATGTAAGTCCTCAAAATATTTGAGGCTGACAAATATATCACACATTAGGTACTTTGACCATGTCCTGGGCTGGCACTCACACTGGCCAGGACTAGACACTCACCTTTTCCTGCCCAGAGCCTCCTCCATGGGAGCAGTAGCTGCATTAACTACAGCACGGGAGGCGCAGATCTGGCTGCAGGCACGCTGGCCATGGGTCTCTTTTCTTCAGCACTGCTGTGATAAAAAGGCACATCAGTCGTCTTGGAGATCATCTGGAAGAGCTGGTGACCTAGATACTTAAACCAGTATAAGAACCTCAAGCTGTAGGTATGCCTATGATATAGATACGAAAGGGATCTTTCCATGTACCGGCTGCTTTTCCCCCTAGGGCAGCTGTGTCATACAGTAAAAGTGGCTCAGCTTCTGGTGGCGGAAAGCCTGGATTCATGTCCCTCTTCCTGCCTTTGGAAGCCACTGGCCTGCACAGTGTGAGTGCTGGTGGCATCTCAGTGCACAGGTTGTGATGGGCCACAGATACAGAAGATCGCCTGCAACGGGTGGACAGCCAGATTATAAGGAAGCCATATCTTCTTTTTTTAAATATTTATTTTTTAGTTGTAGGTGGACAGAATATCTTTATTTTATTTTATGTGGTGCTGAGGATCGAACCCAGTGCCTCCCGTGTGCTAGGCGAGCACACTACCACTGCGCCATAACCCCAGCCCCAGGAAGCCATATCTTGATGCGACTTCATTCTGGATTTGAAAACTGGGATTTTTATGAGCTGAATGTTATAATCAGTTAATGTACATGAAACACTGAGAAGAGGGCTTCGTACATAATAGAGGTTTTAAATAGTGGCTGTTATTTTTCTTATTCAATACCATAAAAATACATGCCAAACTGTGCTTCATCCTATATTTTTCTGGTATTAATAGATGGTACATGTCTGCAACAATCCCCAGGTCATCTCATTATTGACTTCAAGGGTCTGATCCTCAGCTCCCTCACTCTGAAATAAATGAGGTGGCCTAAGAGTGCCTAGATGGCCCTGTACCGCACCTGCCAACCCAGCAGGAAGTAAATCCCTGTGCTTCCCTCAGTGGTCTGCCTCTGCGGCTCATGTGCAGCTACCATGTCCCTGAGGCAGTTTTGTCACTGGTTAATCAACTTGGTGACAAATAGGAGAATGTCATGTGGGTGAGTTGTCCTGACAAGGTACATTCTTAGGCATCTCCTCTTTTCTGTAATTGTTCATTCTGTGTGAGTCTGCACTACAGTGGATCCCAACCAGAGGTCTCCCCATCCTGTAAGACTCTCTCAAGGTCAATATAAAGGTATTTACATCTTATAAGTAAGGGGTGGAGAGATGGAGATTTAATAACTTGTCAACAGCACGAAGCTGGAGACTGACATGGAATCCTGGTCTATCAAGCCACACAATAGTCGCCCCTTGCCTCACTGCTATAAACCTTGTGTGGAGATCATTGGGAATCTCATGTTGATCAGAAGCTCTGATTGGCAGCTTTACAGTTCTTGATGAATAAAACATGAGATAATAAAAATGTGATTACTTTTCAGATGTCATTGAGTAGGCAAAAACACTTCAAATGTGAAACATTTGGAAGAGCAGATGAGCACAGGTGTTGCACGTGTGGAGGGCTCTGTGCACTCTCCTTAAGTGGACATTGGCCTTGCACATGTCTTCACCATCAAGGCAGGAAAAACAAGAGTTCCGTTCAAAAGCAGTAGATGCAGCTCAGCATTCGGAGGACACAGCAGCCCGATCTCCTTGGAATCTTTCAAGCATCCCTTTCCTGCTCAGTGGGCCCAAGCTCCGGCAGCCTTGCTGGTTTCTACCACAGACCACTGACGCATCCAGGAAAACTGAAGCTGCCTTGTCCTCCGTCCTGTGTACTCACTGCACCCCAACTCTTCAGCCAGGAACCACAGAAGAAGCTAAATTTTTAAAATTCAATTTATCAGAATCTATGTCAAAACACATTTCATGACTAGGTTATGCCAGTACTACAGGCTTTGGTTTCTGATGAGACTCCTTAGATGACGATAAAATGTTTTATTACTCTGTATTACTTTTAATGGTCCCTGCCATCCCAGGAATTCAGCCAACTTTCTTGTGCTCCAGTCTCAATTACTTCTGGGTTAAACCTATCCAGAGTAGGTCTTTCACCGATTTTGGGATTACCAATTGCACTATTTCTCAACAAAATGATGTATTTGTATTGTACTTTTTGACAAATATCCTTAGAATGAAATCTTTCTGTGTGTTCTAATAACTGCGTCAAACGCAGCAAAGAGGGTAGAATCCATCATCTTCCCACGGTTCCAAGAAAGAGATTGAAGCAAGAACTACAAAAAGAAAATCATGCTTTGCAACTAGCAGTGCAACATTATTTTACTCTTATTGTTTGAAACCTTCACGATTTGGAGACATTTCATTGTCATTAATTCCATGCCCAAAACAAGGTCACGATATTGGCACCTAGCAACTCCGTGGTCACCTGGTGATCCAGTCAGCTCTCAAGGACAAGACAAGGAGGATGTGTCTCATGGCCACTCAGCCCCAGGACACAAAGGGTATCTGATGAGGGTCATGCTGGCCTGGAAGCTGTGGTGCCATCTGTTCCCTGCAGACCCCTCCAGTCTAGCCAGCAGGAGGAACGCCCCTGTGACCGATCACAACTGTGGCCATTGCATGCAGGTGGGGGGCATTTACTGACTAATGTGTGCATTAGAGACGCTAAGTACATACATTTTACTTTTTGTTGATGACATTCTGAGGGGAAAAAAGCAAAAAATAAAAAGGAGGAAGAGGAAGGAAAGGATGGAAGACAGAGGGAGGGATGGGGAGAGAAGGCAGGAAGGCAAGAAGTGAAGGAGGGGGAGGGCAGAGGGAGGGTCGCTGGGAGGAGGGATGGAACAGCTTTGCTGCTGAGGACACAGAACCTGTCTTCAGCTCATCATTGTGGGTGCTTAGGACTGTGAGGAAAGTGACACTTCTCGTGTGGCTTTCTGTGTCACTACAGTCTGTCTGAATTAGAAACCTTTCTACCTCCACAATGGCTTTTGCCCCTCGTCCTGCCAATGCCTGTACGTGCCGATTCCACTTTTCCTTCCAGTGCTCCGTGTTCTATTGTTGTAAGAGGAGACATTGGAGCAAAAGCAACAGATTCCCAAGCAGCATGTGGAAAGCCAGCTCTTCCCATAGCAATTAGGTAACCTTGGCTAAATTACTTAATATGCCTGAGCATCCAAGGATAGAAAAAAACAAAGAAAACAATAAAATAAAATAAAAGGTTTTGTTGAAAAACATAGCCAAATGAGCCATTTACTAAGCTAAGAAAAAGAGAAGACTCAGATAAACAAAATGAATCATGAAAGAGAGGACTTAAAACAGATGCCTCAGAAGTAAAAAGGATCATCACGGACGACTGTGAACAGTTATGTGCCAGCAAATTGATCAGACTGAAGAAATGGAAAAATTCCTGGAAACATACAACCTACCAAGACAGAATCAAGAAGAATTAGAAAGCCTGCACAAATCAGCAACAAGAAAAGAAAGAGGAGTTCAATTAAAAAAAAATTCACAATAAAGAAAAGCCTGGGACCAGATGGCACCCCTGCTGAATTCTACCAAACATTCAAAGAAGAGTTAATACCAGTCCTTCTGAAACACTTCCAGAAAAATAGAAGTAGAAGAAATACTTCCAAACTTGTTTTATTAGGCCAGCATCAATCTGATATCAAAGCCAAAGATCCCAGAGGGAGCGAAGAAAAACTACAAGCTAATATCTCTGATTCATAAAGATCAAAGATGCCCAATAAAATACTAGCAGACCAAAGTCAGCAACACTTTTAAAAGATTATATAGCTTGACCAAATAGGATTGGTCCGTGGGATGCAAGGTCAAGTTGACACACTCCAGATAATCAATGTGATACAACACAATTACAGAATGGAACATCCCAACCACATGATCATCTCAATAGATTCAGGAAAAGCATTTGAGATGTTCAACAACCACTGATGATTAAGGGAAACTCTCAACAAGATAATTATAAGGAAATTTCCTCAACACAATACACATTATGACTGACATCAAAATTGATGACAAAAACCAGAAGCTCTCCCTCTGTACTCTGGTAGAAGAAAAGGCTATCGCTCCTGCCACTTCTGTTCAACACGGTAAATCAAGTGAGAGTCAGAGCAATTAGACAAGAAAAAGAAAAAGATGCATACAGACTAGAAAGGAAGAAGTAAAATTATCCAATGCATATGACATCATCTTAAAGGTGAGAAGCCCTAAGAATAAAAACAAACAATTAAAACCAATAAGCAAACTCAGTCAAGTTGTAGGATACAAAATTGACTTACAAAAATCAGTGACCTTTGTGTATGCTAACAACAAACTATAAAGGAATTCAAGAATAGAGCTCCATTTATGATTATATCAAAATAATAATCAGAAATAAGTTGGACTAAGGTGACAATATATACATATTTTATATACATAACATGTAAATATTATATAAATATTGATAAAACTCTAAAACATTGATGAAACAAATTGAGTAATTCACTAATGAAAGATACTCATGTCCCCAAACTGGAAGGATTAATATTGCTAAAATGTTCATACCGCCTAAAATAACACACAGATTCAACACAATCTCTACTAAAGTTCCAATGGCATTGTTCACAGAAATAGTAAAAGCGATTCTAAAATTTGTGTAGAACAACAAAAAACCCTGAACAGCCAAAGTAATGTTAAAAAAGAAAAACACATATGGAGACATCACAGTTCCTGATTTCAAATTATAGTGCACAACTATAGCAATTCTCTTCATTTATGTAAAATCATGCCAGCGTTATAACTCTTGTCTCAAGAATTTAATGTAATTTAGAAAGCTAAAATAGAGGAAAACATATACTTATTACATTTTTACTCTTTTTTTCTTCCTTCTTGCTATTTCAAAATTCTTTCATTAATCAATTCACCTGTTTAGAAAGTTTCCTTTAGATATTTTTTATACTAGGTCTGTTAATAAATTACTTTAGTATCCTTCTTCTAAAATGTCTCAATTTCTTCTACTTTGCTGAAGAATGTTTTTGTTGGATATGGAATTCTGGCTTGAGAGTTCTTTCATTTTAGCACATGAACAACCCCCTTCTTTTGCCTCTGGCCTCCATAGTTTCTGATAAGGAATCTACTGCCATTCCAAGTGATTTCTCCCTGGAGGTAAAGCATCATTCCTTTTTAAGTCAAGATTTTTCTTTGTCTTTGTTTTCATAAGTTTTACTGATATGATGTAGGGCAGATCTCTCTTTGGGGTTCACTTGGTTTCCTGAGCCTGCAGGTGTAGGCTTTTTGCTGAACTGGAGATGTTTTCAGCTGCTCTTTACAAGCCCCTTCTCAGCCCCTCCCTCCTCCTCTCCTTTCTAGGGTCTAATGACAGAGATGTTGGATATTTTGCTTGGTTCCTTGTAATTTATTACAGTCTGTCTTTGCTGTCACTGTTGATCAGATTGTGTGACTTATCTTGCTTTGTCTTCAAGTTCACTCAGTATTTGCACATTCTGCTGTGGAGTCCATGCATTGATGTTTTTTTTTTTTTAATTAATGCATTTTCTACTTCTGAAGTTTCCATTTTGTTCTTCTTTTTAACTAATATTTTCTTATGGGCTTTTTAAATTTGTTTCAAGCATGTTTATAATTATTAATTGAAGCATGTTTAATGTGGCTCCTTTAGAATATCTGTCAGATAATCCTAACTTCTGTGTTGTCATGATGTTGACATTCATGGAAGTGTGAGATTCAAAGAAAGCAGTCCAGCCTGGTGTCCTAGGAGTCCACTCTAAGAAAATAGTGATAATTGTGTGATAGAATTCATGTACATTGAGTGATTTGTTAATGTGCTAATTAAGTAGCAGCAGATAAACCTGAAGCCTTTTTAGTGCAAATGAAGCTTCTAGGACAGGGATGGAGACAGGAGGTTCCAAGAGCACGGGGCCGTGGAGCACAGTGCCCCCAACCCTCAGCCCAGACTGGTTCGCATGCCCACTGGCTCTGTCAGGCTCTCAGGACAGGGCCTCTCCCTTTGTCACGTCCACCCTCCCCCAAGCTCTTCAACTGTAATACACTTGGGTAGACATTCTGCTCTTACTGTATGCAACCTCCACTGCCTTAGGGTCACGTGCACTGGCTCCTGAGAGGCAGCGCCAACTCCCGCTGACATCGAAACCTGTGGGTGAGAGACGGGTCTGACTGACCTTCCTTCCAGCTGGCCACAGTTTGGAACATCAATTCCCCTCATGCTTTCTTTCATTTCTTTCTAGCTTTCTCTTCAACAGGGGTTTTCCTCCTCCCAGCCTGAGTGGGACACCCTGTACTTTATTGCAACTGTTACTTAGCATCTTCTCCAGCCAGCACCACAGGAGAGCATGTCCCCAGAGCAGGCCACATTTCCCTGTCAATGCTGTCCACCAGCGAGAGTCCCGACCCTGTGAAGGTATGGCCAGATATGTCTATGGCCTTCCTTTTTTTCCTTACACTTATAGGCTCTCCTATTTCTGCTGAATATTTTAATTACTCTGTAGAAGAGTCCTGTGCTCCGGGAGCAGTGCAGTTACAGCAGCAAGTGTACCTGACTTTACTGAGTGCTTATTGTATATCACACTGTGGAGCATTTTGTAGGAATATTAGACTGAGCAGCACCATGATCAGAGAAGAGAGCTATTGCTATTATTATTTCTGCTTTACAGCTGAGAAAACGTGGTATAAGTAGCAGCTCCAAGATGTCACAGCTGGTTTACCACACCCAGGTCTCAGCACTCCTGAAGCAGGCTCAACATTCCTGAAACTCTCAGAAATGTTACCATGTCTTCATCTGCAGATGTCTCACCCCACTATTGTTCAAGGCGACTGCTCAATGTGGGAATTAGAGAATAAGAACAAACTGTTTTCAGGGAACAGAAACCACAAAATGGCAAGACCCAGCCGTGGACTGCCATATCCCTGAGAGCAGGGTGACACTGATGGCTTGTCCCAGCACTAAGCCCAGAGGCTGGCGCATGATGTGCCCCCAGGAAGCCACTGGGGAGGGCTGAGCAGAGCTGGTCCTGGCAGCGTGCTCAGCTCCATCCTGCAGCCCAGGCCTCAGGTGGCTATGCCATCTCATATTCCCACGTGCACAGGAAATTCACCGTCGGGGGTCGGAGGCGGTGTGTTCTTCTGGTGCCCTCTTTAACCACACACTTCCCTCATCCCTGTCACGCTGGCCAGCATGGAGGACCCAGGCCTCCAGATAGCAGCACATAGTGTTCTCACGTTCGACTGAAGAGCTTCTAGGACCCTATCTTTGAACCCAGCTCCTTTTGAGCAGAAGCAATAGCTCCATATCCTAAATCATAAAGGAATCTCCAGGGAGTGGAACAAAACTAATGCTTTAATACAGGCATCCTCCTCCTCGAGAGCTCACAGCTTGGGTGATCTCACAACAGTGGGAGAAAGAATCCATGAATATAAAGGAGCGTCCTGCAGCCCTCGGAGAACACAGCCCTAAGAGCGGTTGTTCGCCTGCCCCGGGCCTAGTGCACCAAGTACCCACACAGCCCATCTCCACCCAACGTCCTCACAAATTCGTCAGTGCTGTGGCTAAAGACAGGTGCACAACTACACAGTCACTCCTGGGCATTGACAGCCTCCTTCAGGAAGAAGCCTCCTTGGTCTCAGCACCATGACAGCTGAAAGGCCTCTTTGTTGCTGGGCTGCCATCTTGGGAAAGCAGCTGGAGATGCCACAGAGGGACACAAGCCCTTGACCTTCTCCGTGGTGGCCCAGGCTTGCCACTCCGCCTGCCTGGGAGCACAGTGATGTGCTGCTAGGGCCTCAGCAGGCGGCCTCAGGAACATCTTTCTGCTGGGGCTTGTTCCTGCCTGTCAGGGCGGCGGCTGAGCAGGGCCTCCACTGCTCCTGGAAGCTGCAGATTAAAATTCTGCTGAGTGAAAACAGAGGCTGCAACTCCAGGTCCCAAGACAGCCTGAGAGGACAGGGGTCTGCTCTCCTCACTAGTCTGAACAGGTGGCGGGAAGGAGCCACTGCAGCGGAGGACAGGAGCTGTCCTTCCCAGGATCCTTTTCCCCAGCATGTCCTTGACCAGCCTGCCCGGTCTGCCTGGGGCTGTCACTTGCCCTGTGTGTGCTTTGTGGCCTCTCTGGGCACAGGCAGCGGACTCTGCCTCCTGTGGAGCAGGCGGGCGTGCTGCTCTGCACTTCAGCCCACTCGTTCTTGAATTCATTCACCATCAAAAACAGCATTGGTGCCTGCTATCTAAGAGATGTGCCCAGGCTTTGGGGACACATTGCTGAGCCAAGCCGTTGAAGCAGTGCCAATCCTCAGCCCTCTTGGAAATTCTTCTAAGAGCAGGAGGCAAGGGGAACACAGTACAGGAAATGTAGGATTTTCCAAAGTCAGTCGTACAGTATCTTCAAATGTCACAGGAGCTGCAAGTTAGAGAAAGAGCCAGCAAGCAAGAGAGTGTGAGACGGGGAAGGGTGGAGGTCTGAGGTCCCCAGGGCATGAGTGGGGTGGGTGTGCACTGTAGACCTCAGGCTTGGGGTCTTGTGATGGAGACATGGCCCAGGTAAGCCTCTGCTGGGAGAGGCTGAGAACACACAGCCTATGAGATCCAAAGGTCAGAAAAGACCACATGCAGCTCCTCTATGAGAAAAGTAGGACTGCCTCTCCAATTCCAAACATGATTGCTGGTACTGGATCACCTCTGCACTACCTGGCCGGGATCCAGGGCAAGCGCAAGGAAAAGTGCCCAAAGCAACCAGCCTTGAAAGCCCTTCATCTCAGCAAAGACACATTCAGCGTTTCACAATTCAGCCTGATGTTAGCTGGAGATTTGGGGCAGGTGTTCTTTTTCAGGTGGAGAAGGAGGCCTAGATTCCTAAGACTGAGAAGTTTTATCACAAATAGGAGAACTATTTTCATATGCATGTTCTGGGTTTATTGAGATCATTCTCTATTTTTCTATTTATTCTACCAAACCTGTGAACTACAATTATTGATTTTTGAATGCTTTACCAACCTTGCATTCAAGGAATAAACCCTAATTGCCTATTTGCTAATATTAAATTCAGGACTTTTGTATATACCTATTTACCAATATTAAACTGAAGATTTTTATATGTATGTTTATGGATAGATATTGATAATTAAATGTCTTTTCTTCTGAGGTCTTTTTAAGATTTTCATTTTAAGGTTTATACTGGTTCCATGGATTATTCTGGGGCAAGATCTTCCTCCTTCTTTATTTCCTTAAAGGCTCTGTGAAAGATTGGTATTATTTCTATTTTAAATTTTTGATCATCTATAAATGAAATTTGTATTCTAATTTTTTCTTATGAGAAGCTTCTTTTTTCCCCTAATACAAAAAGTTTAGTAAGATTAGAACTATTCATACTTTATATTTCTTCTTATGTCAGCTTTGGAAAATTGTTTTTTTCAATATATTAATTCATTTTGAATTGGTTGTTGAATTGGTTAATAAAAAGTTGTTTATCTCATAGCATAATTCTCTTCTCCTTTTTACTCTTGTGGGTAATTTGTGGGTTTTTTTCTTCTTTTGAGTATTCTTATTTCATAAGGTTTCATAGAATTAACTTTTGCATTTGTTAATTTTCTTTATTTTTATTCCTTGACTGTTTTATATTTTATTAATCTTTGGTCATATCTTTTCTTCCTTCTATTTTTTGGGAGGAGGAGAGCTTAATTGTTATTTTTCTAGCATCTTTAAATGGAAACAGATACATAGATACTAATCTTTAAAGTGTTCTTTTGTCCTATAAACAATCCATAAATTTCTCTATTAGCACTTCTTTCTCTCTCTCTTTTTTTTTTTTTTTTTTTTGGCACTGGGGATTGAACTCAGGGGCACCGACCACTGAGCCACATCCCCAGCCCTATTTTGTGTTTTATGTAGAGACAGGGTCTCACTGAGTTGCTTAGCGCCTCGCCATTGCTGAGGCTGGCTTTGAACTTGCGATTCTCCTGTCTCAGCCTCCCTAAGTGCTGGGATGACAGGCTTGAGCCACCGCACCTGGCTCTATTAGCACTCCTTGAGATGTTTTCCACAAATCTTGGGCTGCTGTGTTGCTCTTTTGATTGGTGAGTGGCTCTCATTCCCATGTGATGACTCTTGACCCATGCTGCCCATTCCCTAATTTTCCAGTATTTGAAGATTTTTCTAAATATCTTATTATTGGATTCGAATTTTATTCACTTTACAATGATGTGGTTCACACTTAGATACTTACTAATTCTCTGCCATCTCTTTCTGTCAGTTACTGAAAGAGAAGAATAAAATTCTGAGCTGGGGTGTCTCTGTCCTTTTTCCGGAGTCAGCGCAGGTGACATGCTCTTCAGCCCTGTTGCTGGGTGTGTGCACAGACCTGGTTGCTCTCTTCCTGATAAAATGACCACATTGTCATGAGGCGATGTCTCTTATGGCCTCTGGTAATTTTCTTACTCTGAAATCTTTGTTTTCTGTCTGTATAGCAATGCCAGGTTTCTGGTGCTTATTTGTTGGTACATGAGATAATAAGAGGCTCATTGTAAGCTAAGAAGCTTGGCACCAGGGAGCCTGGAGTGCGTCAGGCTGGGCAGCAGTCAGGAGGCCTCCTTGAGGAAACTCTTCTGGCATTGAGACTCGACAAATGGGCATGTGCAGCCGTGTCAGACAGGGGTGTAAAACACATTCCAGACCTAAAGTCTCCCACCGCCCTGCTGAGGGAGTGTACCCCAGGGGCAAAGAGGCCAGGCACACACAGGCTCCAGGTGAGGCTGGGCGATCTTCTCTAGTACCCTGTCATGTTCTTTCCCCTGACAAAACACCAGAAAGTGGTCACCAGCTCACGTCACAGTTGGAAAGGGGCAGACCCTTGAGAGTGTATCATGGTAGACGCAGAGCCAAAGTTCCACCCAGGCGTACTTCACTTGAAACCCAGTGACTGAAGAAGATAGCGAGAGTGCCCAGAGCCAGTACGATCCAGAACCCAGGGCCCATGTCCAGGCCGTGAACTCTAGGAAGGGGAGGATGGTTTCTCTGCAGGATAAGAAGACGAGAAGTGGCACACAGAGCAAAGCACACGAGTGCTCCTCCTTGGGCCTCTGGGAAGTCAGTCAGGAGCTCTCACTGAGGACACAGCATCAAGGGATGTCCCCCTGGACAGTCATTGGCGTGGAAAGGAGAAAGCAGTGTCAGTTGGCTGGAAGAATGAGAGTCTTCCTGGTGAAGAACAGGATCCAGGATACACACGAAAAGAGTGCCAGTCGCAGGCAGAAAGAGCTAGAGCCATAGCACTCCACGGGTCCTGGAGCCTGACCTCTGGGGAAAGACGCAGATGTGGATCGCACCCCGCGCAGTCCCCTTCCGTACGGCCAAGTCCCTCCAGTTTCTGACTTTTTGGGGGTTGGACTCCAGAGCCCTCAAATGATTATCCCATTTTGTGCCCAGTTTCTAATTGTTATCATCTGGAGATCCTGTCCCATGCAGTCGTCCAAACTCAGCCCAGAGCGTACCTTTTAAGGTAGACAACGTGGTGTGGAGGGGGTTTCCAACGGTGTCCTTGAACCTGACTAGCATTCCCTGGGTCAACAAACATCTACCTGTGGAACTTTGAAGCAAACTCCCTCACCTGGGAGAGCAGAAGTGAAGAGCCTCACACAAGCAGAGATCAGTAATAACAAGGTAACAGTACAATCCAAGCGCTCCCAGAGAGAACCTGTGTACATGTGAGATGATCACTTGACAGTCAGCTGAAACCTTATATAACCAAGTTCCTAAACTATTTGAGGTGATTTTTGCTTAAGTTCACATATGCAAAGATATAAAAGTTTCTTTAATATAAATATCACTTTATTATTTTCAGATGATCTTTGAAGACAAGGTATAATCTTGTATTTTAATTCCCAGAGAACCTGAACACATAATGTTTAAAAAAATGAAATTTTTTACAAGTTGGAAAGAACTCCTGAAAGTTAGATGATTTTTCCTTGTTTATTGTTCTAGAAAAAAGAGAAACACAGAGAGGAGAAAGGCTTTTTGAGTAAAGATAGAGCCAGACTATGTTTCCTAAGTTCAAAACATTTTCCTTAGACTAAAACACTCTTTTAAGAAGCTACCCGCAGCATAATAGTAAGTTCCCCTTGTATATGTTCTTGCCTCTTAAATGCATGTGCGTTCCAGTTATGCTAGCAAGTATGGTGGACTGCACGGGACCTTCTCTTGAGGCTCTCAGTGTCAAACAGACGAACAAAATTCAGAAGTCAGTATCAAAACTGGAAGCAATTTGATTCTATAAGTGAGTGGACAATCATCATAACTATATTTGAGGCAAGTGCCCTCAAGTTCTGCATCTGTCATGTACTCGTGACCCTGTCTCCAGAGGAAGGGGGGTCCTCTGGGGATGGAGCGCTTTCCCTTGACGTCCCTCGTCCCCTAGGAGTTTCTGGCCGCTCTCACTCCATCAGTGCTGTGAGGTCCAGAGGAGATGCCAGCCAAGTAGCTCAAGGTGGCCAGGGCTTGGGGCTGGAGCCAGGGTGGGACGGTTGACTGACACAGAGGATCTGCTCAATGGGTGGGGAAAGGGAACCGGAATCAAGCTCCAGTCAAGAGGTAATGTTGAGGCAGAAATGGCAGAACCTCCTTTCCATCCCGAGTTGGGGGCAACACATGAGCAGAGAGAGAAGGTAAAATCAAACACAGGAGAAATCTAGAAGAAAACAAGACACTGAGGAGGAGACGTGGAGGGGACAAGGACTTTTCTGCAGACAGGGTCAAAGAGACCTAACTTCCTTTCCTTAGGTGCCAGATGTTCCCAGGCGGCCCAGGAAGCATGTCTAAGACACCACCTGAGGTGTCCCAGCTCCCTTCATCACTTGATGCTGTCCCATGCCTAACAAATTTGGGGATCTGGGGATTTTGAGATTTTCAATTAATTAGTAAGTTCTTCATTGTTAATTCATTCATCCAAAAGTATTTTAAGTCTATACAGTTATTAAGGATCCTTATGGTTTATTTAGTCTAAATTCAAGTTCATTGTCCTCTAAATGAGAAGACTGAGGTCCACATAGATCCATAGTTTTCCTGAATCTCCAGGGACCCTCTTGAAGGATTATTTTCTACGTTGTGCCCTTATAATAGGAACTCTCAGTGACTTAATTGTGTGTTTATAAGAATAAGCTTCGTTAATACAAAACGTGGTAACAAAAAGTATTCTATTCAAATGCTTCTTATGAATCCAAGTTCCAAAGTCCTGGGCCATCTTCAGGTCACCTCTGTTTACACAGGCTCAGAACCCCTGGGATATTATAGATACTTAGCAAACTGTTTTTCAAATGGATTGAGGCTTCATGCTCAGAAATGTCATTATGCAGCTGGGCGCGGTGATGCACGCCTGTAATCCCAGCACTTTGGGAGGCTGAGGCAGGAGAATCGCAGGTTCAAAGCCAGCCTCAGCAACGGCGAGGTGCTAAGCAACTCAGTGAGACTCTGTCTGTACATAAAACACAAAATAGGGCTGGGGATGTGGCTCACTGGTCGAGTGCCCCTGAGTTCAATCCCCAGTACCAAAAAAATAAAAATTAAAAAAATTAAAAAATAAATGTCATTATGTCACGAGCATCAGACACTGAGGGAGATTGTTCGTTGGTTTCTAAGTTACTCTACATATCAAGCAAACAAATTCTTTCCTTATGAGGTCACACCTAAGCAGAGGTGACAACAATCTGTCTCTCTTCTGTCATTCTCCTGGGCACACCCAGCTAAGTCAAAGGCTGGTCATTCTAGAAAATCAGTTCTGACACCGGCTCATCAAAGGCTGCTTCTGTCAGTCTTTTCCAAACTGCGGGGTAGGTTTGTCCATGAAAAGCAGAGCCGACAAAACTTGAAAGGCCACTGGAGAAACGGACTTACCAGCCCCTGATGACATTTTCCTTTGGTTCTTGCTAAAATAGTGGAAGGACCACACCCAAACCAGAAGCAGCTGCCATCAGCACACCTGGGCAGCCTTCACCTACCACTTTGCAGAATTCCCCCATTTCAGTAGCTCTGAAATCTGGAGGCACATGGGTGCCAATGCCACCTTATAACTGCAGAGTGACCTTGTCTTTTTCTTACTGATTCATAAAATTATAGTCCCTAACAAAAGTCATCTTCTTTATGTGTAGTCTAACTCCTATAGCTGGTGACTAGTGTGGGGTCTGCTGTGTGGAGGTACCAGTTAACACAGTGGAAGAGGGAGTCTCTGCAGGGAAGTGGAGAACTCTGTGCCTCAGGAGCTCAAGTTATCCAAAGAAAAGGGACGAAGAAGAAGACCAGTGGGTTAACAGATGAGAAAAACTTCTTTCCAAGGAGCTGGGCAAGGGAGAAAGTTGGCCGACGTGGAGACTGGTAGCTGTGCCCAGAGAGAGTGCCCCTTCCCTGGCAAAACCCTCTGCAGGCACCTCTGAGGTTGTTGAGGACTTTCTGGCTAATGACTGGCCACAGAGGCAACATTCATCAAGTTACCCAGGTTAGGTTCATCATTAAATTTCCCATTTTCTTTCTCCCAGGGCCTCCTGGGTTTTGTTTAATGCTGTAGACAGATGGTGCTGAGGAATTTCAGGTGTTCACTGATGACATTTGGTTTTCCTAGGTTTTTTTCAAGTATATTAAACGCAATAGTAAATCACTTGTGTTTCCCAGCATCAGAGTCTCGCCGGCTCCCTAATGCCTGCACCAGACATTTGATCCTTCAACCATGATCACCATGCTTCCTGCTCTGCCTGTAAGTTCTGCCCTTCAAACACCAGCACCATCTGTTAAATTGACATGAGGAGGAAATGAGGAACAGTTTTATGAATGTTGCAACTGATTAGTTATCAAGTGGTATCTAATTAGTTCATCTCTGATTATTATATAATTAAAGATATCTATCACATCCCAAGCTCGACACCATCCCGGGTATTTCTCTTTGTCAGGAGTCAGGAGGACAATGCATCATCCCAGCTCTGCCTGGGAGAAGCACGTGGGCTCTGGCTCCAGGGTTTGGCTCCAGTGCCTCCCCGTTGGTAGCTAATCTTTCACAGCAACCCATCTTTCAAGCTTTGCATAAAATGATGTCTCACATTTGTTCTGAAGTGGGATGCGAAGCGATGGAGGATGGAGTTTTCTTTGCTGCTTTTATGTCCTCCTGGCCTCAGCTCTTTGTACCTCGCTGAATGGAGAGGTGGAGTGAGGCAAGCTGTCCCTCTCCTCAGCTCAGGAGAGGCTCTCAAGCTCCCTGCCTGCAGAGGAAAGCATCGAGGACAACGGCAGGTAAGATGGGCACAGAGGCATAGCCTTCCTCTCTGCATTTTTGTCAAAGCTACAGGAAGAGAGGCACCGGTGGAGAGGGACCGGCAAGTCCACAAGGGACAACTACAGAGAAAATAAGGGTAATAGCTCCCCGCAGGGGAGCACTGCCATTGGTTGTCAAGCACTGGCTATTTAAAACACGATGTATGTAGTGATATTATAACATGATAGAGTAGTCACACTGACCCTGCAGGCACTAGCACAGCTCTATTTTACTAGGGAAACTGAGACTTAGAGAGGTGACGTGAGGTGACAGTGAGGCAAACTGAACTCCTGCCTCCACCCCAGGAGATGGAGGGTGCATCTTGCTCTCAACCCATAGCACTAGCTTGCAAACAGATCAGGCTGAGGGTCTTTCTGAACCTCAGCCTTCCTATCCATACAACAGAGATGGAATCCCCACCTCCCAATGCTCTGTGAGAGTTAGAAACGTAAACATGCCTAAAACTCTCAGTTTCACTGTAGGGGCCCTGAATGCTGAGTTTCCTTCTCAATTTGAATGTCTATAGCTGTCATGGTCTGATTTATGTGGCCTATTTTTAAAATTCCCACTATATGCCAGGCACAGAGAATTTAATGATAAGTAAGGCATCCAGGAATCCTTCCACAATAGCTGAGGGTCTAATGAGCATATTTAATGAACACATTTCAGAAAAATGGAAATTATCCAGTATTTCTGGAATAATTCTGAAATTTTCAGGAAACCTTAACAAGCATATTATAATTGAGATGGATTTTTCAGGATAGCTAAAAGTTCATAAGGAAGACATGGATGGGTGGAAGGACAGTCCTCTGTAAAATGTGTAAAACATGAAAATATGAAGCTACCCACCAATGCTTTTCAGTGGAGGGACTTCCATGATTTGATGGCGTCTGTAGCCAGCCCTCAATGCACTTTGCATGACTCCCCACAGTCCCCTCATTTCTGTCGGCTCCCATCTCCAGTACCAGTTCTTTGATTTGTCTTCTCTTTTTATAGATTGGCTTTGCTAGAAATTTCATATTATGAAATCACGTACCGTGTCACCTTTTAAATCTGGCCCATTTACATTTTTTAGGTCCTTCCTCTTGCAGCGTGCCTCTGCAGTCCCTTCCTTTTGTTTCTGAATAGTATCCTACATTGCACGTGGGCACAGACCGCATTTAGTTCATCCTTTGGTCAATCACTGGTCACTTGGATCGTCCCAGGTACAGTTCCTAACAATGATGCTGGGGTGCATATTTACACGTCATCATGTGGACACTTGCACTTCTCTTGGATAGGCACCTAGGGCTGCAACTGCTAGGCCACATGTCATGTGTTCAATCTTCAAGGGACGGCTGAACAGTGTGCCAGTGGTGCTGCGCGCTGGCCTTCGCCCTGCCCTTGCTCCTGGTCCGTGCCCGAGTTCTCTTCGGCTCTTGCTGTGCTCTGTCTTACAGGGCTGTACACATTCCAGGAGAAACCAAGCTGTGCTCAGGATTAGCATTTCTTTAATGACTGGTGAAGAGGAAGGTGCTTACTGGCCTTGTTCATCTGAGGGGGTGAAACGTCTACTCAAATTGTTTGCCCATTTTAACCCTGTGCTGCTGGTCTTGTTAGGGGCTGTACAGAAGATTTGGGATGTAAGTCCTTTATCAGATATATGCTAAACATTTCTCCCACTCTGTGGCATGACTTTTCATTTTAACAGACTATTTCAAGGTATCAATTTTTATGTGTATCAAATTCATTAATCAAATTTTTGTCTTAGTAATGTTGTTTATGTCATGTCTGAGAAATCTTTGTCTTAGCCTGCATTGAAAAAAAATTGTAGCCGGGCGCGGTGGCTCACGCTTGTAATCCCAGCACTTAGGGAGGCTGAGACAGGAGAATCGCGAGTTCAAAGCCAGCCTCAGCAATGGCGAGGCACTAAGCAACTCAGTGAGACCCTGTCTCTACATAAAACACAAAAAAATAGGGCTGGGGATGTGGCTCAGGGGTCGAGTCCCCGTGAGTTCAATCCCCAGT
>CM053411.1:77953491-78136569 GCA_028644305.1 Xerus rutilus | reverse complement strand
TGTTCCTATCATTTAGTTCTATATATAGGTCCATGAAGTATTTTGAAGTAATATTTGCATGTAGTGTGAGGTAACAATATAAGTTTGTATTTTTATTTGGATGTCTCCTTGGCCCACACCATGTGCTCAAACAATTACCCTGTTCCCATTGTATGCCTTGATATCTATTTCCATACTTCTGTTCTGTCCCTTTGAAATATACGTCTATCCTTAAATCAATAAGAGTCTTAACTGTTGTGGATTTATATTCAGTTTTAAAATTAGGTAGTACAAGTCCTTTAGTTCTTTTTCAAATTCATTACTATACACATTAATTTACTTTCCATATAAATTTTAATATCAGCTTGTTGATTTTTACATAAAAACTCTGCTAGATTTTTTTGGCAGAAATTTTCTATCTTAACAAACACTACAGAGTCCTTTTTTATATATTCTCAATTTTTAAGCAATGTTTTTTGATTTTCAATGTACAAGTTTTGTGATGTATGACTTCCTTTATTAAATTTATCCTAGGTGTTTTATTTTATGCTGTTGTTGTGAATAGAATTGATTTCTTTACTTTTCAATGCTAGTATGTAGATATACAATTTGGTTTTGTACATTGATTTTGCATTCTGTGAAATTGGTAAACTCATCTATTTGTTGAAGACAAGTTTTTGTTATTTTCTTTAGGATTTTCTATATGTGGTCTGTAGATAAAGGCAGTATATTGATATTGTATACTAAAAGTTTGTCAACAAATGTATTGGTTTTAGAAACTTCTTAAAATGTATTCTTTAATTTTCTACACACATTCTCATGCTATTTGCAAATAAATGCACTTTGCTTTTCTTTTGGACTCATTTAACTTTTGGCTTCATTGCCTTCCATGGAAGCTCTAGTAAATTCCTGAAGAGAAGTGGGGACCAAACAAAGCCTTGCTTTATATTGCAGGGAAGGCTTCCATATTCTCTGGAAAGAAGAACATGGGCTGCAGGCTTTCCCACATCCCCTTGCAGCTCTTAGAGGACATTCACTTCTAGTCCATATACAAGGAGAGTTTTTGTAGTAAATGCATACTGAATTTGTCAAATGTTTTCTAAATTAAAATGATCTTATTCTATCAATATGTGCATTATACTGATTGGATTTCATATGCTAAAACAACTGTGTATTTCTAAGGTAATATAAATGGGCTTGGTCTTCACAATTTACATATTTATAAATTGCTACATTGAGTTTGCTCATTTTTTCTGAGAATTTTTGCATTCATGTCTAGGATGTACATTGACCTCTACATTTTCCTATCTTTAAATATCTGTGTGTGATTTTTGTTCAAGTGAGATGAGTCTCACAAAATGAGTCAGAAGTGTTTTCTCCTTTTCTATTTTTGAGATAATTTGAGTGGTATTGATGTTATTTCTTCCTTAAATATGTCATGGAATTTATAGTGAAATGATCTGTATATGAGCTTTTATTTATAAAAGAAAAAATTGAATTACAAGTTAATTGCCTTTATATGCTTGTTCATGTTTTCTATTTCTTCTTGAGTCAGTTTTAGTAACTTAAGTCTTCGTAGGAACTTTGTTGTCTAACTTTTGTCAAAAAGGTGTTTCAATATTTCCTTTTAAAAAAATTACATAGAATAATGACCTCTCTTTCATCCCTGATTTGGCAAATTGCATATTCTCTTTATTATGGGCTGAATGCCCCCTCCCCAACTCATATGTTGAAATCTACCCCCCAGAGAATTGGTGCCTGCAGTCGGGTTCTTTGGGTTGTACAGTAATGATAACACGAGGGTGGAGCCTTTACGAATGTGATCAGAATCCTTGGAAGAAGAGGCTTGAGACCTGCCCAGCTTTCTTTCCAAGAAGGGGGATCACAGTGAGAAGGCTACTATCTGCTGTCACCAGGAACTAGCCTGCCATACTCTAAACTTGAACTTGAGTCTCCAGAATTGCAGGAAATAAATTTCTGCTGTTTATAAGCAAAGCAGCCTATGGTACTGTGTTATAGCTTCCTGCACTGACTAAAACACTTTCTTTTTTCCTAGTCAGACTCCCTAAAAATTTATTAATATTTTAAAAAACACTTTAAAAAAATCAATGTTTGCTTTCATTAACTTTATTTTTTTTATTTTGCTTTGACTTTGATCTTTATGAATTCCTTCCTAATGCTTTGTTCTTTCCTTTGTAGTTTCTTAATATAGAAGCTTAGGTTATTGATGTGAGACCTTTCTTCTTTTTAAAATGGATATTTAAACTATAAGTTTTCCTGAGAATTTCTTCAGCTACAAACCATAACATTTACATTATTGTTTTTTTTCCATTTTCATTCAATTTAAAACCCTTTCTAATTTTCCTGATGATATCTTCATTTAACTTTGTGCTATTTAGAAGTGAGTTGTTGAATTTTTAAAATTCGAGTATAAGTTTCTTTTTGTTGTTGTTTTCAAATATATTTTCATTTAGGTCAAAGAACACACTTGGTATGATGCCAGCTTGTTACATTTATTGAAATATTTTTTTGTGGAATATCAGGTTTATTTTGCCCAAAGTTGTAGCCATTTTTCATAAGTAAACATTTCTCAATGAGGTGCTTTTCTTTTCATTCCAGAGTCCTGAAATGATTCTTTTTGAGAACTTTGTTCCCTTTGAGCTTGTGTGGGGGAGAGAGCTTGCTGGTCTTTTCACCCTGCATGGGCAGGGTACAGCCCTGTCTGCTCTCCTTTGCCATTCACAGCGGATGGCAGACCCTTTAGCTGTGTGCCCCACTGCTGGGTCTGGCATGGCGCCCATCTCCGTGCTCTGTACACTCCTTACCTGAGGTCAGTCTGTCACTTGCAGTGACCAGCTTGCTTTTAAGCTCATGTCTCCATTAGAAAACTGACAGAAGGACTGACTGAACAGATTACCAGAAAATGACAATTTGAAAAGGATTCTACACTTTACTACTCAAAAGGGAAACTTCACAATTTTAGCCTATGCCAGTGAGAGAGTAATAATTCATGGCTCATCAAGACCATTGACTTGCTCTGAGGACAGTGGTGTCCCTATGGTGCTGAGACTCAGCCTCCCTGTCTCCACATGCTCTGAGACAGGAGAATTATAAATTTAATGCCAGCCTCAGCAATGGTGAGGCACTAAGCAACTCAGTGAGACCCTGTCTCTACATAAAACACAAAATAGGGCTGGGGATGTGGCTCAGTGGTCAAGTGCCCTGAGTTCAATCCTTGGAACCCCTCCAAAAAAAAAAAAAAAGGCTTGAAGGAGCTGTGCCAGTTTCTGGAGAAGCACTTAAAGGACATCTTTCAGAGTGGCAAATTTAAATCTCTGAGACTACTTTTTTCAAATCATGCTTTAGAATCTGGATGACAGTTCATGAAGTATGGAGCCTAGTGGGCTAATTTCTGAATCGAAGGCAACTTGGGGACTCTGCTCCATAGACCTGTATTACTGTTAGCTTTATATTCCAGCCTGGGTTCCTTCTTTCAGGTGTTTATGACACCCTCCATGGTTTCCTTCCACAATGGCTACTTATAAAAGTTTCCCTTTATGCCTCCCATCTGATCTGCAGTAGGACAAAGCCTGGATTCTTGACTCTTTTACCTTTTCATAAACAATCATTCACCACATTCTAATCCAGTTTTCAGCACAGAAATAATTGAATAAAACTGGCATGCAAAAATCATTTGGAGTAAGTATTTGGAGAAAGAAACTGTCTTTAATTTTACCCTCATTTTCCCCAGTGACTGGTAAAAATGATGTGGAATAAAGTGAAATTAAAGAAAACCAAAAACATCAATAAATGAGTTTTGACCATACCTGAGACTATCTGACAGGTGGTGATTCACTTCTCTTATAGCTAACGGTCCCCTCTTTTAGGACTACAGGATAGAATTGGTTGCTTCTTAGTGTAGCCCAAATTCTCATCATTAATAAATTTTCACACTCTATAAGTAAAATTGCATTAAAAAATGTTTGAAAGTCACTCTATAAAGCCATTGTATTTTGTTATATTCACAGAAACAACAAAGATACAATGCCAAATAATGATAAAACAGTGAATTGTATTACTTTTTATTTTTAAATTACTTTCTATAATTCTTTAACTTATATTTATTCTGATTATTGATATTCTATTCATTTAGCAAAGATTTTTTATTCACTTACTTATCTAATATCAATTCTAAGAAAACAGGTAGATTGGACAAGGTCTTTGTTTTCAAGAGGGGTGAATTATAAGAGATATGAATGTTATTATATTAACTCTGAGGTAAAAGAAATATCAACAACTTTGTTTCCTTTATACCGAAGATATTCTGAATCTGAGATCCAGCCACCTGCTTGGCAGAACATCTAGTCTCAGTCAGGATCTGGCTTCCTTGGGGTCACTAAATTTTCCAAACACTTATAAAAACAAGCCATATGGAGGGCTTTCCTGCAGTTTTAAGGGAAAAGTGCAAGACTTTGAAACTCAGCAGGTGTTCTGGCTAGCTCATCCATGGTGCTCTCGGCTTGTGATTGTCTCTGGACTACTTTACAACTCAGTAGGGATAAATGTCAACTTACAGAACTCTGATAAAACTTTTTAAATGAAACTTACAAGTGCTATATTGAACCCTATTTACAATCTCTTGTTTATTAAAAACTATTTAGAATGTCTCCAATTTTACTATGTTATTTTTTAATTGATGAAGAAAATATTCCTATTTAGATGTTGTTTTCTGACTAGTTCTCCAGCTAATTCTCTTTAAAACTATCCCTCCCATGTTCTATTCACATGCCAGATACCACCATAGAGCTGTGCAGGGCGAGAAGGTCTATAAGCTGTTGCCCACTCTCTGCACATTTCTGGAGCTACTTCTCAACTCTCTGCAGAGTTCAGGGATGTGTGTCCTCATTGAGCCTTAGATTCCTTCACAGCAAAGCCCTCTCTTCCAAGGTTCAGCTGCAACCAGAGGCAGGGCTCAGTTTCTAGGAGGGAGAGAGAAAGAGAGAGAGAGAGTCTTTATTGGTTTGAAAACTGCATAGCCCAAGTCTTTTCTGGTTCTAGCTCCTGGAATAAAATGCTTATATTCCTTTACTAAACCCAACACTCAGTTTCTTCTTTCTCAAATAATGAAAACATTTGCCAGTCTTGGTGTGAGCCACGTGTACATGATAAACAATCCCCAGGTTTCTTAAAAAGTTCACACAATAAGCACAGGCTGGGGAGAAAAGCGGGGCGCAGGGAGAATGAGCCAGACGCGAGTCTCAAGGTGGTCTGGGGCCAGGAGAGCTGGTGTCCGCGAGTGAACCTCAGGCCTGGAGAAATTCCACCCTCTCCTCCAGCTAGGGAAGCTCTTCTCCCTGGAGGACAGCCCGGGAGCCTCTTTGGCTATTTGTGCAGAATTCCAGAAAGGGTCAGGGCGTGGCCTGTTCTGAATCCACCATCACAGTTCTCCTGCTACCCTGTCCACTTCTCCTTCTTCCTTGTAGGATTTTCTCCAGGGAATTCTCTAGCTGAATGGAGAATGGGAAGGCCTGGGGCTGTGGTGCAGGGGCCTGGCCTGGGTCAACTTCAAACACAGTGGAGGCACCAGGCCCGGGTTAAAGTCCTGGGTCACTCTCACCACCACACCCTGAGACTGTAGCCTGCTCTTCCCACTGTGCAAGTCAGCAGCCCCTTCTCTGATCGTTCCACGTGTGGGACTTCAGAAGCCAACCTGTGGGGTTCCTTAAAGTTGATCAGGACTGCCGGGAACAACTGTCACTCCAACATCAGTTGGGGGCCTGAGGCCTCACCCTCCCTCCGCTCTGGGGAGTCCCCACAGAAACACTTAGAGAAAGGAAGGCCCGGCATGGGGTGTTTATTTGTTGTTCTAGGGACTGGGCCCTGACTAGGACAGCAGGACTCGAAAGACCCAGGATTGGAAATGAACTGCACACCATTTCCCAGCCTCAGGTTCACAGGGAAGCAGCAGAGAAGGGCAGCTAGGAAGCCCTCGCCCAGACAGACGCGCCACGTGCTCGGAACCCAGGAGCGCACAGTGGTCCTGCAGCGCAGAACTATTGACAGAATGCTCTCTCCGCTCGGCAACCCCTATGTCAGTGCCAGGGAATTCCCTTGGGAGGCCGGCTGAAGCCTGATGCTCATCATCCCTGCTCAGGGACACGTGGCTGGGACCTGGGAGCCAAGGCAACTGCGTGGGCCTCCTGCCGCCCCCTCTGCAGCCTAGGGAGTGGGACAGCCATGCCTGTTAGTGGCCCAAGCATGATCAATAGGAGGAGAGTTGAGAGGATATGCACGCAGCCAAAGGCCGACAAACACAAGTGTGGGACGCACTGCAGTGCAGACAGCGAGAACTGAGGAGGGGTGCGATTCCAGAAGAGCAGGGGACACTCCGCATTTCAAAACACGACCTCTCCAACTGCTGGCTTCAGGCAGTAATTTAAGTATTTACAGCAAGCATTTATTGGTCAAATACTTTGGATTGGGGGATCCACATCATTCAGCCCTGCCCTGGAGAAGCTCAGGGTTTAGGAGACGAGGTAAAGAAAAAGATGATCACGGTCATTGGGATGGAACTCACCCTGCAGCAGAGTCCTTCCCAAGCTCTGCAGGAGCCTCAGGGAAGAAGACGTGCCTTCCTTCAGACACTGACTCGGAAGGCGCCACACCCTGCAGGTAAGATGTGGTGCTTTTAATGGTCAGTCATTGTGCCCTATGTATGGATGAAGGACGAGACTCTGGATGAAGCAGGACGGGAGAAACGATTATGATAGAAGCTACAAGTGGGAAACGAAGCTTGAGACGGGGGACAGTATGAGCACAGTCCACCAAAGCGCCGGAGCTGAAAGCCAGCGACGACTGTGTGGTGTTCCGACCTAGGCTGGGAAGGCGAGTCGTGGAGATGCAGGCAGTTCTTCACTCTGTCAAATATAACTTGATGAAAATCTTGAGTTTCATGGAAGAACTATACTCTGGTGCAATAATGGAAT
Source organism: Xerus rutilus (assembly GCA_028644305.1). Taxonomy (NCBI): domain Eukaryota; kingdom Metazoa; phylum Chordata; class Mammalia; order Rodentia; family Sciuridae; genus Xerus; species Xerus rutilus. Next base: position 78,129,604 of record CM053411.1, on the reverse strand, counting down.
CCACAGGTCCCCGGCCAAGAATGGCAGGTCTAAGAACACACGTAAGGTGTTCAGGGGGCCGACATCTACTGAAGAGACCTCAGGTAGGAAGGAGTGGGAGAGCACAAACATAAGGGGGGGAAACACACTGTGCTCACAGGACTCAGGGTCCAGTGGCCCACACGTCAGAGGGAAGGGCCTTCTGCTTGCCTCCCTCTCCCAGGGCCCCTCTCCAAGCTCTGGCAGACTGTCGTCGGGTGGCCTTTCTAAACAATAGACCTAATCACATTTTAGCCCTGCTGAAAGTTTGCCGACCCCTGTGTCTGCCCGCAGGCCACACCCAGGGGTCCGGCTCAGGCTCGCCGCACTCCCACTCACCCCAGCTCTGTTTCAGCGTGTGCTGCTTTTAGCTTCCTGGATCCCACCGCCAGAATGCCCCTTTTCCTCCTCATCCACACCGAGGAGGGCCTAACTCTACCTCAGATCCAGGCACACATCACCTCTTTGAGACAGGTTTCCACTCCGTGTCTCACTTAAGTGATCGTGGGCTTACGGAGACCCAGTAGGCACGGGCATCATGAGCTTTTCTCGCTGTTTTGTATTTACTAATGCATTTTTTGCTTTTCCACTCAATAGTATTTTAAAACTACACATGATTTTACTTCACCAAAATATATACATTGGTATTATGGAGAAAGAAGCAAACAGATGCACAAAAATCTTGTCCTCGCTTCTCCCTCATCTTGCTTTGATTTGTTTTTAACTTGAACAAGGGAAGGAATAGTTGCTTAAAACCAACAACAAAAGAGTCCCTAAAAACAAGCAGAGAGATTCTTCCCCCATAATTCCTCACTTTTCTAGAAAGACAAGAAAATCTGAGCGTCCATTGTTTGGAAGAATATACTGGTCCCTTTCCTGTCTCCAGTGGATCCTGTTCCTGAAGGAGGCATATGGGTCTCATGGGGCCATTCCAGGCGAGCCAAGGTCACATGGAAGGAGTAGTTGGCTTCCTCTCAGAGGATCTCCAGTGGAGTTGAATGAAGTTGCAACTTTATACGTTTGGCTCACACAAAGCCTTTTCCAAGCAGGACTCTTTAATCTGAATTTCAGAGCTTGTGCATATAGGACTTTCCTAGGCCCCAGAGACTCTTATATTCCGATGAGCTCCAACACTACCTGCGGGCACAGGATGTAGAAAGCCAATGCTCTTGCTGGTGCACACCCAGCATTTCACAGAATCATGCACTTCCTGTGTCCTAGGAAGATGCCAGGTCTTCTATATCCAGCACTCAGAAAGCACATCCAGCTGAGCATGTCGTTTCTCTATTCTGTGCCATTCTGATTCCCATAAAGAGGCTGATCTCACAACTAGAAACATCTCTGTATGTCTAATGAGCCAGATTATCATAGTCACTAAAGTGACTGTGATCTGACCGACTTGTATTATTTTATACTACTGATAAAACTACAATTTGGTTGAGTGAAATTTAGAGCCAGTGAGACAGGTGCAATAGTGAGCCATCAAGGATATTTCTTCTGTACTTTCTTTCTTTCTTTCTTTTTAATCAGGAATTGAACCCAGGGGTGCTTAATCACTGACCCACATCCCCAGTCCTTTTTAAAATATCTCATTTAGAGACAGGGTCTCACTGAGTTCCTTAGTGCCTCAAAAAATTGCTGCAGCTGGCTTTGAGCTTGTGATCCTCCCCTCAACCCCCTGAGCTGTTGGGATTACAGGCATTTGCCACTGTGCCTGGCTCTTCTGTACTTTCTTGACTATTTTTCAGAGAAATTCTCCAATAATCAGTTTAGTAATAAAGAACTAGGATTCAGGGTCCTGAATCTCCTCAATGTCCCTGCTTCAAGGTTCCAGAAGATCCTAACATCCCAACTAAATATCTACATGAGATATTCATGCAGAGAGAGGGTCCTATCTTCATTCATTTCAAAAAGTTCATGATAGAAAAGTAGGTGGAAAGTTGTATTTAAAGACCTTTGAGATCAAGGTGTCTCCCATTCTAGCACATCTGTTGGGGTCTGTCTTGTCTCTGGTATAAGCTCAAAACTACAAAACAACAAACAAACAAACAAACAAAAAACCCTTTATTTTCTCAAGACAAAATCTTATTATAATTGTATTTTCTGCTTCCTTAGAATTTATAAATAAGCTTCAGCAAATACAAATACTTCAAAGGAATATGAAAAAGCATTTTCAACCTCAATTCATAAATACATTTTTATTTATACTTTTCTTTAAGAAAGTCCAAAAGAATGCTCAAATACTTGTGATCACAAAATTTGTCCAGATTAGACAAGTTTATGTGGTAATAGCTCTATGAAGTTCATTGCTCAGAAAAGTACAAAATCCATTGTGTGCCCATATGGGTAGACTCATGCCAGTATAGCCAGAGGTGAGAGAACCTTAAAAAACATCCAGTGAACTTCCCCTGCCTACAAGTAGAACTGACAAGGACTAGAAAAGGGTCTCTCAGCAAAGATCGAATTGTAGCCAGAGACCAAAGCGTCTAGGGACTCATTTATTAAAAATGGTTTGATATGAACCTTGAGGTCTATGATGTTAGTGTCCCTTGGTCAGTCAGTCAGGACCAGGTGAGGTCCAGGTATTGGCATCAGGACCAGGGATCTGAGGCTCACAGACAGATGGGGAGATGGGCAGGCTTCCTCTGGGGAACACAGGGCCTTCGTTTCCCAATGTGTGTCACTGCAGTGAGCCAAGTGTTCACAGGAACTCTTAGCAACCCCTGTTAATGCGAGTTTGGTTTCTGTCTTGAGACCATGATGAAGGTGATGAGGGTGACTGAGTATATATTATTGATAACAAGAAACAATATTTTTATGCACTGAAATCACCCAACGAGTGACTCACTGTTTTATTTTTATGGGTCAAAAGTGCTTTCACCCAGTGGAAATAATGACTTGGTATTGTAGAAAAAGGGAAAGATGACATGGTTTGCTTTATTAAGGACTTAGTGTATGAATTATAAATGAGCCTTTGTAATGGTCCTCGACAAGCACAGCGCGACTCTTGCATTCAAGAAAGCATGGAAACACGGACGCGACTGCTGCCCCTCTGAGACGCAGGGCTGAGGTCTGGAGTCACTTTGCCCTCTTTCTTTAATGCTGCTTTAGTTTTTTTCTCTCACTTAACTACTGAGACTCTGTTTTCCAGGGACAACCAGAAGCTAGAGATCAGAGGTGGGGGAGTTAAATGGAGGTTTTCAAAGTGCAGAGCGAGGGCTGGAGTCGGGTGTGTCTTTGCAGTGTATAGAGAAGGGCCCGACTGAGGGTGCGTGGGGAGGTTCTGGCATGCCCACATGCCTGAGGGTCTTGAGGAAGGCGCACTGCCTGCCCAGGCTGCTTGCGATATCCTACCACACCCGCTGTGGCTCCACTGAGGTCTTCACATCTGCCTGGGATATCAGGATGTTGCTGAGAAAAATGACAAAAGTGATTTTGAAAGACAATTACATATGCATATTCATGCAAACTCAGATACTTTATTACAGTCAGTTCTAGAGTGAGCCAGCAGAACCCCAAGTTGCAGATGGAATATTGCATCCACTAGTACCTTCCCCATGCCCCAGGAATGAAAGGATTCTCTGATGTTCCAGAATATGGACCTTAAACAGGTCCCAGGAAGCAGGACCCTGCAGGCTGGCAAGGTTCTAACCAGGAGCAGGCCATACAGCCAGATGGCAAATACGCAGTGGAGGTCACCCATGGAGGAGCAGTCAGTGCCGTCTGCCCCTCAGAGGAGCAGCAGCGATGTGACCTCCTCTGGGGTCCTGCAGAGTCCAGCAGCTGCGGAACACCCACTCTGCATCTTCCACATTTTATCATGTGCTGAGAGCAAATTCTCCCCAGCATGAAAGATCTGAGGCCCATCTGGAAAATTTTAGAATCTAGCATGGATACCAGCCTATAGCCAACATCCTCACCTCTTCCTCAAATTCTCTCTTTCCTCTTTTTCTTTTCTTTTGTTTTCTTCCTTTCCTTTTACTCTAATGACTTTCCTCCTCATTTCTCCTTCAGGAGTCACCATGATTTCCACTAAAATGAAAGCTAGCCTCTCCTGCATGCTTACCTTGTACCGCACTGTCTAAAGCTTCCAGCGCACCAGCTCATGGAACTCACAATGCATTCATAACTCTTTGAGCTCATCTCCTATTTATGGAGAGGTAAATGTCTTGCCCAGAGTGACAGAGCTGAGCACGGGCACCGGCCTTCCATGCTGCAATCTGACCTCAGAGCCTGTCTCACAAGAATGGCTTCCCTTCTGCCTCTGCCTTGTCTTCTAAGCCCAAGCATGCCACAGCTGTGTTAGAGCTGGCACCAACAGGGCATCAGCTGCTCCTTGGCCCACACAACGTTGAAAGCCCCACTTGAAGCTCTTGCTCTGCAATGTTGGTTGTCCAAGACTAGCAAGTACGACTCTCCATTCTTGCCTGGTCCACAGTTGACTTTTCCTGACCGAAAATAAGTCACCAATACTGTTTTTGTGAAAGGTCCAGATGGGTTAGGATGATCTTTAGGATGGTTTAGATTCTTGTACATGTTAAGTACAGAAAGATTCTAAAAGGAGACTTGTTATTGTTGAGGCTATAACTTTAAGCGGAATGGGGCAGGGCCTCCACCTGCTCATCAAGCTGATTCCCTGCAAAGGGAAGAACTTCTTGGCATCTAAAATGAGCTTCATGTGCTACAGAGACCCTGGCTTTTTCTAGGAGTACAGAACTGATCGAGACTAAAAGTCTTAGATCAACATGAAGTTCAGGTCCAGGAACAATTCAACTGGAAGACAATATTTCCCGGGTCTGCCTTCCCTAGGAGGCGGGCTCATGGTGATAAGAAATCATTTCAGAGGAAAGTCACCAATCAACATGGGGAACAAACTTTAGGTGTTCAGGTTCTCTAGAAACAAATTGCATCCCTAGGAAGAACCCAAACCCTTAATGACAGAGAGACTTTGCAGTTCCCCCTTCTCAACGTGCACCCTTCACTCAGTACAGTAACTTCCCCTGGGTCTCAGATCTTGTCACGCAACCCCAGCTTGCACAACAGGAGCAGCAAGGCTTTTCCTGACTCAGGCCGACTGACTCCCTCTCAGACATTAGTTGTTGGAATACCTGTTTGTAAGTACTTATTGACAGAGCTGCCTGGCTGAAATCTGGCTCAGCTAGGACTCTTTCAGTTTGTTCTGGTGTTCATATCTGAAGAAAGAATTTCATGTTCCTGTATTTTCCGAAGGATAAACGTCGCTGTGTGAAACAGCTGTCCTGCAGTGTTACCTGCGTGGCTGTCACCAGGCTGCTCAGCTCGAGGATCTAACTTCATACACTCTGCCGCCTGGTTCCTCAGCTAGCCTGCCAATCCTCTAGAGACAAACGGCAGGCCCTGGATCCCTTTATATTACCTACTCTGCTGAAGAAAACTTGGTTCAATACGTGTGTCTTAAAACCAGTGCAATGGGTAGGACGCACACTGTCTGAAGATCTGGGTGCTGGTCCTGGCTCTCATCCTGGACAGGAAGCATGGTGAGCCACTTCCTTTTCCTGTCTACTTGTGTCAATTTTGTAAGTGACAGGGAAGGAGATGGCGAGGAGTTAGATTCTCTCCATCGGTGGCCAAATTCCATGAACACTAGACTCAGATGAAGTCTGCGTTTGATTCTTATGTCTGCAACTCACTGACCTAAAATACAATACTCTCTGAACCTTATTGTTTTAATTTGAAAGGGGAATATTTGTAGTATTTATGCCACAAGATTTTTTAAAGATTACATGAGATAACAGATAAAATGGGCTTAGCACCATACCTGACACATGATAAAATGTTCAATAAATGTTAGCTATTTTAAGACCTTTAAAATGTGAGAGCCAAGAAACAGTTTCTCGAGCAGTTTTTGCCAGATGGCTTTCTAACTCTGGGTTTGGCTGTTTCTTGGGAATGTGTTCAGTGAAAAAGAATTTTTTCAACAAATCAATTAACAAACATCCACCAATGCTTTCTACACACGACAGAATGCTTCCGGGCCTGTGAATGATCCAACAAGAGTAAGACAGGGTCCTCCCCTCCAGGAGATGATTGAATTAAGGAGATAAGGCAACCCATGAAAACAGAACTAGAAATTCAAAGTGATGATGGATTCTCCATGGGTAGCACAGCCCTGTAGGCTAGAGGAGTGCAGGGGGGCCTCTTTCCAGCTCTGGTTGCCCGGGAGAGCTCCCTGGGGGAAGGCCGTGTCAGCTGCTGTCAGTTCTGCCCCTCACAGGAGGTGCCATGCCCCCCTTATTCCACCAAAATCAGATCAAGATGAAAACAAAGCACACTCTGCTCTGATGTCCTCTCTCAGTAAATGTCATCGGTACTTGCCTAGACTTCCACAGAATAGCCCATTCCAAAATGCTCTTCTCATCTGCCACATCTATCCCATCCTGGCTGGAACTGCCACACCTGGGTCCTCTCTGGAATCCCTTGGCACCGTCCAGGACTCGGAGTCTCTGACATCATCCCCTTGATAGTTCCTATTCTTTAAATTTCACATTTCCCAGACTGCGTCGTTCAGCTAGAAGCTGCCATGATTTTTTCCCAAAGAGTGAAGGCCAAGCTGGGCGCAGTGGTGCACACCTATAATCCCAGCACTCTGGGAGGCTGAGACAGAAGGATCGCGAGTTCAAAGCCAGCCTCAGCAACGGCGAAGCACTAAGCAACTCAGTGAGACCCTGTCTCTACATAAAACACAAAATAGGGCTGGGGGTGTGGCTCAGTGGTCGAGTGCCCCTGAGTTCAATCCTCGGTACCAAAAAAAAGAGTGAAGGCCATACCAGAGGCTGGCCCTTGGTCAGCCCTTGCTACTCTGCTGCCGACATGCAGGCTTACTGCAGCTGCTGACTTGCCCCGATCGCCATGTGGTTTTCCACCCCTGTGGTTTCTCATCCCATGTCTTCACCAGAAGCCCACCTTCTGTGTCCTGCAAGTCAGCTGGGAGGGTCTCATGCTGAAGATTCCACAGGGCGGGGCGGGGGGGGGGGAGCGCTCTGCCCCCAGGGCTTTGCCAAAACCCTGCCTTCCAAGGAAGTGCTTCCCTGGGCTCCTGCAGCTCTCAGGATTGAATTACATTGTTCCCTGTGTTATGGTTTAGATGTGAGGGGTCTCCCAGAAGTCCACGAGGGAGACAGTGCAAGAGGATTTAGAGGTGAAATGATTGAGTTATGAGAGCCTTAGACCAATCAGTGCATTCATCCACTAATATGGATTAACTAGGTTGTAACATCAGTGGGTTGGATGTGGCTAGAGGAGGTGGGTCAGAGGGGGCGTGTCTTTGGGAATATATATATATACACACACACACATATATATTGTCCATGGTGAGCCAAGGTTAGTCTCTGCTTCCCGATTTTCATGTCCTGAGCAGTTTTCCTCTGCCACACTCTTCTGCCATGAAGTTCTGCCTCACTTTGGGCCCAGAGCAACAAAGCCAGCTGTCTATGGACTGAGACCTCTGGAACCATGAGCCAAATAAAGTTTTCAACCTCTAAAATCATTCTTGTCAGGTCTTCTGACTACATCAGTGAAAAAGCTGACTAAAACACTTTGTAATCATTCTGAATTTGCCCTGTTTACCTGACTTACTCTTAGAGAATGAGCTGTTTCTGTGTTTTGAGAAGCCATGAGTCATGTATTCTCATATCTTCTGTGTACAACTCAACACTAGAAGCTCACTGGAACTGAATGAATGGTTGGTTGTATGTGATCCTTGAAAGATAATAAAAATTTGGCCATGTTTGCAAATTTGAGGATTCTACAAGGAAAGGGCATGGACAGAAGACAGTAAGTATTGAAAAGGTGGGTAGACGTCTTCAGCAGTCTGACAACGGCCTGTGCTTGAAGAGACAACCTCATCATCCAAATGATACTGTCAGCTTCAAATGCAGCCAGGTGTGACAGCACAGGCCTGTGTTCCAGCCATATGGGAGGCTGAGGCAGGAAGACCAACTGAGCTCACAAGTTCAAGACCAGTGAGAACAACATAGTGAGACCCAACTGAAAAAATAAATAAATAAATTCCAATGTCTGAGAGCAGTGATGCCTGGCTACTCCGCTGTTTTGGACTGTGAGTGGAGTTGCTGGTCCTTTTCATGAATGATCCACATCCTAGGCGATCCTCAGCTCTTCTGAAAGCAAGTTTGGCAGGTCCCCATATTCGTGGCAGACCTGTGCTCCATGGAGATTTTAAGTGAACTGAGAAGGAGAAGGGGGATGTGCAGCCATGACTTGACCATCCTTCTATGCCTTTCCGTCTCATAAAGAATGTTCTCTATAAACAAGTAATATAAAGCTATGGAGCAAAGCAGAAGCATCTCCAATACTGCACAAATTAAGCAACAGAATCTTTTGAAAAGAAGTCTGTTCTCCAGGATAAAAGTAAACCAGCCACTGCCCAGGAAAAATTATATCTGTAGTATTTTTTAATATCGGTTTGATGAGATCTGGGTTATAAACAGGTCTGGTGCCATGTAATTTGCGGCATAATTTCACTGTCTGTTTATCTATCCACCCGTCCACCCATTCATATGTATATAACACAGGCAGGAAATCTGGTGTCTGTTGCTAGTTCATAAATCAGTGTCTGCTCTCAACAACATCTGAATACAAATGTGATTAAATTTGATACCATGCCCATTTTTCATTTATCAGATTTCAGAACGCCGAGCCTTGGCAGCTGTCCTGTGCTAATGTGTTTTGCATTTAACCCCTTGAGTCCCGCCACCCTCAACATGTGAAGACCCTTGCAGAGATTCTGAAGGTTCACTGAGTGTAGTGTCTACTGCACAGAGAACTTTTTGCTCAGCACATCAGAGAAGAGGGGGAGGGACGAATGAACAGCATTGGGAGATGGAAGGAGACCCAAGCTTGGCTGCTTCTGAGCCTGGAAAGACCTTACGGATCACCCAGCCCTGAGCATCTCACTGTTGAAGGTCCCAGAGACCACCTGGGGCTCTGGTTCCATGGCTCTGAAGTGGGGGCTGAGACTCCACATGTCTAACCAGCGCCCAGGCAAGTCCTGGAGCACATGTTGAGCAGTGGCCTACTTGGTCTGCTATTCCCTAAATTCATTAATCAACTAATGTACTGCAGTATCCTCCCCAGAACCATAAATCGAATTTTCCTGGAAAAACAAGTTGGAGGCTGTATTGTTTATAGTCAACTCACATGGCTGACCAAGTTCAGAAAACAGGCCCAAAATGAAAAGCAAATTGCTGAAACTGAGACTCAAACACAGATTACCAAGCAAGTGCTTTGCCCCAAAACTTATCCCCATGGAAATTAAATAATCAGAATGGAGGTCAGAGAATAATCCAGGGTATTTAAAAATGGTACAATGAAATGGATTCTGATAGAGCTGGATTATTCAGAATCAAGATTGAAGAACAGTTAGTGTTACCAGAACAGGGGAGAGTACTGCCATACCATGAGGAGAACTAACCCATCCAGCCCTCGCTGTTCTCTGGGTCAAGATGGAGAAGCCTGGTGCCTCTTCTCTCTCTTCATTTGCCTCCTGAGAAGAAAAACCTGCTGTTCTTCTTCTAGATGGGCCCTCAGTCAGATTCTTTGGCCCAGAAAGTAAGGTAACAGTCTCTAGGGCACCTGGATCTCTAGTTTGTGGGAGAACCACAAACTCCCCACCATGAATGCACACATTCAGGATGGGACTGTGAGTTAGCCTACTACCCCAACTCCAAGTTTCAGGTTCCTGCAGTCAACCATGGTCCTCCTTCCAACAAATATCAAAAGCCAATAGGAGCTGGGCACAGTGGTGCACACCTGTAATCCCAGCACTTAGGGAGGCCGAGACAGGAGAATTGTGAGTTCAAAGCCAATCTCAGCAACAGCAAGGCGCTAAACAACTCAGTGAGACCTGTCTCTACATAAAACACAAAATAGGGCTGGGGATGTGGCTCAGTGGTCGAGTGCCCCTGAGTTCAATCCCTGGTACCAAAGAAGAAACAACAACAACAAAAAAAAAACCTGTAGGAATCTGGTCCCAGGATCACATCATCATAAGAGGGAGGGCAGGGCAGTGAGACAGTAATGTGACTTTCACTACACCATGTTGCTATGACGGCTCCTGCCGTTAGCTGTTGTTCTTCTGTCACTGTGCCTGATTTTTAAATGATACCTTATAAAAGGTGTGTATGTGTGGGGAAAGCATAGTGGCTATAGAGCTTGATACTCTCTCTGGTTTCCAGCATCCACAGGAGGTCTTGGAATGCCTCTCCTGCAGATAAGGAGGGATGACAGTACCTCTATGTCCTTTTGGGGGAATAGAAAACATATTTACTGCTGGCCTTAAAGAACTGTTATGTTTTTAAAGTATTAGTAATACTTAAAAATATAAAATTACAGAAAAAACATACCCAACTTGCAGAGCACTTGCTAAGAAATAATAACCATTTGAACATCAATGTTGTTTTAGGACTGATCAAGGATGATGTTGCACCTCTGGCTTGTTGGTGGGAGGAAAAGCTCCATGAGCACACAGCCACCACCTAGGAGGAAGGCTGGGGAGGGTGCCTGGGCCGTGCTTTCACACGAAGCCAGCAGAGGTAGAGTGCTGTAATTTTCCTCCATAATCATTTGGCATGTTTATCAAGAGCCTCAAAAGTGTTCAACAACTGGGCAAATTCTGGTAACCTGGCTTAAGGGGATAATTAGCTGTATGCACAAAATATATCTAAAACACTCTCTTATTTACAAGAGAAAATATTTGCAAACACATAAATATCAAAAACTAGAATGGAATAGGAAAGACAATAGAATGAATCCCACATAACTTTCCTATGTTTATATATGAATGCCTGGACAGTGTAAATCCACATCACCTTCCACCACAGGAACAGGAAGTCATACTCCATGTATGCATGACATGTCAAAGTACATTCTACTGTCATGTATTCTAAAAATAAAAAATTTTAAAAACTCTAGAGAGATAGGTTAGCTTATTATGATACACTGTGACTATGCAGTCATTTAAACTGTGGTCTGAGGAAATACAGGATTTCTCTCATTGTTACATGGAATAAAAAGAATATAGATTGCTTAAGCATAGACTAAGCCCCATAAACATTCACAGAAAATGGAAACCAGAAATAGATACACAAAAATATACTTGCTCGTGGGTCAAGTGAAGAAGATAATACCTATCTTCTGCAGCAGTTGTAGGAAGTATAGGCTAGTCACAGTGCTCACTAAATTATCTATGCCATTAAAAATCATCATAGATAATTTCATTAACCATGGCAGTTAACAGTTGCCAATGGATGCTGGTATTCTATGTTTTGCTCTTTTTCACTTTCCCCTATGAGTCCTATAGAGGCATAAAATATTGCTTTTGGAAACAGAAATGCCACATTCTTTACAAATCACTGTGGACAGAACACTTAGGTTCTCCCCACAGCTCCCCCCCCCCCCGTTTGTGTGCTGAGGAGATTGGCAGCTCCATGTCTACAGCCTAAGCCTCAGTCCTCCAGCACTCAGGGAGTTAACAGCTCACCTCCCCCCACACTCCAGCTGTGATCATCTCCTCCACCAATCCCTGGACACAAAAGCCCAGAATGGGAGGGGGGGCTTACAGTATGGCTTTTCCCTGCTTTCCAACATAAAAATGAGGAGAGGAAGCAAATCCTGCTTGTGAAAAAATAACTGCTAAATGCTAGGTGTTTTCCCCCTTCAGGCAGCTGTCCTAATTAGGAAAAGACTCATCATTTCGTGTTGTCTCCAGCAAGATACTAGGTACTGGGTACACAAAAGCAGATCAAGTCACACGTGAGTTGCTTGGTCACCCTGCCAACAGGAAGATGTACAATAATGTGCAGGAGGAGCTCTCCTCTCCTGTTCCCCAAATGTCTTTCAAAGGGTCTTAAATCCATATGTCACAGTTATCAGTTTACAGTGAAGCAGGGCGCAGCCTGCAGGGTGCTGGTGGAGGGCTGGAAGGCAGATGGCAGGCTGGGCCCTCCCTGGGCTCCCTCCCTTCCCCTTTGCCTCCCTCCCCCTCTCTCCCCATCCTCTGGCTCCCTAGGCTCTGGGTTGGTGCGCAGTGGCCCTGAACTGCCAAACTCAGACCCTTGCACATGAAGTTCAGTGGGTTCAGCTGTGTTTTCAGCACTGTGAACAAAATGCAGAATCTGTGAGAGCAGCCTCACCTTTAAGCTTCTATAGAGAAAGGGATTGAAATTTCCATTCAAAACAGAGCTTGTTATAATTGGGACAAAGATTCTCCCTGAGGCACTTTGAGTCAATTAATTGGGTTTTTTGAAGTGTTAATAGAGAAAAATTTCTTTTTGACCTTTTCCAGAGCTTTTTCATAGAAGCTATTCAAAAAGATTGCTGGGCTATTATCCAGACCATTTTGGGGGCCACAGAGTCCCACAAGAGCTGAGTAGGATTGAGGATGGCTGAAATATAAAACATGACGTATGTTTTCATCATCTCAGGAAAATGTACCCATTGGATTAAGAGACTACTTCTATATTGGCCACAAAGTGTATGTTTGGCACATATGTGTGAGGGTGTGTGTGTGTCTTTGAGAGAGAGAAAAGAGGAAGAGAGAGGGTGATGAAAACAGTGTTATAATACTGACACTTGGAAATGAACGGCAGAGACCGAGGATGATTTTTTTAAGTCTGAATAAGACCACAGCAACCACAGCAGCTCTTGAAGACCTCAGCGCAGCAAGTACATTCACAGACATGGCCTCACTGCAAATTGTGCATTAAACTAGGAAGAAAAATCTTTCAAGAAACCAGAGCTGAAAGAGGAGAGTTGAGGGACTGAGGTCCAGGAGACAAAGCTCCAGTTTGAGGTTTCTTCAGATCCCTAAAGAGTCTCAGCAAATTTAAAGGTAAATTGACCACAGTTGGTGGAGCCTTGTCAGTAGATGCAGTGTGTTTAGTTCTAGTTTCACCTGTAAGAACGCTGATAAGGTCATTTCCAAATGGTCATTTGGTCATTTCCAAAATTGTGCTCTAATTTTCCAAGTATACATGAAAATCCTAACTATAATTTCCTTTTTTGTGTGTGCTAAAGTGCATGTAGACGTGCACCACACACACACATGCACACACACATGAACAGAGAGAGCCAACTACACTGACCATTCACTTTTTTTTCTTCCATGGGTTATGTTCATGGTACACTGAGAATCACAACCAGAGCTGCATGAAATAAACAATATTACCAAAGTCACACTGTCTTCACCAGACACTTGGTTATTGGAACAGATGGCTATACAAATAAAGTATGTGATCTAACTAACAGGAAACCTTCCATTTATCTCCCATAGATTAGAAATGGGGTGATGGATTAATTAAATATTCTGGAAGCAGTAAGGCTCCATTCATCCACAATGGATCCCACATTGTAAACAAGGTACATTTCAAGTAAGTACACTGTGTGCACCCAATGGAATACAATCTCATCCCTGAAAATGAGTCTCAGTACTGACTTCAGGCTCATCAGCCCAGTGACAACAAGCAAGATTTACTTGAAGAGTGACTCCATTTGCTGAACACTGGAGTTCCATTATACTGATGTAGGGACAATGTATAATTGTCTTTATTATACAGGAACAATAAGGACAATTGTTGTCCTTATTGGACAACAATTGCGGGCTGGGCCCTCCCTCGCCTCCCTCCCTTCCCCTCCACCTCCCTTCCCCTCTCTCCCCATCCTCTGGCAATAAGGAGAGGAGCCCAGGATGAGTGGATGCTAGAGAAAAGCTATAGAAATCAGGGACACCTAGACACACTTCAGATGGGGGAGGCAGCATGGAAAAAGGAAGATCTGAATTTTAACAGCTACAAAAATCCTAGAGTTAACATCACACTGAAGGGACTCTTTTCCACTAAGATCAGGGAAACGTCAAGAATGTCCCCTCCCATCAACGTTATTCAGCAGCATACTGGAAATTGTAGCTAGTGCAATAAGAAAAGAAAAGGAAATAAAAGGTATATTGATGGAAAAGGAAGAAATAACTGTCTTTGTTCTCAGATGGTATAATTGTGCAGAAAACCTGAAAGAACTGATGAGCAATTATCTCCAGATTGCAGGATGTAAAGCTAACATACAAAAGTCAACAATTCCACTATATTTCAACCATGAACAAGTGACAATTTGAATATTTATGTATAAATCTAATGAAATATCCATAAGGTCCATATCTTACTCAGTTTGGGCCACTATAAAAATAACATCATGCATAGGTGTTTACAATAGAAATTGCTCACAATTCTGGGGGTGAGCTTATTCAAGATCTAGGCCCCAGATTTACTTCCTCATGAGGGCAGATATGTTACTGTAACCTCACAAGGCAGAAGGGCTGAGAGAGCTCTCCAGAGCTTCTTTTAGAGTTCTTCCCTCAAGACCTAATCACTTGCCAAAGGCCTTGCCTCCTAATATCCTCACCTTGGGGGTTAGGACTTCAACAAATAAATTTTGGATGGACACAAAATATTCAGTTCATAGATGTCCAAAGGAGAAAAACATGAAACTGTGATAAAATAAATCAAAGATCTAAATAGTGAGACATTGCATTTTATGGATAAGAAGACCTAATTTTTCAAGGTGTCAGTTCTTAACTTGATCTATAGATTCAATACAATCAAAATCAAAATCCCAGCAAGTTACTTTGGTATACTAACAAAATGATTTTAAATTTTATGTGAAGAGGAAATAGATCCAGAACAACCAGCTTAATGTTGCAGAATTAAACCAACTTCAAGGCTTACTATAAAGCTATGGGAATCAAAACAGCGCAGCATTGCTGAAAGAACAAGATCCATGCAATAGAAGAGAGAGTCCAGTAATGGATTCACATAAATAAGGTCCACTGATCCCGACAAAGCAACCAAGTTCCTTTCTAACAAATGTCACAGGGGCAACAGAATTTACAGTTTTCAAAAACTCTAACCCAATACAAATCATAGACCTAAATGGAAAACACAAAATTAGAACACTCCAAGCACATAAAATTGTAGAACATTCAGATGACCTTGGGTATCCCAATGACTTTTTACCTATGGCACTGAAGGCAGAGTCCCTGAAAGAACTGATTCTCTGGGCTTCATCACATTGCCATCTCTAAAAGGAGGCGACAATGCAGAATATTTGCTGGACAGTAGTCAGGCAGTGCTGAGCTGAGTGTCCAGCAGAGCCAGCTCTTCACAGCTGGCCGCCTCTCTGCTCTCAGCCATCTGCAAGGACAGTGGAGTTGCCCCAAGACAACGGGGAACCCAACCCCCAGGACATGCCATTTGTGAGAGTGTTGAGGGAGGTAAGTGGGCAGCTGTCGGGACAGCTCTGATCTGTGCCTTGTGTCCTCAGGATGGCTGTTCTCGAAAAGGCTGATCCCAGGCTGCCCTAGGGCAGACTCTCTCTAGGCGGTCACCCTGCCTCTGGATCGCCTTCTCCTGTAGTCAGCCATCTCAAATGTACATGGCTGACAAGTCCTGTTCCCTTTTTCTAGTATTCAGCTGCTATGGCAGGATGGACACACTGTACTTCTGTAAAATGAGGGCCCGCTCATCCTCAGAGCCGCACTTGGTCAGCACATGCCATTCAAGTACACATCACCCAGTTTCATCTCCAGATTTTGAGACTGTGTTGATTCCATTGCAGAGATGTGAAAACTGAGAATTTGAAAGAGTAAGAAACTTTCCCAAGAAACCAAAGCCTGGAAGAATCAGACAGTTTGAGCCCATGTATCTGTCCTCAAGGCCATGATCTGCCTGCAGTAGACACTGGCCACCAATTAAGCGTCTGGCATCCTTTAAAGAGTTGTCGCTAACCCCTGAACCTCTGCAGGCAGCTTTGGAGAAGCCAGTCTGTGATGCTCTGGTGCAGATCCCATGGTTCCCGGCCTGAGCCAGCTCTCAGGAAGCCTATATGTATCAGTTCAAAAGCGGGAAAAAAGCGGAGGAGAAGCAGTTACTGTGAAATATCCTCCTCCAATTTCTAATGACATGCCTATTAGCAATTCATCCTGGTAGTAATTGATCATAAAACTCCACTGTTGGCTGGCCCTGTGCCCCCGTATGACGACACCAGGAAGATGACCAGTAGTGCATTCTGCCAGCTCCATAAATCCAGAGGAAGACTGTCCCACAAAAGGCAGGAACTATAAACCTCACACGGAAGAAGTCAACGGGACAGCATGACAGTGGTGCGGGAAGCAGCCATGTGGGGCGGGGACAGGAGTGAACAGCCAGACTCGAGCCTCCTGAACCTCGGGTCTTCCCGGCTCAGGTCTGGGTGGGTGTCAGCCTGTCTCTGGAGGTTCTGAGATGCAGTGGCACCACTGTGCAGCGCTCTGAAGCAACTGCGCAGGCTCCCGACAGGGCAGAGCTGCAGCTCCGCACTTGCAGCAAATGCCATTTCACTCAAGTCAGCTTTTCTCGGTCTTGGTGTGCTGACCCTAGCCTGACCATGACTCTTACTTATGGCACTGCCTCAGCCGGCAGCACTCTCAGTGAGACGCCATCTTGGTCACAGAATGTCCACCCCGTCCTGTGTCAACCACTTTCTTATGGAAGTGGAGAGGAAGAGAAGCAGAAGGAGGATTCTGACTCCCACACGCACAGAGCCGGAACAGGGGAGTGAGGAGCCCGTGGGGGAATGTGGCCAACGCCCCACACCGTCATCCAGCTCAGGGGTGCGTGTTGTGCACACGCCACCAAGCAGAGGAAGGCAGCAGCCTGCACTGTGCTGTGCACAGCGAAAGGCCACGTCTCAGGGAACCTGAGAGCACGGGGACCCCAGAGAGAGGGGCTGCAGAGAGACCACCTCCTGAGCCTGCTTCCAATGGAGACAGAATCATGGCTCACGTAGGGACTGTTAGTCTTTGTTGTTTGCCTAAAGAGAGAGATTGAGACCTGCAGAGGAAAAGTGATGGCTGAAGGGAGGCAGTGTGCCAGTGTGGGCAGTGTCCTCTCCCTGTCCACGCAGCCCACCCGCACCAGCACGCACTTCTCAACACCTGTTCATACCCATCACTCAGGAGTTGCAATGTGAGCCAAAGTGGCCACCAAGAGAAGCGAGGTTTAAAACTGGGTCCAGAATGACCCCCCATCCTGGTTGTGCTGAGGAGTGAGGAGGAGTGAGGAGTCACCATGCTGGCTGGCAGCGTGGACCAGGCAGCAAGAGCAGGCAGGGGCCACTCGGGGACAGTGGTGGGGGCAATTGTGGAAATGAACTTGAGCAGAGAAGGCTCGAGCCCATGCTCAGCAAGCATGGACGCCGTCCGGACTGCCAGATAAAGAAAGGAAGATCACCAAGGACCAGACCGGGAAGCAGCCTGCTGCCTGGGCACCCTCCCCCGCCGGCCTCCCCCATGGTCACTTCAGGGGCAACGCTGGCTTTGGTCACACTGGTTTATTTCCATAAATGGCCACGGATGTGTCTCCCTTCCATCAAGAGGGACAGTGGGGAAGTGCCATGCTGCTGGAAGGCAGAGAGTGGACAGAGAACCGTCCGGTTTGAGGACGCAGGTCTTTGCCAGGTGTAGGATTTGTGCCGCCTCCAGCAGAGCTGTGGAAAGCCGAGGTAGAGCATGAAGAACGACGTGTGGTGGGAAGCAGCAGGGCTTTGCCAAGGGGGTGGGGGAACGTCAGCCGGATCAGTCACATTCCATCCCAGGGAGGCTGTTAGCGGAGATTCAATTAAAACCCATGACTTTGATCAAGTCTCTATGGCCAGTTTGAAAAGACTAATTCTTAGGAATAGCTGACTCCAGCACTCTCTGGCTTTAGCTGAGCTGGTATGAGGAGAGCACAACAATAAAGAAAATCATGGCATGACCTGTTATTAAAGCAAAACACCGAGTGTTCTGAAGCTAGAGGTGCTGCGGGTGTAGACCAGTGCTGCTCTCTGGTTCGCTTCTCCCCACCCGCCCCGCTTGTCTTTATCCTCCTCATTCTTCTTGCCCTGTTCTGAGCAGAAATCCACAGAACTCAGGCTTCTCTAGGGCTGAACGAACCTTGGTGCCCTTAACAGTGGACTATCAGCAAGGACGGGGGCTTGGGTTCACTCACCCTGCCATCTCCACAAAGCAAGAAAGCAGGTATTAAGCCTCAAAAAGCAGACTGAGGATTGAGTAAGGATTAAGGAGCCTGAGAGTTACAGAGATGATTTATGTTAAAAGATAAATCAAAACAGGAAATGTTAGAATTGAAAAGAAACTTAGATATTGTCTGGTCAAGGGATGACCTATCCCATATCGAGTGCCAATTCCAAGTGATTGTGAACATTGATAACTCCTTCTCTCTAAAAGTTTGTGTTGAGTAGGATTCTGAGGCACGATCTGAACATACTGGGACAGACTGTTAGGACCAGAGAGCAAAGCTTGTATGAGAAAAGAGAGCAGGAGGGGCCGCACCTGTGCCTGGAATGAGCCTCCCTCATTAATCCGATGTTGCTATTCGGCAAGAGCCCAGACCCGAGATACCAGACCAACTGCCCACAGTCAGAGGAGACAGGCCTTCAGATCTTGATCCAAATACTGGTTCAGAGAAGAAAACATACCAAGATCCCTGTTTTAATTAGACACTATTACATAACAGGCCATTCTCAAACTTAACCCAAAACAACAACGGTTCATTATTTCTAGCCACTCTGCAGATTGAGTGGGTTCAGCAGGGAAGCAGGAAGCCGGTGGGTCTGACCTAAGAAGCCGGGGAGCCCGAGACAGGGTAGTGGGAGTCTGGAGAGCTCCGAGCACCCAGACTGATGTGGTCAGGCACGGATTCCATCACGGTCCACTGGCCCACGCCGCCCTCCCCTCCTACTTGCACATGTGGGTGTGAAAGGTCGTGACTCTGCCCGTAATCTCCCACAGCGCCTCTCCTGTGCAGTCAGGATGGACCCCACAGGTGTGTCCTCTTGGGAAGGGGAACTGGACGTCCTCGGTTTTGGTGCCTTAGTCCAGATACCACTGAGAACGCCCACCTCACACTCTCAGGGTGAAGAGCCAGGTGGGACTGGAAGTGTTATCTCTTGCCTCCTCTGCACAGGAGACCCACAGAAGAGCCCAACTCATTGCCCTCTGCTCCGTCCATGCTGCACGGCAGCCTAAGGCTGAGGAGGAGTGGGCACTGCAGGAGCTAGCACCCCACACCCAGGTGTCCTGGGTCGGCAGCAGGGCTGCCTCCACAAGTCCCTGGCCAGTAGTCCCACTGGTGCTCAGGGGCCTTCCACACCAGAAGCCTGGCCTCCCTTGCTTTCTGTGGCCTGTTTCCACAGAAATTTCCAAAGAGCACCATGAATTCACCCTGGAGTCAGTCATCTTCATTAGCACAAAGAGCTGTGGTTTGAGATACCATCCAATCCAACACCTTTATCTTGAATGTGAGCATTCTGAGCCCTAGCAGATCAGGGAAAATTCCTAATCACAATGTCTTTCCCACAGTATTGGGGGCCTCTCATTTAGAGCCATTCTGAAAATCAGAAGGGTGACCCCCTGGCCAGGGCCAGTAGAGATTGAAAGCTGTCACTTTCTGTCAGGTTTTTGTACTGCCTGGCTCTTACAACCAAGCAGGCCTGATCAGTCCCACGCCCAGACCCCAGAGCTCAAGAAACCTCATTTTATCCTTCTGTTGGGGTGGTATCCCCTGACTGTCCCTCAATGACACTAAGAAAAAGTCCCTGCACCACTCAAAACTTGAGGATACCCTTGCCAACTGGCCCACTGCCTACAACACACATCCTAAAACAGAAGTTGGAGTAAGTAGGACACCAGCCTGCTGAGCCAAGAAGTCATCTGAAAGTCCACGAGCCAGAAACACCACGTAGGTGGACCCCACACAGAAACACAGCAGAGGGCCAGGGGCTCCCTCCAGTGAGCTTGCCAAACCCCCGGCGCATGGTGTGTGGATACTACAAGAGGAAAGGACGTTAACGATGACCTTAGAGCTGTGATTTCTGGCATGTGTGTCTGAGCAGTGCACAGACACGTTATGTTTCCCATCCACAAAACAACTCATGAGATAAACCAGGCAGTGGTACACATGGTAGGAAAGGAAAGGAAACAAATCTGACTTGCCAAGAGCCACAGACAGGAAGAGGAAGGTCCTGGACAGAACACCAGCTTCTGACCCAGTCCTGGCAGTTCCTGAATAGCCTGGGGCAGCCAGATACCCAGTGCTGGGGACAAGACAGGTCTGTGGCTAGAGCGAGGACCCCAGCTTCTGTGTCCGGCTCCAGCGTCTTCCAGCAAGACACTGCACTCCAGGCTTCAGTGCACGTCCAGCCAGTCAGAAGTCAGTCTAACTCACGACGGCCACGGCCCTCGCTGACGTCAGTAGAAGGTTGCATGTTCCTGGACATAGTAGCAAAGACGTGGAAGGCGGACTTGTGCAGTCTGTTCATGGCACACCCGCGGGAGGAGACACAATAGCACAGGAACCCGATGACAGCATTTGGAAAGGTCAGGAGCCTCAAAAGACATGCCAGAGTGAATCTTGCAGTAGCACAAACAGTATTGCTGCAAGCTTGGATTCAGAAATGCAAATGCACAAAGGTAAGTGGCTAGGTTTAATAGGCATCACCTTAAAATAACCAAGTGGGTGGCTGGAGTTAGCTAGGGGGTCTGCAGCTAGGAGCTAATGGTGTAAAGCACCATGGGAAGAGGAGCACCCCTAAGCCAAGTAAGAGAGTCTGGGTGTTGTGGCGAGAAGTCAGCCTCTGGGCTCTCGCTGCGTGCGGCAGAGCTTTGGACTGACTCACGCATGGCTTGGAAAGCCCGATCACTGAGCTGTGTCTGCAGAACGGATGGTGGGCCTGTGAACATCCAGCCCAAGGGAGAGAGGACACGATGTGTGGGGTTGGAGGATGAGGCCAACTTGAGGAAACCCCAAGAGCCAGCTGCAGGTGTAAGTTGAGAAAAACACACGTGCAGGTCCAGTGGCTCAAGGTCCTGAACTCACTGGGGAGGCGAAGTCAGAGGGGAAAACTGTCCCCATCAACACCGTCTTCAAAATCAGAGTCTGAGACAAACTGAAGCCTGTATGTTAAAACAGATCTCACGGAGGCAATTGATCAGGTAAGGAGGCCTTGAGAATTCTAAAAAGCCAAGAACACCAACCAGACAGTGCTGATTGAATTGAGCTGAGTACATACACGTTTCAACCCAGAAGGGTAATTCGGCCTTAGTTCTTTATGTCCGTGAAGAACACCTGTGGTCTGGAGAGCTCACACTCCTGTCACCCTGTGGCTCCAAGGGCGACTGAGTTTTGCATTCCTTGCACAGACAGATTTTCATACCGACTAGACAGAGATTACGAGCTGTGTGTCAACTCCTTACTGTTGGATTGGTTCCTGCATTTCCATGGAGCATACTCTGAAATTCATGAGATGGGAGATGCTCTGGGTATGGTCTCATATAGGCAGTGACAGACACCCTTAATCTGTAAGCATTAACAGAATGAGATGCAGTTGCAGAGAGTGTAACGGATCGTCTTTGTATTTTATGTCAGCGTGTCTCAGCAGAGATGAAGATGTACCACGTGCTCAGAGCCACCTGACGGTAATATGGGAGTTGTGGGCGTGACAAGTGATAGCAGAACCGACTTTTCCTGCTGTATTCAAGGCTGTGTGTGTGTGTGTGTGTGTGTGTGTGTGTGTGTGTGTGGTCTAAGAGACAGCAAGCACTTTTCCAAGGCACTAGTCATTAAGTCGGAGAGCTTTAAGATCTGTCGAGAAGCATAACGGCTTTCAAACCTTTCTGACATTAAAATGTTCTATAATCACCTCCCATTAGTAAAACCAGAAAAAGCCTGGCTTTCATATAATGCACAAAATTCATGTGCCCTCCTTCCACCCTCTCTTAATGTCCTTGTGCCTAAAATATTCCAGACTTCTGAGCCCTCAAGGAAGGAAATCAGTATTTTTTTTTCCCTAAGAGAAAAAAGTCCAGATTTCATGGCTATGTTTGGAAAACAGCTAACTTTTCCATAATTAAGTTATATAAAAGACTAAAGAAAAAGAGAAATGATCCATCCACCCGACTTGCTTTATTCATATAGAGACTGCGCAGATTCTTCTTTGTCCAAACCCAAATGAACCTAGAATCCAGACTCACTTCTGATCACCAGATGGTAAGAGAAATAAATCCAAATGGGCTAACATGTGAGAGACAGTTTACAGATCCAGAGATGTTCAGCAGGGACAGAAAAATGAGGAGGGAGGGGACTACTGCTTCCTAGATCTACGAGACAGATGTCTCAGCAGAGCAGCAAGGGGGCCAGCTCTTGGTGGCCATCCCTCGGTGGCCATATAGGAAGAGGGAGGGCCAACTGTGTCATTTCCAGGAAAGCAGATCATGGCATAATATACCATGCCCCTGCTCAAAATTCTTGACAGATTTCCATTAAGTAATGATTCCTCCAAGCTACTAGTTCTGGAATATGTTCTGGGGGGGAGGGCAGTCATCAAATATGTTTAGGAAAACACATCCCCATGTCTAGGGGATCACACACACGTTAAAGGCTCTGGGAAGAAGCCTGCATGTGCCACAAAACAGACATTAGACTAGTAGCCAGTGTTTTCCAACTGGCTGTGTGACTTTGTTCGCACATTTCTATCAACATTTCTTTCCATGTTGTGAACAGAGTGGGCCACATGGGAGGGACCTGTGAGCAGTCCCTAAAACCTCAGTCTTCCTGAAATTGCAGCATCTACTTTACAGGTGAAGAAACGACATTTGAAATGCTCCTGATAGCTGGGTCATAGTGCCAAGTTCATGAGTAACTGGTCCAGAGAAGCAGACTCCTCAGCTCCTAGGATTTCAACAATGTGCAGAGAGGATAAGATGCAACCTCTTGTATCCAGGCTCATGATAACACAGGGGAAACACAGGACAGTACCAAGAGGAGAGGCTCGGGTGGATGTTGGAGAAATAGTACAAAGCCATGTGAAAAAGAATATGTAAATAAATCTAAAGATGGTCCCTAGCTTTAAAGAGTTGGGGAACACACAAGCTCTCTTCAAATGCTTTTTGTTATATCTGGAGAAGAGATCAGCTTTGTGTTCTAAGATTAACAGCAGGGGCTTTCTAGGGTATGCATTCTGTTACTCTGAGAATTCACAGTATAGTACCTAGCACAGGGACTCCAACCAGAAAAGCTGACTTCAGAACCTGTGCCTTAATCATTGACCTACCTGCCCAAGCAAATCATAAATATTAAATAAAATAATGTATGAACAGTGATTAGCAGAGTGGCTGGTACACTAGTTTGCTTCTTGTCGTTAGTTTTAAACAGGAAAGATTCTAGAAGTTTAAAGGAGAATCCTTACCATATCAGGAGTGTGTGACTCATTATCCATCCTGGGCACCTGCAGAATCCTCGGAGAGCATGCTCTTGTGTGTGACCGTGGTGTGCAAACCTGACTATCAGGTGCCCTCAGGCGGCTTGCACAATATCCTCTCTCTAGGATTCTGACAGCTGAATAAAAATCAAATACAGAAAAAGATGTAAGAAAGCTGAAACTGACATGCATCCAAGACTAGGACCAACTTGAAAGGGTGGCTTCATTTAGATGTGACCGTAGATCATCAAATGTAGAAGTACCAGAAACCCCCAGATACTTAGTCAATCGAGGAATCTCCACATCAAAAATAGTAACTAGGACAATGATGGTTTTGAGCCAGTCTTCCCAACTACATAATGCGTGCTCTTTCTACCACACCAGGACAACAGAAAGTAAGTGTCAACAAAAGTAAAAACGGATGTCCATGGAAGGCTGGGAACACTTGCTCAGGGTAACATCAGAAGAGATTAAGAAGAAGAAAAATCTAAGCCAAAGTGTTAGTGATGGGATAGGCAGGCTGAGACCACTGTTCACATATCAGATAGGGCAAGCACCGGAGTCCTTGGAATAGACCCAGGCAAGGCAAGGAGACTCTGCTGCAATGTGTCACATGTGCTGCTTATCCAGATGGAGCTCAAGGTCAACCTGCATCCTAAAGTTACACACTTCTGCAGAAGTATCTGAGACCAGTAACTCGTTCTTCAAAGCTTCCTGCACATGAGACTTTCAGATTTACAAAGAAGGCCCTCAGAAGGAGGACAGGAGCCCTGAGATTATTTGGTTACAAACTACCGTGTGTCTGGAAGCCACATTGCCCAACTATTCTCATCTTAGGTTGTCTCTAAGAAAGGATGAGATTTTTATTGCTACTAGTAGGTAAATAATGAGCTACTGAACTCGAAGATCCTTTTCTTAATTTTCTCTGTCAAGACTATCCAAGGTTTGTAAGCCTCGCGCTTCTCCATCTTGTGTAGTTAGCACTCTGTCCATGTGGACCACATTGCAATTCTCGGAACACACATCATCGCCTCTCCTCTGGCTCTGCTCTCATCCTCTTCTTCCTGTTCACAGGTTCCCTGGCAGTCATCTCTTGCTTAAACCTTATTGTCCATTAGGTCTGGGTCAGGGCTTCCCTGCTGGGCTCTCTGCCCTGGCCTCTCCCTGTCCCTCATTAGGGACAGCACTGCTCCTCTGGGCTCTCTCTGCACCCCACCTTTGCTCTCAGCCAGCCCCGATGCTGGCTCACACTTCTCTCTCCTCCAGCCTCTGATGGACTAGCATGTCCATGGTCTCTATAATTCCAGCACCCAGCTCCTCGTGGACACCAAAGTGTGCTAACCAACTAAGTGAACACAGTGCTCCCTGCCCACTGGAGCCAACAACTCCCAGCACAGTATCCTCAAGGGGACATGGCGATGCTCTTCTGCATTGCATCATACAAACAACATGATCCCAAGGGAAAGAATGGCTCCAAGAATGCCCAGAAGTCAGTGGACCTTGAGGGCAGGGGTGCTCCATATCCACTGCCCAGATGAGAATCCACACACCCAACTACAGAACGACTGTGGGTTGACTCTGTTCTGGTGACTCTGTTTATAATTCACTTAGCACCTGATCCAGATCAAGCAGAGCCTGACATCTGTCCCAGCGGACATTTCCATTCTGGACAAGGCAATGCCAGTGACCTGGACCTTCTATGTTGGGCAGAGCTCTTTTTGGTGTCTCAGTGGTAACAGGGCATAGCTTTTGCTCCCGAGAGACACCAGAACACAGCAATAGCCTGTCAAGCTGTTTAACTTGGACAGTTTCAGCAGCAATCTTCAAGGTGTTTTGAGGCCCTTGTATTGACTTGGTTCACTAGTTATAAGTGGATTTCAATATGCATTTAATCAAAATGCCCAGCTGCATTCATTTAAAAATGCAACCCACAAAAAGCATCTAACTGGGCCCCTTACCTCCCTGCTAAGAGAATGCTGGAGAAAATTTACCACAATTTAACTCGGCAGAAAACTAAAAGCCCCTAGAATCAGCGATTTCTGATACAAACCTGAGTTTTGTTTTTGTTGGGGAAAAGGCAGTTAATAAGCAAGTTGTCCACACAGATGAGAGACATGGCTGCACGGTGGGGGAGGGGCAGGCAAGAAGCCATCAGAACTCACCCACCTGGGTGAGGGTGTGTCCACAGCAAAGCCTCCAGCGGACTCAGAAAGGCAATGTCATGGGGTGAGTGTTCTTCAAGAAAAGCAGAGAGACCTAGTAGGCAGGTGACGGCTGCATATCAGACTAGGTGGATGTGGCTGATCCTTAATACTCTTAAGGCTCTGTCACCCTTATCTTTAAAGTACAGATAGCGAAGTCCACTTCATGGGTTTGTTACCTGCTAACTTGTTTCCCCAAAGTTAGCATGATGAAATCCTGTTCATCGGTCACACTCTCCCATGACCCCATGACCTCTGATGGGGCCTTACTTGGAAATAGGCTCATGGCAGAAGCAGTCAGCTGAAGATGAGTTCCTACTGGAATAACGCGGCCCCTTGATCCACCGTGCCTTATGACCCTGACCCTGGCACGACAGCAGGAGAACAGTGTGAGGAAGGCAGGGTTGGGGTGATAGTTCTACAAATGAAGAAATGCCCTCAATGCCTACAAACCACAGGAGGAGGGAGCCGGGCCTGGGACGGACACTCCCTCGTGTCCGTCAGGAGGGACCTACACTGTGTGTCTTCATCTTTGCTTTCCAGTCCTCCAAAAATTTCAGTTGTTCAGGCTGCCCATCTTGTGACAGTTTGGTACAGAAACACTGGCAAGCCCATTCGGGACAGTTCTACCAATGCACAGGTGACTTCTGCACAAGCAGTGGGCGCTGGACCTGTGCCTTGTTAGCTTTTATAGAGATTATGTTCTCGCTCCTTGCTGTAGACAAGCTGTGGCTGATGCGTAGGAGACGGGGAAGCATGGAGGATGCAGCTGCAGCAAGTCAAGCACCAATGCACGGAATAAATACTCACAGAACCAGTCTGCACTTACCGAACTCTCCCTACTGGCTCCTATAGACGACTGCCAGGAAGTTAAATTTTTCCCTAGAAGAAACACTCTGAGCACAGCATGCAATCTTCATTAGATCTCCATAATTCCAGAATTATGGAGGGGGCTCCCTTCCAGTCTCAGAGAGCTGAGGGCAATTCCACAGGAGTGAAGGTGTCTCTGGGACTCTCTGCATCTTGTGGTTGAACACTGTTAGAACCTCTATGACCACAGAGGCCCCTGACAAGGGCCACCAGCAGGTAAGTGCATTTGGGGCCAGAGTGTCCATCATCATGAAGGAAGCCAAGCTGGAACTGGTGGCCAGAGCTCATCAACATTCTGAGGAGGTGGAAGAGGAGGCGAAGCCTTCTGGGTCTGACCACCGGGGTCTGGCAGGCATGTGTGGGAATGAGACGGGGCTGCACCTCCATCAGGAACCTGGGAGCCAGGTACAGTCAGTCCTGTGGCCCCTCTTTTCCAAGATGGCCCTGAAAGGAAGCAGGTGGGCTGGAAACCAGGATCTGGTGCGGAACTGGCTGCCTTCCGGGAGTTCTGGTAAGGGAGGTGAAGGCATCGACTTCTGCTGCTTCCTTTGTGTGGAAGCTTATCTGCCCCTTTACAAGGCCTTTCCTGCAGCCGTTAGGGACCTGTCCACTAACATGCCCTCCATTTGTCCTTCCATCCCCATCTGAGTGTCCTCCTCTCTCCTCCAAGGAGTTCTGGGCTTGCAGGGAGCTACCTTTTGGTCCGACTAGAATACAGAGCTAAATCACAAGAAAGGGGGCTGTTAAATCCAACAACTATTCTCCAGGGCTGCCAATTAATGGTACAACACAAAAGAATAAAATACAAAATAGAAGTAAGCTGCATGTCCAACATTAAGCAACTGCATAAAGAGATAATGTGCAGTGCCATGAACTATCCTGCCATCACTCAAAGTGATGCTATAGGACAAGGACCAGCAAGCCACTGCCAACATGACAAATGCGCCTGCCCTTGTTTAGTGTGGCTCGCAAGTTATGCTTTCACACTTCAAAATGGCTGAAAAAAACTCAAGGAAGAGTATTTGATGTTGCTTGAACAGCAAAGTCAAGTTCCAGTGTCCGTAACCAGTCTTATTGGAACCCAGGCGTGCCTCCTGTTGCACATGGTGCGCAGGCTCCCGTTAGCGCACAGCAGCCTGAGCGGCTGGAACAGAGGCTGAGGCACTGCCTGGCCTTGAACAGACACACTTCAGTAGCAGAAGAATTCTCAACCTGGAAAATTATATTTTCAATGAAAAAGGTAACAAGTAACAGGCAGGAAGCCCCATGCTGTCAGGCAGACAGGGTGGGCAGGAGGCAGTGCCCGGGAACAAACTGCCGCGCCTCCGCTGGGTTGCGCACACACGGCCGCTCTGCCCAGCCCTCTCCTTACTTGTCACCATATTGCTCTTCTTACTACTATTATGCTCATAAAAAAATTTAAAAATTCCAATTTTTTTATAATTAATATTGTTTTTAAGTTGATTAAAAGTTGCTATTAAAAGAGAAACTGAATCACTTTTTCCCCACCCAAAGGTTAGAGTGACGTCCTTCATGACGGCTTCAGCAGCCCTCTTGGACATCTGAGGAAGACTTTGTCATTGGAGGCACAGTGCTGCGTGTCATTGCTCTATCTCCTTGCGTGGTCTGGTCCTGGCCTGTCATGCGGACAATTTTCCTAGCACAGTATGAAAATTATCAAAGTTTACATAACATTTGAGGCAGTAAAAATGTGGAGTGATCAGTTGTAAAATGTTCAGTAAGACAGTTTTATAAAAAAGAAAAATAAATGGGCCCATTGGTCAAGCAGGAGCCTGGAGGCCTGCACAGCCCCACCTGGGCATGTGCAAAGGCCCCCGAAGACCCCAGCCTCCTCCAGCTCTGAGAGCCAACTGTGACTCCCTAGGCCTCTAGAGCAACTTGGCAGTGTGTACTCCAGAAAACAGAGATTATTAAAATATCTGCTCATTTGGGAAAATAAGATTAAGAACACATTCCTAAAAGGTTCAAGCATCATACTGAGGGACCCTTTTGAGAAAAGGTCAAAGCATCTCTCACAACCTCATTTGCCAAACTTGTCACAAGGCGAGACACCAAGGCCTATCTCTGCACGCTGCAGAAGAAGCATTCAGAGAGAAGCATCCTGCTCACCCCCAAGTGTTCAGCCTTGCTCTTCTCTGGGTTGCTTAAGGGGATAGGTAGATCCACCCAGGCCTGCACGATCCAGCATAATGGCCTTATGGAGCCCAGTAAAAGCAGGTTTGAAGCTAAAGCTTTCAAAGTTGCCCAAGGTTCACAGAGTTGATGTCTTACTCAGAGCTCTTAATTGTTGTAGTGAAGAGATCTTGGTTAAAGACCCTAAATGTATGAATACCTGACATATATTTTCTTCTTTCCAGGTGGGTTTTCAGCCTCTGAGATTTGGAATCAAATTAACCCCCAAGGGCAAAACCATTTGAGGTTCTGCAAGTGATTCCAGCTTAAGGAAGCGCAGGCAAACACACTTGAACTAAAACAGGGAGCTATGGGCATGTGGGATCCCCAGGGTGAGCATACAGCAGCCCAGAGCAAACAGCCCTGTACACTCAGGTCACCCACCTCACTCAGCCCCTTCCTCTGCTCCTGCTCCTCCTGCTTTAGTCACGAGCACTCTAGACACGGTATGGAGGGGCTGAGCATCCTCCTCAGATTCACAGAGGGAAGGGCTTTGGGAAATGCACTACATTGGAACAACAGGATTAAACTGGGATCTCATCTCACATTGTCACTCTTTCTGTAGGAGTGCCCTGGATTGTTGGCTCTGATCTTACAGCAGAGGGAACTTGTTCTGCGGAAGGACTCCCTCACCTGTCCCTATACATAAGCAGCTCCAAGTGGACCTGCAAGGCTCTCACACCCTAACCACTCAGCACATCCTTAGAAGTGCAAGTCTGGGTCACTTTTATTCCTAAAATGAGAGCATGAGAAGATGCTGCTCAGGGTTCCTGGTGAGGGTGTCTATCTGTTCAATGTCATGGTTCCCAGCCCTGGTGCCAAGCCTCCCTCTGAAGAAATGGCAGGACACTTATGGGCCAGGACAGTGGGTCTTACTGCTCTCACTTCCATGCTTCTCAGAAAGCTCTTCATGGGCTGAGGAGGGTTTGAGGGAGCATGGCCCAGGGGAAGGCCACAGCCAGGCTTCTGACAGTCACCTGGGAGAAGCAGAGGAGGGGCCTCGTCTCAGCAGGAGAGGAAGCTGCCCTGGAGGAGAGGAAAGGGGCGCCATCTGGAGAAGAACCGTGCCTTGTGCCTCATGCCTGGGGCCACTGTCAGACATTCAGTTTGCTCTGCCCCCAGCCACGCTCACCACTCGCCATGCCTAAAGATGCTTCTCCTTCAACATCTGAGTAATGGTGCTCCACGCATGGCAGTGTATCAGTCAATGAAAGAGCCGTGAAGTGATTTGAATGGTTTTGGCACAACACAGTGTAATTAAAGAAATAAAGAAAGTGAACACCTGGAGGTCTCTCCCTTCTGGATTGAATGATTATAACACCTGTCTACTCTCGGGGAACGAAGCCTCTGGGAAGGGCTCACTTTGCCACTTTGCCACTTTGCCGACACAGCCCTGAGCAGGGGCTTCCCTCTGCAGACTGGGCTTCCTCCGCTGCATCTACAGGCAGACCCAGCACCTACTTACCGGATTGGTGGTGGAGACGAAATGAGAAAGACCAGATGTTCAACCTTCCATACGGTGTCAGGTGCAGGGAAACGAATGTAGTTAACTCTATTATCAGCAGTTTTTATGACAATCTTGCAAGATGCTATGAAGTTTAACTTATAGATTAGACAACAATGTCAGAAATGTGATGCGGTTCCTCAAAGACAGCACAGATGATAAAGGGAACATGTGCATATCAAATCCATTTCTTTCAGATGCCAAAGTTTATGCTCTTCCTGACCCAGCATTTCTCCAACTTTAATGAGCATACAAATCACCTGAGAATCTTGTTAAAGTGCAGATTCTGATTCCAGGACCAGGGTGGAGCCTGAGGTCCCATGTTCCTAATACATTCCAATGTGATGCCAACCCTGCCATTCTGTGGGAGTACTATGAAGGGCAAAGTTCTATAGCATTCTGAATTCTTCAAAAGCACCTTCCCTAAAGAGTGAATGGTCAGAACAAACACTAAATTTAACTTGAAAAAGGAGAAAAATGAATAGGAAAGAGAGGAGGAGACATAGTCCTGCCTAAAGGAGCCAGGCCCTGAGAAGGGGAGAGGCATCTGTGTCTCCCACTCGCCCAGGATCGGGCATGTTCACCTGGTGGCTCAGGTGCACCAGCACTCCACAGACGTGTCCATGTGGCTTTCTCCTTTCTCCAATACCCGGCCTGTCAGAAGAACAACAAGCTTCTGTTCGAGGCCTCTGATCCAGGGCAGGTGACAAGGTAGCTGTCTGTGACCTGAGTGATTTCCAGGGTCATGGCCACAGGCCTGGGCTTCATAGTTAGATAAATTTGGGTTTCATGTGCATACTATAAGCACTCAGATTCCTCTGCTATGAGGCAAACTGTTTTGTATTCATCAAATTTTCCTGAAGATCAAAATGTATTAACACGTACAGATTACTTAGAGTAAATCCTGACATGCAGTAAGTTCTTCCTACTCATCAGCTCAATGGTGACATGGATGTGCACATAGCAAGAGTCTCCAGGCTTGTGCAGGGAGTGACAGTGAGTCCTCGCCTTTGCCCAGTGCTCACTGTGTGCCTGGTGCTGGACCAAGTGCTTCTAGCCTCCCACCCTGCCCTGTGTTCAGGTATGCTTTCTCTGATGCTGTTTTAGAGATAGGGAGACTGAGGCACAGAAGGGGTAAGTCACTTACCCAAGACACAAAGCTAGAAGGCAGCATCCTTGGTGTGGGGACCAGGCAGGCTGGCTTGAGAGCCTTGCTCCCTTCTGGACTTTCCCCCATAATTCGATGGTGCTGTGGCTGCTGCTGTTGTTAGGATCAGAGTGTCCCTGGCTGCTTAAACTTCTAAGTGCCAATTATTTTTAACTTGCTGATAGTGGTGGTTAGATTGGTTCATAGAAAGGTGACATTTATCAGTACAGTCACCCTGATAAGGCACAGAGGGATGGATCCAAGCCCTGAGACCAGCCCATTAGTGGCATGCCTTTGTGCCGGGTGCTGGTTCGGCCCCCTCCCCACAGCTGTCAGAACTGATGAAGCCAAACACGTCTTCAGTTATGCTGTTCAAAGTCTTCAGTAATTGACTGTATGACAAGAACTAAATTAGAAAATGTACCAAACCCTCTTAAACAAAGACCCTAGAAGAAAATGAGCTAATTATGCATATGCAGTCAGGGGGTGCGCTGGAGGCCTCTTCATTAGGGAGAGAGGTGGCTCTTCCGGAGGCAGGCACAGAGGGAGAAGGTGGACAAGATCAGAGGGACATGGAGCCCACGCCTGCTGCTCCCATTTCCCAGAGAAAGAAGAGGAACTGCCTGGAGCCTTGCTTTCTGAAAGTCAAGTCTTGTTTCTTCAAGGTCCCTGAACCAAGCTCAATGACAAGCATGCTCCTACACACTAATGGCAAATGACAGAAGGGAATTGTGACATGCTCCTGTCTGAAGGCTTGTGTCCCCAGAACTGAGGTTGGAAGCCTGTCCCCCAAGGCGATGGTACCAGGAGGTGGGGCTCCTGGGGTGACTGGACCACCGGGGTGGAGCCCTCTGCAGTGGGTGCCCTATGGACAGACCCAGGGAGCTCTGCTGTCCTTCTACCATGGCGAGCACAGGGAAAGCCCATCCTGAGGAAGCAGAGCATCCCCAGACCCCAGGCCTGCCCTGGCCACTGACTTGCTGCTTCCAGAGCTTCTAGAAATGTCTGTGGCTGAAGCCTCCAAGTCCATTCCATTTTCGTTTAGTAGCTGTAACAGACTGAGACATAATGACAGCTGTCATTTAAAGAGCTGTTCATCATAAGTTAGGATCTTTCTCAAAATTTCTTATTTCTGTTTCTCTAAAATATCCCTGAAAGGCTACTGCTCTGTTTCTTGGATGAGATCAGAGTGCAGAGGACTGATTCAGTGCCCCACAGTGTGACTGGACTGATAAATGTCATGAGCCATCGGGAGCCGTGTGCCTGGTGTCCGAGCCTTGAGGTTCCCTTCGTCCTCTGGGCAGTTCTCTCCAGCCCTTAGGATATGCCCGTCTACACCCGGGAGCGTGCTCAGTGTCCCTCCAGTGTACTCACTGGTGTGAGGCCCTTGGACACGAGGCAGCAGGGAGGAGACTGACTCCGGCACCCAGAGGAAGGCCTCCTCCTAAGCACATTCACCCAGCGCTTTCCTGCTCCACTCAGCCACTCGGGAGCAGCAAGTCTGCAATCCGGAGGCTCCTGAGTGTGGCCTGCAGTCCAGCAGAGCCCCAAGGTGGCACGTTGGCCTATGCAAGAATTCGCTTCAGAGCCTTGCACTGGCTGACTGGATTTCCCCTAGTTGTTCTGACACCCTTTCACAGATGTAGCCAAGACAAATTATTCCTATTTCACTTACATATTGGGAGCATCTGTGATTCTCATCCTTGGATTCCTTGACTCTATCCCTAGAGACCAGCCTTGATTATAAAGAACAAAAACCTTTCACTCCACAGTCCTAGTCCTGTGCCTGGGGTAAGACTGGACCGTGCCTCCCTATTATTCTGAGATGAGAGAAATACTCCAGGGCTGAGATGCATCCTTAACATATCCTCAAAAACTTAGTCACGTGGAAATTGCAATGCCACTCTGGTCTAGCCTGCTGAAGCCATGCCATGTAATACACAGAACAGGGTTGCTGCCACAGCTCCCAAGGCACTGGGTATGGAATCTTTAGAAAATGTACCATAGAATGTAAGAGACAAGGAGACCTTTAGAAGCACCTCAGCTCAATCATCTTATTTTTACCAGTAAAGAGAAGTTGAGGCTTCAAAGTAGAGTATATAAATCCTGTGTGATTTATATTTCTGTGTGACTTGGGGCAAACTAGTTACTATTTTGTGCTTGGCTTTCTCATTTGGCTAATTGAGAAAAATGCACCGCTCCTGGGGGCTTGGTGAGTATCAAGGGCTCTGTTTCTGTTTTGCTGACCTCTGTGTAGCCAGGACCTGGCCAGCACCTGGTACACAGTAGAGGTTAATCAATACATGGGTGGATAATGGTTGTGAAGGCCTGGCTGACATAGAGCAAGCACTCAAAAATATGAGTTTCTTGTCCTGTAATTGATACCTCTAAGCCATTGAGCTGAGGCCACAATCCAAACTTGTATCCAGCAGTGTCCTTGCAGGTGAGTTAGGAGTGGAGGAAAGCTGTCTCAGAAGCAGGCTGGGGCTGCATGCCTGGAAGAGATTACACCTTCCTGCGCCTGGGGTAAGACTGGACCATGCCTTCCTATGATTCTGAGATGAGAGAAATACCCAAGTCAGTGTTTTCTTGCCCCAACTCCACCCACCGCAGAAGGGAAGCCTGCACAAGGGCCAGCCACCCCTGCTTGGCTAATGCACTCCAGGTGCTCAGCCGTGTAGGCCACTGTGTGCCTGTTCATTATCAAAATCCAGTCCATGAGCAAGAAGGAGCTTCTCACACAAGCACAACCAAGATGGCTGATGGAAACTTCGAGGGCTCCATGCCTGCCTCCTCAGAATCCACTCTTCAGCCTCTCGGGGACAAACACTGCTGCACATTCTGTACATATACCCAGTCCCTGTCCTGCCCTACCCCTGGCTTGACTTTGAAGGTCTTCAGTGTCTAATTGCGGGCAGCCATACCCCACCATCCACACTGCAACCCTCCTAGGAAGGAAGCTGAGCCGCTCCCTCAGCCTAGGGCCTGTGAGCCGTTTTCCCTCAGCTCTGTCGGCAGCTCCTTCCCATGCTCCACCCACAGACTGGGTCTGCTCCCAGAGCCTGCTACATATCTCAGGCTGCATTACAGTAGAATCCCCTGCAGCTGGCCTTAGAACCCCCTGGCCCTTCCCCCAAATCAGTCACATGTTAAGATGCTGCAGTTGGCAGAGCCACCCCTGGCAGGAACCACGCAGGGGGTTATGCAGAATCACACCTATCTCCACAATCCCTCCTCATGTTTTCTCTAAGATGATGAGCCCCAGGCTAGCCATGGAAAGCTCCATCTACGAACATCTTTCCTTAAGCTCTCTCCTTTACCTTTTCATTTTACCTGACTAATTTGTCTTCAGGCAGAATCAACAAAACATTGTGTAGTAGCATTCCCGACCTTGCCCATACACATGGCCTAACCCTGGGTGTATTCCTCAGTCTCAGTCCTCTAGCTGGCTCATCAGGAGTGTGGGGAAACCAAAATAGTCCAGGATGCAGAACAGTGTGTGACCATTCTTCCTCTGGGGAGGTGGACTATGGCATAAATGTGTCCTCTAAACAAAGATGCTCTATGAGTAAAGGAGGGTGTTATTAGAAGAGAAAGCATAAGCTGTTACTTTCCCAAAAACCAGAATGCAGAATTATGTTTTAGCCTTGGGCAAATCTGAGCTATGTTCACCAGAAACCTCTAAACAGAAAACACTGAGAATTATGAGCAACAAGAGTCTGAGCGCACCCGTCTGATCCAAAGGCAGTCATTGCCAGAGAGAGTTACAGAGTCCCCAGGTCGTCCTGAGATCCAGGTTTCCCCAGCATTCTATGCTAGAACCAAGGGCACAACAATGGAGCAGCTGGAAGAGAAAAATCTCAAAAAGATACCAGGAGTGCATATCTTAATCTGTTCCAATGGCTATAATAAAATGCCATGAATTAGGTGGCCTAGAAAAGACAGGAAGTTGAAAGCCCAAGACCACGGCATCAGCAGATTTGGTGTCAAGTCAGGGCTTCCTTGCTGACAGACGTTGCTTCCCACTGTTCCTTCAGAAAACAGAAGGCACGAAGTACCTCTCTGGGGGTGAGGACTCCATGCATAAGGGCTCCACCCTCATAACCAACACCCCTAAAAAGTCCACCTCCCAATATCATCACCTAATGGTATGGGGACCAACATTCAGACCTTGGCTTATCTTTTACCCACGTAACAAGGAAAGCATAAGTAAACATCAAGGACATGACCCTCCTAAGGAGAAGGAAAGCACTGGGTGGAGCCAAGAGTGAGCAGATCACTATGAGCAGAGGCTCAGAATGGCCAGCATGTCACACACTGAAGAAAATCTGAGTGTGAGAGGAATCCCCACTCTGTGTGCTATGGGAGAATACAGGATTCCCAAGAAGTCCCTTTGGGGACTCTGGCTTTGACGTAGAGACTGTGAAAGGAATTCCTTTTCATCACAACTATGCAGCTTTGGCCATGACAGAGAAACTCTGCCCGGTTCCTGTTGTGGTGTGGTGATCCAGAGGAGACCTGGGGTGTAACAGTATAAATAAAAGCAGCCTGAGGCTCTGTGAGCCCAGAAGCCACTGACACCCAAGACCTATGTGACTGCGTGCTGGCATACAGGTGTACAGGTTTAAGAACCTTTCCTTTTAAGATAACTCCAGACATACAGAAAACTAGGAAGAATAGAACAGTGCATGCCTGTACAATCTTTACCCAGAGTCTGTGAGTCCATGCTGATAGAAATATGCACACAAAATAAAGAATTTGAAGGGAGTTGGGGGAGTGCTGCCTTAGTATAAAATACCAAATCTCAAATGGAGAAAAAGGGGATTAAATGAGAGAATTAGTCCATGGCAACCATCATGGTGGTAACTGCTGCAGGAAAGAATCACTGGTGGGTGCTAACAGTGAAGGTTTGATGGGAAACAGAATATTCACCTAATTTCCAAGAGCCTCATCCCAATATTACAAGCTCATAAAGGGAAAAAGTATAGTAATTTTGCAGCAAGAAAGCTGGCAGACCTCACCTTACCCAAGTATCAAGTGAATGTGGCAGAATCACGTGATGAGTGATTCCTGATGGATGGACCCGTGTCAGTGTGGACTTAGAGGTTCTCATGTTACTGGGTCTAGACGCCATCTCTGTCATTGATTGTCCCAGGTGTGCCCGCAGGATCTCCTCTGAACTTTCCCCACATTCTGCGGCATTTGTGCTTGTTCTCTGGGTGCTTCCTTATGTTCTGGCACAAGAAGGTTTTAAAGATGATGAGTACATCATTTATTTGGTATGTAAATAAAGTTGACATAAGTCAAACTAGGTTTATTTTGGACTTTATCTATGACAGAGGATTTTGAATCCCAAAATTTGTGTATGTATAAACCCCCTTATCATTTTCAGTTTAGGAACTTGGTGTCCAAAAGAAGAAATCACTTGTCCAAGAGCAGCATCCTAAAAGGAACCCAGTTCACAATTAAAAAGCCTTCAAAAGAACCAGGCCAGAAGAACAACGGCTCAGGGAAACTCAAGTGTGTGGAGGCAGCATGCAATCCAAGCGTGTTACCCAATGGAGTCTGCAGCTTTGGGCTCCTGTGTCTGATTTCGATAGCCCAATAAACCATTTTTATTGCAACATACATAACAGATTGGCCAGCCATCCCCACATTTACAGATGGCCATTATTTTTTTTCCTAATGTAATGCATTCCACTTACAGAAAAAATCCTTACTCATCATAAATTGTGAGTGTAGAGAGGCAGCATCACAGTTATACTCTGAGAAATAAATGCTCCTCATTATTCCCTCATTTATTATTTCTTTCAAGATTTGAATATATCCTAAATAATATCTTTGAAAAAGCCATTAGCTCCAATAGAGCCTTAAAAATATCTTGGGGTTCTTTACCTATGCCCGCCTAAAGGAGATCAGGAATGAAATGACCCACATAGTGGAATTTTGACTCACTGAGACACCCAGTCACTCAGTGGGTCATGGATGCTCTGTCTTCACATGGGAGTCTCTCAATCAGCAAAGAAGGCTTCTAAGTATCTCACACATAACTGGAATTTTCAAATTAAAAATGCATATTTTAGAGACTTCTTCAAACAAACTATTCAAATGAGAGGGTTTTATGTAGTAAAAGTGATCGACATACAGAACTGTACTTTGCAAACTGACTCTGTAAGTGTTCAGATCAAATAAACCTTGACTTTGCATCTCTCCTCCTTGTCCTCGTGGTTGTCAGCATTACCATCTTTGTCCTCCTTTCCCTTCCCCCTCTCCTTCTTTCTCTCCTTCCTCTTCCTGTTCCTCCTCTTCCTGTTCCTCTTCTTCCTATTTTTGATCCCCTCCACCTTCTCACCCAAGCCTCTGGAAGACCAGCATTCTTCCATGTAACACTTTTGGGAAATATCAGCTTAGAAATCTGACATCTGTGTGTGAGAGGAGCTCCATGTGGTCCATTTTACAGAATGAGAAGAAAACAAGATTTCAAACTGTCTTCCAGCATTATCTAGCCCTTTAATAAATAGAAAATATCACTGGTGGAAATTAACAGGATATTAGCATCTCTGTTCATTTATTAGACCAATCATTCTGGAAATATTTATTTATTGAATATGTATAAAAGATGCAAGAAAAGCAAGAGGGACAATACCTATGATTAGAAGAAAGAGACAACAAGCAAAGTCAAAGATGGCATTTCTATGATCAGTAAAGAGAAGCAGGAAGCCAAATAGTACCTGGGAGACAAGAGGCTACAAGGCATCCTGGGCTCAGTCTTGGATGTGGTATTAGCTAAAAGGCCTCACCAGTATTGTAAGAAGAGGTTGAAGCCTTGGAGCCCAAGATTCTTTGTACACAGTAGAGCTAGAGTTTGGACCCTGCTGATGTGAATGTTCTTTCTGCTGTGTCCCCAAAGGGAGCCAAGGTACTTGCTTTACTTGCTTTCATTAATTCTTTCAAAATCAATTGTTCAGCAGCTTTTATGTACAAGGGAATGGAAAATAAAAGGGAAATAAGAGACTGAGCAATCTGGACGAGATTCTGTTCTTCAAAGCTAGCTTATATTCCAGTCCAGCAAGTGGATGCACAGCTCCACATACATACCTGGAAATGGAGATGGAAAGAAACTGAGGCACAGCAGGAGCTGGTGCCGCCTAAGAATCTGAGAAGGATAGACGAGGGAGGCATTTGCGAACCAGACCTCGGGGCCTGCAGAACGGTCAGATTTGGAGTACGTGAAGCAAAGCTCGGCAAGACACAGTAGGTATGCAGCCAGAACACAAGGAGCACCAGGGGCATGAAGGGATGAGGGGACTGGTTTTCAGGATGCATGATCCTGGGCCCAGATAGCCAACAGAATTGATCCTGGCCCTGGCAGGCCCAGGCTGAAGGCCCAGCCCCAACCCATAGTGGGCACAGATCTGAAATAATATTACACCAGGCAACTTGAACTCCTAATTGTAACCAAAGCATATTTTAAGACATTTTTCACAATGAACGCCTTGTCAGGAGTTGCTCAAAAGGAAGTATATGAAATAGATGAAGCAGAAAATTACCCAAACTCTAAATCAGCAGAAGAACAGAATAGACTTTAATAGATTTGGCTAAAGGAACACTACTAAGGGACAACAGACATTCTCTAAATATGTACTAAATACTAAACCATTTCTATTACAAACTACAGGGTTTGTAATACTTATTTTATTTTTTTTGTATCAACTAACATCTTTTCACATCTCTGATATGCCAGGAAGTGCAGTATTTGATATGGAGGATCCTGAGATGACTGAAGCAAAAGGCCTCATTTCATGAGCTCATGGTAGAGTGCAGACACAGGTTTTCAGAGAGCCACTGAAATGGGCACACCAAAGGGGACCAGTGCCTCAGCACAGGCGGGGAGTGCTGCCACACCTGGAAGGCCCTCAGCCTGGGAGCTGCCTTTCCAACATCTGTGAGAATGCCTGCACAGCCAGTCCCTGGAGCTTCATCCACAGCTGCATTTCCTCCAGGCACTTTGGGCAGTAATTTTGTATGTGTTTCAATTTTCAAGACCCTTTCTTTCCGGGTCATAAAGAATGATGGGTGGGAAACTGGAAATAACATGTAAGTTAGGTTCAGATAAAACCAGGATCAAATTCCACATAAAGTCTCAAATGAATCTTGTGGCTTTGGACAAATTACTTTTCATGCCTGGGCTTCAATCCCTTAACCTGAAAGAAGGAGAATACCATTTTCCCCTTGTGGATGGAGGTGGGCACAGAAATGGGTGTAAAATGTCAGGACCTTCGCTGAGCACAGAGGAAGTGCTCAGTACTTTGTAGCTCTGTGATGATGATGATGATGATTTCCTCCTGAACAAACAATACCTTAGGTCATTGGAGATGTATGGCCAAGGCAAATGTACTTTCACATTTAAATAAACAAATAGTCCATGTACCATGTGTTGCTAAGAAAAGCAGAATGTAAGCACAGACTTGCACACAGACACACAATCAATCACACAATGAGAATACATGTACACACACACACACACACACATACAAGGAGAGGTAGGCACTTTTAATGTCCACATTGTCCCAAAACCAATTTAAATCCAGATGACACAGCTGAGACCTCTGCTGGAGCCGCATGTCAGAGGGTGCTGTGCAATCGGGACCCAAACCTGCAGGAAGAACACTCAGCCACCAGGTGCCAACTCGAGGTGCTCACTGGTCCCTTGGGGATGCAGATACTCTGAAAAAGAGGGGACTCCATGTCTATCATCTGGCCTGCTCATAGATAACTCAAAAAATGCCACCTGGGAAGGTGGTATGAGTCAGAGGGATTGGATCCTCTCTTTTCTACAAAGAAATCCATGGGCTGCAGTGGCACCTGAAAGTAAATCTTTAAGAAAGTATTTAAAAATACAACCTCCCTAGTTCCTTTTAAGAGGGATGATGAAGTAGTGATTATAAACCCGGAACATAAAAGTAGTTGTTTATACATTTCTAGGAAGGAAAAATTATGTCACAAAATTGGAGCTAAAACTGGAATCCCTCCAGGAGCCGATGGAGAGGGTGAGAGCTCACATGTGCTGAGAACTCCTGCACCGGCCTGTGCACCCATCTGCTCTATGATGTGATCAGCCTCATTGGGTGGACCAAGAAACTGAGACTCAGGAAGCAGCTGAGGTCACATGCATGGGAAGTGGCAGAGCTGAGGTTTTACCCTAGGCTGGCCCAGCCCCCGAGTTCATGTCCTTCTGGTTATACAGAGCATATGACAGACCGTAGCAGTATTGTCTCCTGTCGCTCCATTACATTGTGCTTCTCAAGATGTTTTGCCCCACTGCCTGGCATAGGTTAGGTCTTCGACACATTTTCGTTAAATGATGTAATGAATGGATGCAGCATTATACAAATGGACTAGCATTTGCATTTGTGGTCATCTGTTTTCAAACCTCAACCCCATGATCTGAGCAGGAAAGAAAACTTTAATCTCTGCAGTGCTCTACTTAGAACGCTCTGACAGAATTCCCTGAAATATTAATGATTGTTTGGTTGTGCTTTGTTTTTCCCGCTCCATTTCAAGCAGACAGCCAGCTTTTGTCTCCTCTGCTTCCGATTCTGTTGGTGAAGAGCAAGAGGTGCCAGAACCTGAAGGGAGGAGTGATGGATCCCAGATCTCACAAGGGCTGTGGATGTGGTGAGTTACAGTGGCAGGGACTCGTGCCTGGCTGTTCCTGCAGGACCCAGGGGAGGACTATTGTCAGGGCAGAAGACATGGCTCTGAAGAAGGGTCTGAGGATACCCAGAGAAAGAGGGAACTTGACTCAGGACCATGCGGCTTGCAGCATACGTGATAGGAAAGAATTTCAGCATGTGCCAGTCAAAGGCCTGGACAGATGTTTATTTAGGAAGTAGATACACACTCAAGGGAGGACGTGGGCATCTCCAGAGGGAGAGACAGCCAGCCCTTGGTGTGGAGTATCCATGTTCACAGCAGGCAGGGCTAGGGCTGGAGCTGGGACGGAGTCACCTAACCCGTGCCAGTTCTCCCTGCGCTTGCACACTGCCCTCCTGGTGTCCACGGGCACACCTCTCAGGAGTAGCAGTGCTCCTGGGTGCTCTCCCAGTTATTTATGGGCACCGCCTTTGGCAGTCATTATCTTTCCCTTTAATCCCAAGCACTCAGAAGCCAGCTGGGTCTGGATGTGAGCATTCTCATCCTCAAAAATATTCCCAAACCCAAGCACAGCCCAAAAGCCATGGAGCAGGGCTGATCGTAGACACTAAGGAGCTCTGGGTAGTCAGGATGGCGGTAGGCATGAAGGACTAGTGTTTGAGAGCCATGGAGGGGAGACCTTACAAATGTTTATGCTTTCTGAGTTCTTATGCAATCCAAAGGAAGAAGCCCCAAACCCCTAATCCAGCCCAGCAACACATGGTCCAGACTGAGAATGAATTTGATTAAAGTAAATGTAGTAAGTTGATCTTTCTGGATTCCATAGACTCCATCTCACCACACCTAAATGTGCTGGAGAGAGTATACTTGACACATCAGAGAGGAACTACACGAAGGGCGTGCTCGAGGGCAAACGCTTCCAGGAATAGGCTCAGGGTGCGAGGCTGTCCCAGAAGCACCCCGGGCCCAGAGTTCCAAGTAGTTACAGGACTGAGGCCAGTCCCTGGCCCTCCCTTCCAGATGACTGGACCTCCAGGAGGCATGTTGCTCAGAGTGGAGAGGCAGGTCAAGCCAGCTTGGGGGGCTCCTGGTCTCAGAGAAGACTCCACTACGTGTCTAAGTGGCACAGGTGTGTTGACACTTCCAGGCTCACAGGGTGGACTCTCAGACCAGGTCTATTCCATGATGCCTGGGGGTGAGGTCCAGGAGAGCCTTCTAGAAGGATCTGTAGTGTTCAGTCCCCAGGACCTTTGCCCTGTGGACAGGGGACCCAGC
The DNA here is from genome assembly GCA_028644305.1 of Xerus rutilus. Classification (NCBI taxonomy): domain Eukaryota; kingdom Metazoa; phylum Chordata; class Mammalia; order Rodentia; family Sciuridae; genus Xerus; species Xerus rutilus. Next base: position 78,087,399 of record CM053411.1, on the reverse strand, counting down.
AACACTGCTTCATGTCTCATCGCAAGGATTCAATATCATGGAGACTCGGAGTCTGGTATAATTAGATTTATTTTATTAAAGAAAATATTGTAACATAACTTTGCTTGTGCAACTTATTGGATGAATCAAACTTATTCCCACTGTGATTCAGTAAAAAGCTGTACTTGCACAAGACCCATGTCTGCCATAACTGATCTGCTCAGTCCCTTGTAAACACATGTGGGCGCTTTACAGCTTACAAAGGAATCGGTGCCCACTGGAGGAAGTAGTGTTCCCAAGTTCCCCAGAGGGTCACAGTCTACAGCTGATGCTCCCAGGAAGAGACTGATAGAGTATAAGAAAAAAATAATAATAATAACCATTCAGGACATTGTTGTTATTTTATGTCCTGAAGTAAATTGTCCCAGATGTGTCACTGCATTTCTAAAATACAAATAATCTAAAGATCCCATTTCAAGGAAAGAAATCCCTTCAAACCCACAGAATACGTTCATGGATTACCGGAGTCCATGGACATGTGAGACAAGTCCTCCTAGACGAACAGAGCTTTCCATGAAGAATGATCATCATAAGAGACATTTTTTTCCATAACTGGCAAAATCTTGTTATTAAAATAACTAGTATATGTATATTTAAGCTCCTGGGAAGGGTGCAGCCTCGGGAGTTCGCATGTGTGGGTTCCAGGGCCCTTGACCTTCTGCCATCTGCTGCCCTGTACTCCAGTGTGGCTGGTCACTCAGAATTCACAAGAGCTTGATGGTGCCCCACCTCAAGTTGGAACAGTTCCCCCGCGCGGGCACCGGAGGACCCGGACGTTGAGAGCTGAGCGGCCGCGTCTTTGGCAGGTTCAACTTCCCGCCCACTCCTTCCTGCTCTATCACCCATTCCTGTTGATTGTGCCAATGTACCTGCCAACACAGGCGTCCATCTTCAGGATCTTCGTGCATTGATTAGTATCTGTTCACTGTTGCACGGCGCTCACATCTCCTTGGTCCTCATGACAGCTGGTGGTTAAGATCCCCACATTGTCAGTGTGAGAAACAATGTTCAGGAACCTTAGAAGGAAGAGGGGATCAGCGTAGACCAGTGCTACTTGCAGGTCTCCAGGATCCTGGTCCCACTCTCATCTCTACCCAGCAGGGCTTTGGGGCAGCGGCTTCCCTGGAGCTGGACCCCATGGGATTAGGAAGAGGGCACAGGGGCGGTCAGGGAAGATTCCACTGCTAGTTCCTCAGACTTGCTGATCTCTTCTCATAAATCCACCTGCTGGCTTTGCCCGGCTTCTGGTCTGGCCCATCCTGCCTCGGAACCTCTCAACCTCCTGGCCTTTGGGCCAGAGGATAATTCAAAGCACAGATGAAAAGTGGGGTGCTTCCCCACGCCTCTGCTGTGCTCCCTCCCTCCCTTGTGTATCTCTGTCTTCTATCACCCTCCTCCCCTAGGTCGCCAGCTGTGACCCTGTGGAAATGTGAGCATGTGCTGCAGGACAGGGTCCTGTTTCAGGGACAGCCAGCTCATTTCTCAGCTGTGAGCTTTCCTTAGGGCGGGAGGAGGCTGGCTGTGAGCGACAAGCAACACCGCCCTTCATGTGGACCACTCCTCCAGGTCCACAGCAGGGTACCAGTGACCACATGAATGCAGATGAGAATACAAGTGCAGCATAATCTGACTGCTATCTAACATGGCTTGTAAAACCCCATGGGGCAATTCTAACTGGGGATCATTGTTTTCAACAATGTTTTCTTACAATGCACTAAAACCAAAACCAACCCAGATTTGCAGTGCTATTCCAAACATTGTTTTCTAAGGATTTAGTTCCTGCCAGCCTTGGACCAAGGAAAAGAAAAAAGAAAGAAATTGATGATTTGATGAGTCCCAAGTGAATGCATATTTACTCCAACTAAAGCCACAGTGAGGTGACAGAATCTGGCTTTCATTTAAACTAAAATCCTGCAAAATAATAATAATAATGCATCCAAGCACTGCAAACAATATTTTATAATTCTCTGAGAAACTTCTCCCCATCAAATTCTGGCAGGAATGTCTGCTTTGCTGAAGGAGCTGGAAATGCATTTGACTCCCCCCGAGTTATTAAACTCTTGCTTAATGGGCAGTGTGGCTGTAATAGGCCTCACATCTCTATCATCTCAGCAGCCCAGAAACCGCAGTCGGAGAAAACCTTCCAGAATAACTCTGGAGTGATGGGTCGGCCAGGAGGACTAACAGCTCCCGTGCCTGCAGTCCCCAAACCTCATGAGGAGTGACTCAGCCTCACCCTGTACTCAGTTATTGTTTCCTGACAGAAGTGGCCCATTTTTTCCAAACTCCATGTGGGGCAGAAAGGAGGAGAAGTAGGAAAGGAGCAACCCGTTAAGCCTCTGTTCCACACCACGTTGCTCTTGATAGTCATTTTAAAGAGAAAAATCATTACTTGGTGAAGCCAGCATGTCACCATTGCGTCATCCTGTGGTTGTGAAATGTGATGAAAGCAGTGTCTTCATGAGGAAGCCATGCTGACCTGGCGCTCCCACTGGCCTGTCAGCAGATCGCAATTTGCTAAGGAAATGCAAACTCTTTTCCTTCTGGTACCAGGGATTGAACCCAGGGTGTGTACCCACGGAGCAACATCCCTAGCCATTTTTATTTTTTATTTTGAGACAAGGTCTCACTAATTTACTTAGGGTCTCACCAAGTGACTGAGACTGGCCTCGTACTTGGCATCCTCCTGTCTCAGCCTCCTGATTTGCTGAGATTATAGGCGTCACACCCAATGGAAACATAAATTAAGTAGCCCCAAATGTATCCATCAGAATAACTAAAATAAATGTTAAGAAGAGATGGAAGAGCCCCAACGGAGCCAGTTCTGGCAAGGCTACGGAGGAGCATGTGTAGCTCTCCCTATTGCTGGTGGAACTTCAGAGTGGTATGACCTCTTCAGGAAACAGCTGGGCAGTTTTGATTTTTTTTTTTTTAAATGAAGTTTCAAGTACACTTTCTCTGTGATCCAGGAATCCCACTCCTCGATATTTACCCAAGAAAAACAAGACCATGTTCACATCGGACTTGTACATGAATAATTGTGCCGGCTTTATTCATAATAGCAACAGGAAACTCCCCAAGCATTCACCATAGGGAATAGATAAAAACAGGACTGTGTGCTCCTGCTCTCGAATCACAGTGGGTAAGGAAGAGGCATGTGCCGCAACGCCCACGCTACCGTGGATGACGGTCAGGAACATTTACCAAGGAAAGAAAGAAAATGGTCCCCAGGGCACCGTCCCAGTTGTGTGAAACTAAGAAAACTAAAATTAACACACAGTAAAGACAGACCAACGGCCAGCAGCCTTACTGCAGGGAGGAATCTGACTGCAGAGGGCAAGGGGTGGCCACAGTGGCAGTGCCTGAGTCAGCGTCACACTTGCCCAACCCATGGAACTCTGCACCCAAGGTGGGTAAACTGCAGTAGACGGTGTAGCTCAAGTGTTCCTATGAAAGGTCTCTGGAGTTCCTAAAGAGTTCTGAGGGGCTCCTCAAACCTGCTCTGGCCCAAGTCCTAATTTCTGTTCCCTCACTGCATGATCATGGCACTCTGCCACCTTGCTCCTTCAAGATCCCCTTCTTTGGGGCCTTTCAGGCACCCCTACCACTGCTGCTGCTTCACTTGTCCCTAGCTTTGGGAAGAGACCTGCTCCTCTCATGCTCCACAGCTCTGCTGAGTCCAAATGCCATGTTAAGGCTGCAAATGTGTAATTGCAGTTAAACCAGAGAACAGATGCCATTAAAGGTGGCTCCTCCCAGAGCTTATGATGTCTCTCTGGTACTAGCTCCTTGTTTCTATTCAAATATCTATCCCAGCAAAGATGCCTCCCTGCTCCTAGGAATGCCCTCACACAGAACCGTGGCCTGGAGTCCTCCCCGGCTACCACCAGCCCCGAAGAGGAAGGAGCTCCTCTCCTGGTTGCACATCCTCTCCCCCTACCCCCTCCCTTCTCATCCAAGAGCAGGTTCAAGTTCCAATCCACTTCTATAAGCCATAGTGGGATAGATCGTTTGTAACATTCAAAAGAAAATGACCCAGTGTATATTTTGCTGTAACCTTAACAAGACCATCTCAGTAGATCCTGCCCCAAGGCCTGGGCTTTCTGGCTTCAGCACATAGAGCCAGCACTGAGGACCACCAAGCCACGTCTCCCCCACACAGCACAAGTTGTCATGAGACCCTCACCCTACACACTCCACATTCCTTCAGGAGCACACAGGAACACACAGGCAGGTGCTCACTCTGTCACATGCTCAATCTTCTGGAAAGGGAAGGGATAGGTAGGGATGGGAGGGGGAGGAAGGAAAAGAAAAACAAAGGAAAGAACGATGTCCTAAGACGAGGAGAGCTGAATGCAAATGTCAGAAAATGCCAGGCACTCGAGGTGTGATGAACTCTGGGTTCTAACACCCAAATTCATTAGTTAATTAAGCATAGGAAGAGGAACATAGGGAGCAAGAGAGAGATGGAAAAGACAGACAAAGCCCTAGATTGTGGGTTGAGAAAATGCATTAGAAGTTAAAACTCCAATTTAGTGATCTTTAGACATGAGTGTGATATTTATCTATGCAGGGATGGATGGATGGATAGACAGGTAGGTAGGCAGGTAGGTAGATAGATAGATAGATATATAGATAGATAGATAGATAGATAGATAGATAGATAGGACATATATTCTTGTAAAGAATCCTGAATCCACACAAAATATATCTCTAGACCCTCAGAAGTGTCCATGAACATGGCTGCAGAGCAGTTGTCCAGCACAGGAAAGGTCTCCCTCTCAGTTCCACTGAAATGAAGCAATAGGACCTTAGGCATGTTCAGCTCCATGAGTGACAAACAGATCACACTGTGACCTCTTCATGACAAAGCTAACAGAGTCTGAGCTTAACAGTTGAGCATCATCCAGAATTTTAGAAAGAGCAGATATGGGAAGATTATAGACCAGGGTTTGTTGGGTTGTTTAATTTTTATTTTATTTTGGGTTTGGTTTACCTTTTGCCTCTGGCAAAGGAACGAGGTTGGGGTGAAACCTGGCATCTGTGGCATACCTAGTAAATAAAGGCATTTTGTAGGTATAGTACACATACCACCATATACAATTTGACACGTTCTGTTATTTAACTCAAGCAACAAGAGCAGAAATTGGAAATCATTGTATACTATTACAGAAGATGTGGATGGAGCTTAAAAAATCCCTGCAACACTTCAAATTATTTAAGTCTCCTAGCTCCTGTGCTTCCAGGAAGATTTGCTTTTTTCTCATTTCTTCTGTGAGTGTCTGTTTTGCCCCCTGGACTGTCCACTCCTCAAAGCCCTGTCATAGCTGGATTTTGTTCCCACCACACCCTCACAAAGGCCTTGGGCTTTGACGTAGCAGAGACTGCAGGGCTGTTGAGTGAGGAGGGAAGGGAGCATCTGTTGTGAATTTACACACGCAGCTCATGTCCAGAGGACTCAGGGATTTTCCCAGTGTGAGGAAATAAGGCCTACACCCTTCTCTCCTAAAACAGAAGCCAGAATATCACCTGCACCACCCCAGCACAGAACTGTGCAGTTATGAACGAGGACCTAAAAATAGTGTCGTCTGACAACAGCTTCATCTGACTAATGTGAGGCTCTTCAAGGCCTCCCTCTTGTAGACATGGGCAAAGCAGCACGTTCTCAGCCATCGTCTCACAGTCTTGGATGGAACTTCAGTAAAACAAAACCCAGCAGGAAGCCGCGCTAAATCTAAGCCCTGGTTACATAACATCGCCTAAGAACATGAGCACTTTTTAGATTAACTTGAGCGCCAGAGCTGAAGCTAGGAACATAATTATGGCTTATATTTTTGTTCACCTGTTTGACAGATAGTTACCAGGAAGAAACTGTCTCAGGCAAATGACAATTTAATTTTTAGAGAAGAATGAAAAAAGCTTGCCATGGGAACAAAAGGAGTTCCATTTTCCTTCCATTTCTGCCAATCTGCAATCCTTGATGGTAGGGACCTAACTCCAGCCTTAGTCCCCAGGGACACATGAGCTGTGAGTCCACCTCACAACTACACTCTCAGGTGACCTGCCTGAAAATGTCCCTAATCAGGATGACCACAACCTTGTAAGAACACACTTCAGTTAGCATTTACTGTCCTTCTGTGGAACAGACTGTTGTAGGTGCTGGAGATGCAGCAGTAAAGAAAATGAGGGAAATTGCAAAGAGGGCTCGTGGATCCTGCCTACCAGAAATGCAGGAATGTCTCCCACAAGCACTCTTGCGCATCACAGCCCTGTGGCGAGGATCTGTGCTCAATGAATTCTACACAAGCTGGGTGTGGTGGCACACGCCTGGAATCCCAGCAACTTGGGAAGCTGAAGTAGGTGGATCCCAAGTTCAAGACCAGTCTCAGCAACTTAGGCCCTAAGCAACTTAGCAAGACCCCATCTCAAAATAAAAAATAAAAATGGCTGGGGATATGACTCAGTGGTTAAGTAACCCTGGGTTCAATCCTCAGCACCAAAATAAATAGATAGATGATAGATAGATAGATAGATAGATAGATAGATAGATAGATAAAAATTAAAAAGAATTCTATAGAAAAATGAAGGAAAATGTGTCCACAGTAATTACCGGAACTATTGTATAGACCCTGAACTTCAAAGCTATTCGAGAATCTATGTGCACTTTTAAGCACATGGCCATTTCCTACCCCTTAGGCTGCATAGGACAAGGAATAAAAAGAGCTCTTTGTTAAAAAAAAAGAATGTCATCTAGTGTTTGTAATCTGGGAACCAGAGGCTGACTTAATGGCACAGGTTTAGTTGCTGAGCCAAATGGTTAGTTCTCAGTTCTCCTATTTTATTGATTTAGCAGCACCACCTGAAATTGTAGATCATATCTTCTCCTGGTTAGAGGTTTCACTTGCCTCTCAGGGCATCTCACTCTTTGTTTTCCTTTTATCCCTCCCATCATTCTCTCTCAGTTTCTTTGGATCGTTTTTTTCTTATCCTTAAGCTCTTCTAAATGGCAATGTTCCAAAGCTTCAGTCTAAGTCCTCTGCTCTTACTCGAGCTAACTGTGAGGAATCTCCTCCAATCTCGTGGTGTTAAATGCCAATTGTAGAGCCTTCACAGAATACCTGGGATCACATTTACCCCTCCACTATCTCAATGAAAATATGTGAATAAGATACAGAAAACAATGGTTTCTGAGCATTGTGCATCCACTAATCGTCAAGCTACCCTTCTCCAAAGAAGGAAATTACATGAGATAAGCCCCTATTCACTTCTCCTTTCTCCCTGGAGCATTTTCCAAATGGCCATGCAGGAAAGAGAGCCCAGGAAGAGAAAACAGCCTGCTGGGAGAATCAGACTTCAAATCTTGGGGGTAGTAATGTATCTGGGATGTCAGAGGTAGGTTAAAGGAGAAGAGCAGACCACAGGAAAGGATATCAAAGAAACCTGCATAAAGTGCATTTCCTTCCTTGGATGACATCCACAGCCATACACACAGGGCAAGGGTCCAGGAGGCCAGGAAGAGAGCACCCCCGGGTGTCCAACAGAGGCTTCAAGATCACCAACCCTGCAGAGATGTAGGGCTCTGGGCCCATCCAAACGCCCATCTTGGCCAACAATGCAAGCTTCAATAGTGACGATGCAGAGGCAATGTCACACAGTAATAATCGCATGCTAAGAAGGGGTGATACACTCCGTGACAAAGTTTCACTGAGGCAGACCTACTCTACGAAAGCCTGAGAGAGGTATGATCACACTAAAGTGGGTGGCCACACACCTAAGTTGGGTCAGGTAGAAAGTCGATATTGTTAGGAAATGATAAATCAGAAATGCCATGTTATGCAAAATGTCTAACACATAAAGGTAAACAATCAACAGGAAAAAGTGACTGATCATCGTATGATATTATTAGTAGAAGTATTCAAATACATGATCTAGCTGTGAGAGCTGGCTTAAGAGAACTTCAGAAAAGAAAATAATATATTAAAGATAATAGGGGGAAATAGACAGAAAAGATTTGATGATTTAACATTTGATAGAAAATATAAAAAAATCAAATGGGCATCCTAGAGCTGTAAATTGTAATATCTGAAATTAAGAACACAATAGATGATCTAACCATGAGTTTAGAGTGGCACAATATAACATTTATCAAACTGAAGAGAGGTCAATAGACATGGTTAGACTGAGGCAAGGAAAAAGAGGAAAAGAAAATAAGGTAATAAGAAAACAGAAAAACATCAGCAAAGAAAAAATGCCAGCAAACCTGAGTGGTAATAAATAGTAAAGGAAATTTTCAGGATTAAGAAAAATAACTCCATCTAGAAGCAAGTGAATGCAAAAAGGGGTGAGCGAGTCAAGAGAGTGAATGAACGGGGAGAGATGAGAACCTGCAGGGAGGAGTCAGAAACAATCCAACACTGCTCGAATGTGTCACCTAAAATGCTCGGTCTTTAATAAAATATATGAAACAAGCAAAGAAACAGCCAGGTGGGACCCATCTGCCCCTGCTTGATGGACATTGCCATTACCTCTAACCGTAGAAGATCAAGGAGCAAAGAAAAGGCCTGTGAGCCTCAAGTAAGCAGGGACTCTGCAGTGTTCCAGGGACCTCCACGTGCATTCTCGCCTGCCATGTTTCCTGGACACTGACTGCTTCCTGTTCGTGAATGTAAAATGCTTGTGTGCGAAGCAACTTATCTTCCGGAGACACCTGCCAGAACCCTTCACCCTGTTTCTCATGATATATGCATCTGATGCTTTTTAAACTTGCACCTCTAACTTTACATTCTCATTTGAACAGTATTTGATTATCTAAAACTCATTATAGTTGGTGCTTTTATTCATTCCACTCACTCTCATTTAATCTGCCCCTAACCCATCATGCATGCCATGTTGTTCAACAGAAAATCAGCAACAAGTCTGAATTAGGCAGGATTATAAGAACATCAGAAATGACAGTGATCCTTTAAACCCTGAAACATGGACTTGCCACAGGTATTAAAATAACAACGTTATCTTCGATAAGCACTCTTTATTCAGCACACTCATCTTCATAATTACCTAGTGATACGCATTCCCACTTACACTTCAGAGCAACAAGTCTTAGCTTGCTGAACGAGCTCCCCAAGCTGTGTATCTTGTGATGATGAAGGTCGCTATTCATTTGGTATATTAATGTCTCTTTCTCTTCTCTAACTGCCAGTCTCATAAGAAACTTGTGCTTGGAATTACATGTTAGGCTCCTTCAAAATGACTGATTCTTTTTCTTTTTCTTTTCCCCAATAAAACTTTATTTGCAAAAGTGGGTGGTAGCTGAATTTGGTCCAGGCTGTAGTTTGCCATCCCTGATACAGATTAAACAGCAAGTTGCTATATTTGCTTTCTCTGTAAATGTGTTTGTATATACACTTATATTTTTCTCTACCATTGAAAGATAAGTTGCAGTCATCATGGCACTATCCCTTTAATATCTCAGCATGAATCTCCTAAAAATAATCATATTTTCCTATATAACCATAATACCATTATTACAGCAAAAAAGTAGTAATTTTGTTTTTTTCATAAACCAACATAATATAATGGACAAAATGCATGAAAATCCTTGGATCTGCTCCTTAACAGTTAACCTATTGAACTGCTTCTATCCCTGTCTACCTATCCCGACTGATCCTTTTTCTTAATGACCAGCATCACCCCTGGAGCCTGGTGGCCAGTGGTGCTGCTGCCTCCCATCAGCCTCTGCTCCAGTCTCATCTGTCTCGGGTGTCCTGTTTGCAGGGCCAGGCTGCTCATTTCCATTCTCTGATCAGCCTCCTATCTGCAATTCCAACAAATTGGAAGTCCCAACATTGTCTTGCTACTGACATATCTAGTCCTTCAATGGCACTTACTGAATTATGGTAATGGCTTAACACGTGATGGAACAACTTTTTAAAAACTCACATTTAAATATTTACCATGCAATGCCAACATTCTGAGTATATCAAATACCTCTTAGACACAAGAAAATGTGTTTGGCAATCTCAACTGAACAAAGCGTTTTCAAACTCTCACAGCTGGGATGAATATGTTTAACATCAGAGTTACAGTGAAGGGGGATATTCTACCACATCAGTGAAAGAATCCAAGCCGCCAAAAGAGCACCAGAATTACTATGGAAAATCTTTAAATGGAAAAGACCTTGGGCATCACTCACTTTAGTACTGCCTCTTTGAAGTTTAGGAAATGATACTCTAACCAGAGGAGGGGGAACATCGGCCAGTTCACTGCAGGGCAGGATTAGACATCATTTCTCTTTCTGTGTTCCAGCCACCCTCTCCCTGGGCATCCCACCGTCCACACCTCCACCACAGTGTATCTGGGGTAGGAAGAGCACACGATGGCCCTTGCTTGCTTAAACACTTTTGATGACTACCTGTTTTCCAAGGAATCCTATACAGACTCCTTAGTGTGTTATTGAAGTCCTACACAACCTATGAGCAGTAAAATTTTGTGAATTTGTTAAACTTGCTGTGCTTCAGCTTTCATATTGGTTATAAGGATTAAATAAGTTAATGCATGAACAACTGTAATTATAAAGTATAATGCAAGTTAGTTAAGTTCCCCACTTACCAGTCACAGCAAGCTAAGGCCACGTGTTGTCAGCAGGTACCCTCAACACCTGTAGAGCTCAGGGGATGGGCCACTGCTGACTCTAATCCTCTGAACCCTGGTATTCTTGCCTTTCCTCTGCCTGACTGCATTTGTCCTCCCTTTCTTCACTTTGTTTTATCCCACATAAACCCCTATTTAGAGTGAGCATAACTGGCTCCCTGTCTAGAATAATTATTTGAAAGCAAGAATCACAACATTAAAATGTCTATAGCCCCTCCAAAAATTGGCAGAGCTCTTGGCACATAGTAGCCATAGAAATTACAAAAGCAGCTTTCCCCTTGGGGAACAAACTGGGATAAACACAAATAGCAGTCGATCAGCCACCACATGCCCCGCTATCCTCACCTGACCTCCATTCAGAGTAGATCCCAGATAAGGAGGCACCACCTTCACCCCTATCACTGTCGCCTGAACAGGCGGGTGGGCACAGAACTGGATACAGCCTGACCTGCACACTGAGCCAAGCAGCACCAAGACGAGGAGGCAAAGGCTGCTGCAGGACGTGTTGCTCCTGCTACAGGTGAGCCTGAGGAGAGACCCCAGACCTAGATGGCTTCCAGAGGAGAGGAGACAGGAAGTCCAAAGGCTGCACCAGCGCAGAAATAAGACAATGCTTTGTCCACTATGAACAGTAAGGGGTAAAATTTAACTAATACACATTGTTCTCTGCAATTTACAAACCTCTTGGTGCATTGTCCTATTTACTCCCTAAGCCAGTGTGACATCGGGAGTGCAGCGTGTTTAACATTCTAAAATTCCTACTGAAACAGACAAGGGGAGAATTTGAGTCTCACTTCCAGCATGACACTGTGTGAAACTCTTCATTTTTTTTTCCTCAGTGAAACTGGTGAAAATAATTTATTCAAAACAACAACAATGTGTGTAGAGATGATTCCAAATGCAAACATAAAACAAAGAAATAGTTATTCCCAATGTGCACTTCAATGGAGTGAGAGTAGCAGCAGTCCCAGGCTTTCAAGTCAAGAGTGTGCTCCTGCCTTCCCGGGGACGACAACTTCACTGGAGAGCCGCAGCCCAGAACACGTGGCTCCCTTTCCCTTTGCTTCTGGTCACAGGCTACCTCCCCAGGGGCTCAGAACAGCAGCACCTCTCCTGCCACCACTGAAGTTCTGCTGAGGCTACATTCTCCGCAAGTGAAGCCAAGCGGTGGTGGTGCACTCTGTGTCTAGCCTCCACTGTGCACAGAGCTCTACACTGAGCAGTGTATGGTGAGAGTCCCAGGGCCCTCAGGGTCCTTGTCCTGGCTCATAGCTGTATGTTACATGGTGGTGGAGGCAACCTGGAGGCCGAGGCCACTGGATACACCCAGACCAAGCACTATTTCTAATGTGGGTGGCAGAGAGACATTTGCGATTGTCTTCCCATGGTTCCAGAGCCATGTGTCAGGGATTTTGCCTTGGAGCATGAGAACTAGACATGCAGCCATGAGCTCCACATCCCCAGAGAGCTGAGAGAATATAGATGAGAAGTTCAAGCCTTAGGCTGCTTTCCAAAACAGTGGAGGTTGTGGTGAAAGTAATGGAGGGGAGAACAGCGGATTCATTGCAGGGTTAGTTTTCTGGAAGTTCGAGGAAAAGAGGCAGCTCAGAAGAAATCTGGGATCAAAACAAATCTCAAACATTGACCTGGGGACTACCCTCTCATGGAGACCACACTGGATTGGATCAGTCTGTTCATCACATGACCCAAGGCGGGGATGAACAGGAAGAGAACTCAGTAGCAACTAGTGGAGATGAACAGCTTGCTGTGGTCAGGGAAAGACACCAGTGAAGAGAATTCTGCCTGTACTTGTCGTCCACAGTGACTGTGGGCATGTCCAAGCCAATGCCTTTGAGCGGGTACCAGAGGTTTCACCCTGCAAGAGAGAAACAAACTTCATTAAATAATAGCTCTGGTCATTAAAATAAATCAAAGCAGATGGCAGCAACAAGCCCTGGATGGGGAACAATACCCAGAGATGCTCCATGTACTGATTAAATTATATGACATGCAAAGCAGAAGAAAGCAGTGACCCATGCAAGCAAAAAATTAGAAAAGTAGGGAAAGCAGCTTATGAGAGAAACCAGATAGGAGACAGAGACTTCAAAGAAGTCATTGCAACATTCGGTAGACTAAAGTAAACCACAATTTAAAAAGGAAAGCACGAGGACAATCATTCAACATGGGGACATCAAAAAATAGAAATTAAAGAAGCAGATGGAAACTCTACATTGAAATTCCAGTAACTGAAATAAATGTTTGAAAAACTTGCTAAAGGGGCTCAACAGTGGATATGAGCTGGTGAAAATACTTATTGGTAAACCCGAAAAAAGGCATTAGATATTATGCAGTCCAAAGAACAGGGAAAAAGTACTGTGAGAAAATGAATAAACTCACCGGATACAGGGATGCACACCTGTAATCCAGCTCTTTGGGAGGCTGAGACAGGAGACTCATGAGTTCAAAGCCAGCCTCAGCAATGATGAGGCACTAAGTGAACTCAGTGAGACCCTGTCTCTAAATAAAACACAAAATAGGGCTGGGGATGTGGTTCAGTGGTTGAGTGCCCCTGAGTTCAATCTCCAGTGTCAAAAAAAAAAAAAAAACTGAGGGAAATGTGGGGCACCATTAAATGCACCAAGATACATGTAATGTGATTAACTAAAGTAGAGGAGAAAAAGGAACCAAAAACATACGCAAAGTAATAATTACTGGAAAATTCCAAGATCTATTGAAAACATTAACATAGACACACAAACAAGCTCAACGAACACCAAGTAAAACAAATGAAAGAGAGCTTAAAAAGGGAGAAAAGAAAAGGAAAGAAAGATCATAGTAAAAAGGTTGAAAGTCAAAAACAGGGAGAAAATTTGAAAAGCAGCAAGGAAACCCTTTCCTCACTCACAGGTGAACTCTAGCGTGATTATCAGCCAACTCCTCTAAGAAACAGCTCAGGCCTGAAGGAAATGGGATGACGTGTCCAAAAGGCTCAGAAAAATCCAACAAGAATCTCATAGGCAATAAGCTGTCTTGGGGAAACAAACATGCAATAAAGATACTTCCAGAACACAAAACCAGAGTAAATTTGTTTCTAGAAGACCTGCCTTACAAGAAATAAACAAGAAGTTCTTTGAGCAAAACCAAATGACCCCAGACAATAATGTGAATCCATGTGATAAAACAAAGAACATCTACAAAGCTGATTATGTAAATATTAAAAAAACGCCATTTATGTATTTTTTCTTTTTTTCTTTTAACTGAAGCAATTGTAATTAATACATACATATATACACACAAATATCTGTACATATGTGCACGTGCGTATTAGAATACATGAAATAATATAATTGTATAATTTGTATAAATTATATAATTATAAAAAGTTCAAAACATAAGTAAAATATAAAATAATAAATGTATCCAACAAAAGAATACTAAAATGTATACATATACATACACACATGAACACACACACACACACATACACACACTAATACATTGGTTGGCTTATAACATATGAAAATATAATATATGTTTCAAAAATAGCACAAAGAAGATGGATGAGAGCAAAGTTGTATTAAGCTAAGAAAATGACCCAAATGATAACTGAAATCCTCAAGAGAGCAATTTTAAAATAGATAATAAATCAAATGATTTTTATGACAGAAGCTATATATACATACCAATTACCCTTTCTTCTCTCAGGTTATTTAAAAGACATAAAATTGCATAAAGTAAAAACTATAATGATGCATTTTGGGGTCTGTCGCTACAAGTGTAATATGTTAAACAATAATGTTGCAAAAAGAGGCAAATGGAGCTGTATAGATACAATGTTTCCATATCGCACTGGAATTGAGCTTGCATAAATCTAATAAGATATCTATGGGAAGAATCATTGCAACTAAGGAAATAACTCAAAATTACAATGAAAATTCATCGAGCAATTCAGAAGTGCTCTTAGAAAATATTCACTTAATTCAAAAGAAAGAACAGAATTAAAAGGAGGCTGTAGGACACTTAGAAAGCAGAAAGTAAACTGGCAGTCGTGAATCCAACTGAAACGATCAGCACTGAACATGAGTGGATGACACACTCCAGGCAAAAGGCAGCCATGTCAGCTGGTATTTTTTTAAAGCCAAGAAAAATGCTGTCTACAAGAGACACGCTTCAGATTCAAGGACACAAACAGATGGAAAGCGAAAGGATAGAAAGTGCGTAAGGCAGAAAAAAACCACAAGAGGTCTGGAGCAGCTGTATTAATATCAGACAAAAACATTTCTCTAAAAACTGCTACCAGAAATAAAGGTGGACATTGTATAATTGCAAAAGGGTCAGTACATGAGGAAAATATAACAATAGCAAATGTATTCACCAACAATGGAGCACTAAAATACATGACTCAGAATTTGAGAGCAGTGAAGGATTAAACAGACAAATTGACAATAATAATTGGAAATTTAAATACCATACTCTCAGTGATGAATCAAAGAACTAGGCAGAATATCAATAAGGAAATAAAAAGTTTTAGAACCATTATGAATCAGCTTAATGATGAGGTATTTATAGAATACACTATGCAACATCATTAGAAAATATGTCCAGAATGTTCATAGACACTGTCCATTGTAGACTAAAACCAAATTTTAAAACGACAGGGATAATAGAAAGTTTATTCTCTGATCACAATGAAATGAATACATAAGTAAATATCAGGAAAAAAATTGGAAAACTGAAAGATATTTGGAATTTAACTTTAAAAAAAAATCCCTAAATAAGCCGGGCATGGTGGCGCAAGCCTGTAATCCAGCACTTAGGGAGGCTGAGACAGGAGAATCGCAAGTTCAAAGCCAGCCTCAGCAACAGCGAGGCGCTAAGCAACTCAGTGAGACCTTGTCTCTACATAAAACACAAAACAGGGCTGGGGATGTGGCTCAGTGGTCAGGGGCCCCTGCGTTCAATCTCCAGTACCCAAAAAAAAAAATCCCTAAATAACCAGTGCATCAAAGAATAAATCACAAGGAAAATTAAAAAATATTTTGAAATGAATAGAAGACACAATATACTAAAACTTACAGAATGAAGGAATGGCATTTGTTAGAGGAAAGAAGAATGATCACAAATCAATAAACTAACATTGCAACTTAAAATACAATAAAAAATTGGCAAAATGAATCAAAGCGAGCAGTACTAAGAAAATAGAAAAGATTAAAACAGAAATCAATGAGATAGAAAACAGAAAAATAGTAGAGAAAAATCAGTGGAGTGTGGTCAGAGACAATGATGATGACCAGCACTGCAAAATCACAGTTATATAGGAGGGAAATATTTTCAGATCTACTGGCGTGTGGTGAATATAGTTCATGATTTTATATTGGGCATTTCAAAATTGTTAGTGTAATAAATTTCAAATTGTCCTGCCACATATAAACAAAGTATTTGAAATGATGGATTCATTAACTGCTTTGATTTAACTATCCCACAACATATTCATAAATAACAGCCTTATTTTCCATTTTATAAATGCATGTAAACGTAAGTTGCAAACTTAACAATAAAAATAAAATTTTTACAAAATCAATGGAACCAAAACTGCTTCTTTGAAAATATCAACAAAATTGGCAAACTTTTAGCTAGATTTACCAAGAAAGAGAAACAGAAGGCTCAAATTACTAAAGGCAGAAATGAAAAAGGAGATATTTCAGAAATAAAAATAACTAAGAGGGAGTACTGAAAGGAATAACCTGGGTATAGAAAAAGCAACAGATCAAATGGATGAGTCCCTAGGAAGGCACAAACTGCCAACAGAGGCTAAAATACAAAGAGACCATGTATATAGTCCTATTGTACATAAACAAGCAATCTAGGAACTACTCACAAAGAAAACCAGGCCTGGATGCCTTGACACTTAGCTCTACTAAATGTTTAAAAAAGAAGTAATGCCATTTTGTTACAAAGTCTTCTTTAAAAAATAGAATAGAAAAGAACATTTCCCAACTATTTCCATGTAGTGAAAATTACCATGATACCAAAATTGGACGATGACATCATAAGGAAAGGAAGCCACAGACTAACATCACCTATGAATATGATGCAAACATCATCATCAAAATAGTAGCAAACCATACTCCAGCAACAAACAAAAATAATCAAACATGACCAAGTGAGATTTATCCCAGGGAAGCAATGTCGGCTTAACATACTCAAACCAATTAATATACTATGCTCTGTCAATAAAGCAATAGACAATAGCCACATGAGTATTGCAATCAACAGAAAAAAACATTTGGACCAAATTCAATACCTTTTCAAAAAAAAAACACAGCACAAACAAATTTTAAAAATTCAGTAAACTAGGACTAAAAATAAATTTTCTCAATTTGATAAAAAAAATCTACGAAAAACTTAGAACTAATATCGCATTTAATGGTAGAAAATAAGATGATTTTCCCCTAAAAGCAGAGACAAAAAAAAAATCTCTCTTGCTTTCTTCAATTCAACATTGCAGTTAGTGTTCCATCCAGGATAATTAGACAAGTAAAAGAAATAAAAGTAATCAATATTGAAAAGAAAGAAATAACGCTAACAGTTATTCACAGATGACATGGTCATGTAAAAAATTAGGACTAATTAACATGCACAGCAAGATTGCAGAATACACAATAAATATACAAATATCAATTGTATTTCTAAACCTTTCCAATGAAAAAATCCAAAATACTAGGAAAATAATTCTATTTACAATAGCATCAAAAATAATAAAATTCTTGGGAACAAATTTTTAAAGCCTATGGAAAATATAAAACTTAAAAACATTGATGGAAGAGTAAAAATTTAAATGCAGGAAAATATTTCATGTTAACAGATTAAATGATCTAATATTATCAAGTTGGCAACACTTCCCAAATAGACCTACAAATTCAACAAATCCTCTCTTCAATTCCAGTGGCCTCTTTGTACAAATTAATAAACAGATACTAAATTTATGTGGAATTAACAGAGAATTCTGAAGTGTACACACACGTGCGCGCACACACACACGCGCACACACACACACACACACAGAGTCTCAAAATCTGATCTTTTACAAAGATGCCAAGATCATTCAGTAGAAAAACAATAGTCTTTTCAACCAACAATAGACACATTGGACCTTAACCTTACACCACACTATGGATTGGATATGTAGTGTCCCCTAAGAGCTCACGTGTGAGGCAATGCAAGAAGGTTCAGGAGAAATGACTGAGTTGTTAAGAGTCTTAACCCAACCAGTGATTTAACCCCCTGATAGGGATTAACTGAGTGGTAACTAAAGTGGTGGGGTGTGGCTGAAGGAGGCAGGCATTGGAGGCGTGGCTTTGGGGTATATATTTGTATTTGGCAAGTGGAGTCTCTCTCTCTCTCTCTCTGCTCTTTGATCAGCATGTGAGCTGCTTCCCTCTGCCATACTCTGCCATGATGTTCAGACTCACCTTGAGCCCTGAGGAATGGAGTCTGCTGTCTATGGACTGAGATGTCTGAAACCGTGAGCCCCTAAATAAACTTTTCCTCCTCTACAATTGTGCAGTTTGGGTCCTTTAGTCACCACAGTGAAAAAGCCAACTAAAATCTCACATGTAAAAATTAACTCAAAATCTATAAATACCTAAGTGTAAGAGCCAAAATTATAAAACTATAAGAAAAAAAGGGGAGGACTCCTTTATGACATTGAACTTGACAATACATTTAAATATGACACCATAGCATCAGTAACAAAAGATTAATAAATTGGACTTCATCAAAATTTGTGCTTCAAATATCACATCAGAAAACACTGATGTAAAAACACTCCGAATATAGGAGAAAGTATTTACAAATCATTTATGCAATAAGGAACTTGTGTCTAGAATATATAAAAGCTACTATAATTCAATAAAAACTATGCAAATAGCACAATTAAAAATGGACAAAACTCTCAATAGATATTTCACCCAGGAAGATATACAAATGGTCAATAAACACATGAAGGGATCTTCAATGTCGTTCACCATCAGGGAAATACAAATTAAAATCCCAATGAGATTCCACTTCACATCTTCTCAGATAACTAGAACCAAGAATTTGGATTACAAGTGGTGACGGGGTGTGACAAGATCAGGACCCTCGTGTACTACTGCTAAGAATGCAAGATTACGCAGTCAGTATGAAACAGCCCGGCATTTCCTGCTCAGGTGGTTCAGTATGAAGTTAGCAGAAACTCCACTCTAGTTATACACCCAAGTGCAATAAAACCACATGCTCACACACTAACAGGTGCCTAAATGTCTGTGGCAGCAGTATTCAGGGCAGCCAAGATGCAGCAGCGACTCCTGCACCTGCCAGCCAACGAGGGGGTAAACAAAGTGGCTTGTAACCACCCACAGGCTTATTATTCAGCCCCCAGATGAATGGAGTGCAGCGGAGACCTCGGGATGAGCCTGGAATACACTGTGCTAAGTGAAAGGGGCGGGCCAGAGGAGACGGCGTGCCACCTGATTCCATCCGTATGGAAGGCCCAGGACAGGCAAACCTACAGCGACAGAAGAAGAGGGCAAGGGGGGTGGAGCAGGTGGGTTGTGGCTGAGTGGACAGGTTTGCCTGGGAGGTGAGGGAAAGGTCCTGAGACCCTGCTGGTGCTTAGTGTGTCTATGAATGTATCGCCACCGTGGAATTACACTGTGAGTGGCGAAGTGTGCGGGGTGTGAATGACATCCCAACACAGGGGGTCTCCAAGGTTGTTAGAAGATCAGATCTTACTGCTGACCTACAAATTAGCAAGTGAAACTGGCATTTTGTCAAAAGCTTCTGTGATGGCCTAGAAGGGGACTAACCCTCCAGAAATGTGGGCCTCCTTCCAAAACAGGTGACCATGTGTTGGCCCACGGAGATGCACTGAGGGATAGCCATTGCACAAATATTGACTGCAATGTGACTTATGTCCCGGGTCATTTTGGATGGGATACTGAGTCCAAATAGACAATATTGTGTTCCCTGAACCAAGTCTTTGACAAAAATTCCTTCCATGCTTCTTATACTTTCCTAGATACAAAGTAAATACAAAGTAAATTATTACTCAACTGAATTTTGGGCTAACACACAGGAAAAGGAAAGCATATCTGAAATGTTTTGCATTCTAATAATAAAAATCATAATTTCTGCATAATCTTGAAAAAATTGGGGGGAGATATGAGGGTGGAGAAGACAAGAAGCTTTGATAAAGGCAAATGCTTGCCCTGTGCATTCTGTCATCAAGAATGTAGCTAAAAATGCACCTGTGAACAAATGCCAGTATTTAAACTAGGTGCAAGCTAAAGAGATGACCCAAATCCAGGGGAGTCCTCAGACTGGGACTGCAGCAACAAGTGTCTTGGTGTACAGTTTATTCTTAGAGCAGGAATTAGCACAGGGATGTGTCAATAGGAACATTTTAAATATGCAAGGATATTTCTGTGCCTTTGCTTTTCTAGCAAAGTTCTTAGAAAAGTATCACTTCATCCAATTGCTCCTCCCAGGTTTGATATTTGGCAATTTTGCCAGAGCATTGAGATGCCAGGTAATGTACACTAATCTTGAGACCTCACTTTCATGTCCACTGATGTTGGCTGCTCAAGCAGCTCTCATATCTCACAGAAATGTCTGATTTATTGCTACTACATCACTGAAAACATGAACAAGTAGCAAAAAACTGAAAGACCACAGGTTCATAAGGGACTTTGAATACTGTTCTAAATAAATTTACTGATACATAAAATGAAGCTAAAACTCCGGTCACTCCTGTATCACAGAGTTGTTAGTATGAAAATGAGATTAAATAAAAAATAAGGTAAGAAAGTAACACAATGTTTAGAAGGACCTAGAAGAGATTCACTTTTACTTAAGGGAAAAAAAAATAGTAATGATTCCAAAGCACATGGAGGGAAGGAAGGGCTGACTTCAAATCCTCCAACCAAGAGTGTACTGATGATGAGCATCGTAAGAGTTGCTTGTGGAACCTCTCTGAAGGCAGGGAATAATCTCTCACCATTGTTTCCTTTCATCTCTTTCTTATGGTATGCAAATCTCATTAAAATCCATATGCAAGTTTCACACATTGCATGCTGGGGGCATGTGAGGCCTGTTTCCTCGATGGTGCTGCTTCTTAAGAATGCAAGGAAAGATACAAAATGATCAGTTCATTAAATTCTGGTGAAAGTGACAGGAGGAAGCAGCCCTGAGTCCTCACTGCTCAGCAGGAGCTGTGGCTTCCCCTCTCGCCAAGGCCCGGGTGATCTGTCGGCAGGTGATGTCCACCAGTCAGGTCTCCAATGACCTTCCCTTAGTGTCCCCCTCATTCTGCAAGGCCAGCATCCACCAGTGGGTAATTGGTACCCAGCTGAGGAAGACACAGGAGAGCCACAGGGTGGTCTTTATGG
The DNA here is from genome assembly GCA_028644305.1 of Xerus rutilus. Lineage (NCBI taxonomy): Eukaryota > Metazoa > Chordata > Mammalia > Rodentia > Sciuridae > Xerus > Xerus rutilus. The sequence continues at coordinate 78,066,280 of CM053411.1, read as the reverse complement.
GTGAGGACAAAGACATCTGTGGCCAGAGACCAGTCACTGCTGCACCTAAGGAAGAGAAGCCGGTGACGTAGCCTTTGTGGCTGGGAGGCACTGTGGGCTGGGGCAGCCTGGGAGAAGTCTCTGCTGTTCTCACTGTAGCCTGATTTCAGGACATATCTGAAGAGTCCCAGGCACAGTGCTTGATTTGGGACAAAAATGTCCCCTGGGCTGAATATCTCATCTGAACTTAATTATTGTAATCAACGGTACCTGAACAGGTCCAGCTTGAGGAAGTATTTTTCTCATTGTCTTTTTTTTTTTTTTTCAAGGTTTAATGAACTTCCATTTAACAGTATTTATAACAGAAACAACAGATACCAATTGTCCATTGGGGAGCAGATGCTTTAAAGTGGGAGCCACAAGGCCGGCACCCCTTAGGGCAAGCCAATCAGTTTCCCTTCCCACACCTCCAGGACCCTGGCTGGGAAGGTATAGTCATGCCCCATCTCTACCAACATCCTCCCTAGGTACAATGCCAGATGGCTTCTGGAGGTAAAGTTTAAAAGTGGCACCCGGGGCAGAGAACCCCAACAGCAAGGGGTTGAGATGCTGGCCTTTCCTCTAAGGTTCACAATTATCAGAATCTTTCTGCTGGGCTGCAGGAGGCTCATGGGAATTCCACAGTCAACATACAACTCCAGGGGCAAAGGCACCCTACAGGAAGCGGCCTCCATGAAGCCCTCAGAGCACCTCCAAGGAGGCAGCTGCTCTAGGCACAGCATGGCCCATAGCAGAATCCACATCCACCTCTGTGCCCACCCAATAACCCAGGACCCTGACCTGGGGACAGAGCTTGGGGAGAAGGGGTCTCTGGGAGTACATTCAATGCATAGCCCAGTAGGGTCTCAGACCAACTCTTGTAAGAGGAACTTTTTCCTTCCCACGAAAATACCATTGAGGCCAGGGCCTGAGCCATCTCCCAGGCACTTACAACACAGATCACGCCTGCTCCCAGGGGCTCACCTCCCTCAGCTCCTGCAGACCTTGCTTCAAAGCTATTCAGAGTTCCCCAGAACTAAGTCCTGCCCAGGCAGATAAGATTTCAGTGTGCTCAGCTGTGGCCTGGGTTCTGCTTTTTTCTTTGAGGTATTTTTACCTGGCCTGAAATCTGGATTGAATTTAATTGTTTTTCATTTACACAGAAAGGAGGGAACACAGGGAAAAGAAGTAGAATCTCCTTTGGCAGATTATAGGATAAGTCATTTATCCTGTAGGCTAAAAGTTACCCAAATTAGTATCCCAAAGCAATGAATTAGAATAGTCCACAGTTATATAAATCTTTTAATTCTGTGACTTCTACTATTAGTGTCTAATCTTTCTATTATTTTCCTAAATTTCAAACTTTAAGAGCCCACTTTTCCTATGATTAGAGACCTCCCTGGACTGTGTGAATCGTATGTTCTCAGATCCTGGCCTTACCAAAACCTTCCAAGCTGCTTTGCTAAGGATTTGAAGTCACAGACTCATTCTTTCTTTAAGATACTCACTCTAGAATCACAGAAGAAACTTCATAGAAACAAGGGAAAGCCTGGAATGTGATGTCAAACAAAGAAAAAAACTAAAGGAAGAACTAAATGAATGCTCTGAAAATATTGCTTCTTAAATAGACAACTGAACGAAACCATTTTTCAGAAGTCTGCATTTAAAATGTAAACAGATCTTCAGATTTCCCCTGAGTCTTTCAGTATATTAACACATTCTCTTGAAGCTTCAAGTTTAGTTTTTGAAAAATTAGCCCCCCAAAATAGCACATTGAACCTCAGAAGAATCCTTTAATGTACTCTCTCCCTGAGGATGAAATTTCATTATTTAGAGGCCAAGATGAAAGATAGTGAAGGTAAGTTTGCATTAAGCCCAAAAGAACACTGTTGAATTCAATCATTAGTTTTCACAAAGAGTTTACATTCATATTTAAGATTAGCCTAGGATGAAAAGTGACAGATTCTAACTTTAATAAGCTTGGGGATGTCCAAAAGTGGAATCCCACTTTAAAGATTCAGTTTTACTTTTTGTTATATGAATTTTACACATATTTACACAAAGGAGGTTAAGATAATTTGCAACATTGGCTGAAATTCACATGGAGTGTGTATATCAAGGAGGATTTAAATGAAGCTTGTTCCTGCTCACTGCAAACTTTAAAGTAACAAGCATTCCTGACAGAGTTTGAAGATTCATTCGAATAGATATGCCTGCACAGGGCACATACTACACACCAGGGATCCTGGGGTACAAAAATGACTAGGCTTTATTCAGGATATCAAGTTGCTCATAAACTTGTGGGTAGATATGATATGCATAAAAATAGTACATGTGGAAATGGCTAAAATATAGGCTACATTTGTTGGAAATCTGAGCAGAGAAAGGTCACTGGGGTGGGTGGGGGCTATGATTAGAGATCATTGAGAACAGCCAGAGTCAGGCCTTAAGAAAAGTGTCCCCTAAGGCAGTTCTAACGCTGCAGCAGGTGCAGGTGGAAGTTGGAGGCGCCTAGGAGGGGGAGTGGCCTGCAAATGCAAGCATTGCTGGGCGCTGGGGTCTCAACCCTGATGACCAGGGAGACAGAATCAGGCAGGTAAGGGAACCTGCCAGGAGGCTTTTATCTGGGCTTCCTTTTAGGCAGGGAGACACAGCTCCAACAAGAAGGTACCCAGCTGGCTTCCTGAGTGACAGAAGGTGGCTCTTTTACTGCTAATTGCAGAATTAGCAATGCTCTTTAGCATACCTAAAGGTAATGCTCCTTACCTGTAGGTATGTCGCCTCCAGAATCTTTCCTTGTGCTAAAGGGAAACTCCTTCAGTGTTTCAAGAGAAAACATGTAGGGTCTCCTGACCTCCATGCTGCCAAAGCTGACCCTGGCTGAGCGTGGCACACACCAAACCTCCTGGGGCTGCTGTCAGCCACGAGCCACGCCCAGACCTGCATTTGCCCTTTGTCCCTGTGGTGGTCCCTGTGTCCCAAGCACTAAGGAAAGCAGGGAGGTACAAGGAGTCCTAGGGAAAGGGGGGGTAATAAGAATCCCTCATTTCCCGTTTCCAAGTCCATCCACCCATTTGATTCACACAATAGAAACGACAACAGAGACCCTTAGGTTTAAAAGAAACTAAATATCTTGCAACAAATAGTTCTCACACTTAGTAAGTAAGAGGACCAAATTTAAACCTAGGACTCTGACTCAAGCAGGATTTCCTCCACACTGTGCCACCGAAAGGGAGGCAGGAGACAAGGACTAAGGAACGTGAAGGGTTTGGAAGAAGATTAAACTAGGTGCAAGAGGAAACTTGAATTCACTGACAAAAATGGATATGCCCTGAGGTTTCCTTTCTTTGAATTTCCTCATACTTTAAAACTTCATGAAGTTGTGGTTGTGGATTGATTAATGAGCTGAGATTTAATTCCTCCCCATCCAAGATGGCAGCCAGGCAATATGGTATCTTGAGGCCAGAATGTTCTCTCCATAAGGCAGGGACTCACACTTGAAGGACTAATGGAGAGGATAGTTTCTCCTGCCATTCAAACTCTCAATTCTTTGCAGGATATAAAGCAGAAGTTTGGACCATTTTTTAAGGATGGGATTTTGGGAATGCCACAGGTACGTTCATAGTTTCCATGTTTTAATAGGTTATCTCTCATAATTTATGCCAACATAGTCTATCCACAAGGGTTAGCACCTACGTTGCAGGTCATTGTACTTAGCATGTACTAGAAGAGAAACAGATAATAGCTTTTTTTCCTCCATTATCTTTTGCAAATGATATTTGACTTCCAGAATGAAATATTTTATCACAATCCTCTTTCAGAGCAGCTGCTCTTAAACAAGTCTGGACATTTCAATCACTTGTGGGGCTTAATTTTAAAAGTTGTCTTCTTCCTGCCACCCATCTCTGTGGGGGTGATTCCCACTGATTCTGTTAGTTGTGATTCCCCAAGTGATTCTCATGATCAGGGAGCATTAAAAGTAGCAAATTAGAGTATCCTATCCAAGGCAGCATCTGTTCAAATGCATTAGAAATAAGTCCTTAAAGGATAATTAATGCTTTCATAATGGTTAAATAAAAAGATGAAATTGGATGCATGTAATTCAGAGGTATATATGTTATGGAAAAGAAGAGGCAACCGTGAGCCTGAGAAGTCATAGTCTTGGAGTATGGTCAGGGCTAGGGTCAGGGTTGGTGACTAGAATAGAAATAAAGTGCTATAAACATTCCCAGATAAGTTTTGGGCTCCTTGAAAGCCCTTCCTTCCCCCTGGAAGGGGATGGCAGCTTTTGAGACATTGCTCTGTCGCTCTGTGTATTTGCTAGCAAACCAGCAAAACTTCTTTTTCCTTTTTCTCTAAACCTTGTCCTCATGGTTTGGATTGGCACTCAGAACAAGGACCAAGGTTTTAGTATCAAGGGAATAGGAGGTAAAAATCATTTATACTTCAATTTTTCCTAATATCAAAAACAAGTATAACTTTAAATAATTTTATGAAATATTGAGCCTTGAAAACTTGAAGGTCAGATGATGTGTTCAAACCCATGAAGAAGAATGTTCTGTGTGTCACTCAAACTCCTCCAATGCAGATGAGGTCATGGGAGGGTGCAGTTGGGGTGGTGGCCTTAGCAAAAGACCTCCCAAGTCACTGGGAGACACTGGTCTCTGCAGTTTCTCCTCCTCAACTCTCATTACAAGATCAGATCACCATTTCGGAGAAGAGGACTTATTTTTGTTTCTAAAGACTTTTCATATTATTATTTGCAGATAGTTCTATCATAGTCTCTTCATAGTAGATAATAATGAACTCAAAGATACTGAGGTTTGTCCTCCAATGACCTTATCCGTCTGCCTCCACTCATCCAACGAGCTACATTTTAGAGACTATATTTACATATATTTCCAGATGTAATCATCGTAACAGCTTCTGCCTCATTATTTCTATTTAGTATATAGAAAAGAAAATTGAAATAGTCTAAGTACTTCATGCACACACATGGACTTGGAGGTTGCTTTCCCTTGAATCACCGCTCTGAAGCCATTGCAGATCCAAAGCCACCCCCACGTTCCAACAATGGCTTGAGAGCACCACTGAGCAGAGGGCTAGGCACAGTGACCAGGTAGTAGACAGCAAAAGCACAACCCAACCTCAGTGCTCATAAGCCCAGGGTTCCCTAGGGAGGAAAGTCTTTAACTGGTAATTTGCAAAACAGGACAGCTGGTGTGGTAAAGCAGAAACAGTTCAGAAAACAAACTTCCCAAGATGTGCAATGATGGAGAGAAGGAGAAAGAGACTTAAGAGACTTGCTTAAACCATCACCAGAGTAAAGTCCCTCCAGTTCTGCAAGTGACTGAGGTGAGTTGGCCACTGTGGAGGATGAGGACTTGGAAACTAGAATGACCCTGGAGAAGAGACCTGAGAAGCAAAGCATGCAGCCATGGAGGGCACAGCAGGACCTTCAGGTCCAATCAGTCTGTGCAATTCTCTGGGTGTGGCAGCCCCCCACCTCACACAGCCTGGAGTCCCTTCCCTGCCCATACTGCTTCTGAGTGCTCTTGGATCAAATAGCACTTGGTTCTGCATAAATTCCCTCACCACCACTTACTGGTATTAGAGTGTTTGTCACCTGGACTCTCGTCGCTGTGAGCATGTGTGGGGACAGAGGATGCAGGACTCCAGTGTAAGGGAGGCTGCTCCAAGAGGAAGCCTGTCTGCACCCATGACGAACTCAGGGTGGCTGGAGCTTCCTCCTCTCTGACCTCTCCCTGGTACTTACATCTATTTCATCAGAATTTGGGAAGAAGATTGTACAATTATAGAACAATGCAAAAAATATCAGATGTGATGTGCCACAAAGGCAAGGTATCCAAAATAAATACAGAATCGATAATTAGTTTTATTTCAAGAGTTGGTTCCCACTACGATTACTTCTGGACCTTTTCACCAAAGATCATAATTTAATTAATTGTATCACCTGTGGAGAAAATCTGGTGTCTTAGGTACATAATCCAAGCGATTCATTTAATTTTTAGTAGATAGCCTTATTTATTCTGTATTTCTGAATACTGAGATAGTCTGATGATATAACTCAAATAATTAAAAGTTTCATCATATACACAAAAACTTAGTTTTAAAATTAAAACGTTTTCTGCAGAGTATTGTGTAGCATGTTTATTAATGTTCCTTCTGTAAATTCAAATGGCATTGCTAACAGCTTAACCCATTCCTGAGAGACGCCGCTAATCACGCTTGTTGAGCTCCACAGTAACACCAGTTGCTGCAAAGCCTCCCGCACGGCACATCACTGTGCTCCTCTTCAAGGGACAAGCATGTCTTCAGCCTTGTGTCTTTTGCTCTGAAGAGTCTGTGTTTTCTTTTCATGCGGTGTTGGGGATGGAACCCAGAGCCCGGCACATGCAAGGCCAACACTCCCACAAGCTACACCCCAGCCTTTTTTATTTTATTTCAAGACAGCGTCTCACTGTTTCCCAGCCTAGCCTTGGACTTGCAGTCTCCCTTCCTCATCCCACCCTCCCTCCCCGCCAGTCTCTGGGATTACAGGAGTGCCTCACCGCGTCCAGCTGTGTCTTCTCCTTTAAAATGTGTTACAGCTGGCATGGTGGCACACACCTGGAATCCCAATGGCTCAGGAGGCTGAGGCAGGAAGATCGCAAGTTCAAAGCCATTCTTGCAAAAGCGAGTGGTAAGCAACTCAGTGAGACCTTGTCTCTAAATAAAATACAAAATAGGGCTGAGGATGTGTCTCAATGGTCATGCGCCCCTGAGTTTAATCCCCAGTACCAAAAAAAAAAAGTCACAACATATTGACTCTTGCTTTGTTGATGCAGGAATCAAGCCCCACAACTACCCGTGTCTTCCTGTGAACTCTAATGAACAGCTGTTTGGATGTGACAGCTAAGGCCAGATTAAGCAGGTGAAGCTATTGCCCAATGGGTTTTCATAATAGGGAGTTTGCATGAGTTAATACATGGATGCAGAGGTTCATAGTCTCACTGGGCTTCTTTAAGGTTCTTCCAAGAGTTAGCAGGTAAGACTGCCAGAGGAGTGACTGAGATGACAGTGGACTCTGCATTGTCCTTCACTATCCATATGCTCAAAAGGGGAGGATCATTTGGCGGCAGCTCCACTGACTTGTCTACAAAGGCTAAATGCTCTATTGTAGTTATCCTTCAAAACATGTGCCTACATCTCATGACAGAGCCAGGCAAGTGACATTGATAGGTACAATTCTGTCACTGTCAGTTATCTTGCTGAGGAGGATACAATATATGAACAATGGACTTCAGAAAGATCCCTAAGCTGCCAGGGGCCCGAACCATTGTTGAAAGCCCTTAGTATGGGCAGCTCCCTGCCTGGGAAGAGAACTGACTGTGTTGCAAACAAGGGAGGGGCTGGGCCTGAGTGGGCGGTGCTGGTGACTGATAAGGAAGGGCCAGCCGCGCCCAACTGCAATGACAGTCCAGCAAGCACTGGAGCGAAGCTCATGCTGCAAAGCTAGGAATGGGTGCAGCTAAAATAGCCCATCAGATTAAAGGGATGGCGAGAACCCTGTGAGCTCCGGAAGTGGGCAAGGGCCATGGAAATTGCTGCAATGGCCCCTGAACGAGGCTTTCCCGGAACGCAGTCCCCATGGCCCCTCGGGCCCTGATTCTAGGACACTGGGAAGAGAGAGGACATGTTCCCTGCCAAGTTCTGAAAAACAAGCCCTGGGCCATGGGCGCTCAGCAAGGACTGGTGCCCTTTCTAACATGTTTAGAGAGTGGATGAGAATTGGCTTTATGGTGTTATCTTTAGAGAAATTGAATTCATTTTTTATTGATTGCTCTCAAAACTCCACCTATGGCATGTTACCTGGTCACCTTCTCTGTCCTCCAAGGAGGGGCCATGGGCAGCAGAGCTTGGAGTTTTGCCTGACGATGACACTTTAATGTCCAGGCAGTTTGTCATCTCCTCGGATTTCTCCCTGCACTGAGCCCATGTTTTTTTGCAGCTCCTCAGAGGTCAGACCAGAATTGTAAGCGAGGTTAAAGATGGATTCCGAATCAGTGATAGTGGTGCAGGTGGGGGCAGTCCTGGGAAAAGGTGAGGCAGGGGACATGGGGCCTCATGACGAGGCCTGGCCCGGTGGCTGTCTGGTCCCGGATGTGTGTGATGTATCCCTCAATGGTCAGTGTTTCAGAAAAATCCAATTTGGCTTCAGATTGAAAAGCTTACATACTTGGGATACTTTGTGGGAGAAAAACTCTCACAAAGAGGGCAACTCTTCCTGGGTGTTTCCATATGCTTCCATAGCCAAAAATACCATGAAGGGGGTAGGGGATGGGGCAGTGTTTCTTGGTGTGTGTTCACAAAATATGGTCAAGTGTGTTGATGTGTAGACCATTCGTGAATTTTGACTGTGACATCGATTCAAAAGTCACTTGCTCAGTTTTCCATGACTCGGCACTGAGTGAGCATCCCGCGCACACGCCCAGACCACTTCGGCACTCTCAGGCAGCCGCCAGCCTACATGGAGAGGTGCAGGAGTGTCTGCTCACACCGTACTTGGGCAGAAAAGTGCACAAAACCTGGGAAGTCACCAAGAGGACACCAGGGGCACTCCCAGGAGGTCCACGGGGACTTCATGGAATGAGACCAGCAGGCACAGGCTGAAAGAATGCCATAGATTTATGAGACACGGGGTCAGAAGCCCAGCAGAAAAGTAGGCAGTGACCAGAGTGTGGGCAAGTGTTCCCTTTCACACTGCATGATCCTGACCTGTTGTAATAAGGAGCTTCAGAGCACAAGAGGGAAACGTGCAGCTTTGGTTGTGAGGGTCAGTTTGGGACAGGATGAAGCCTGCTGTGGGGAAGGCGGGGTGTGGGACAGTCTCAGTCAGGATCCCTGGCAAAGTGAGATGGAGACATTTGCAGTGGAACAAAGAAGGAGTCAGAGATGTCTAAATGGGGATGAAATTCCTGGTGACTGATTGGATGTGGGGGAAGTGGAAAGAGAGAAATCCAGGCTAACACATTTGGGAGTAAATAATACTCACAGATGTAAGAAGAGAGGGGAATGAAGAGTGAAAACAACCCCACCTTCTGAGCACTTGCTGGTGTCGGCCATATTGAAACTTCTGCCCAGGTGTACCTGCCTCATCTAGACCACAGCCCTGTGAAGGAGGGCAGGAGGCTGGCGAGGCTCAGGGAAGTTCAGCGACTCTCCCAGACATTCAACTTCTAAATGGCAGCAAGCCCAAAAGATCCCTGTCTTGTTGGGTCCTGCAGTCACCTGACTCCTAACCACTGGGCACACTGTATGGCGAGGCCGTTCCTCTCGTAGGCCTCTCTCCCCAACCTAATCCAATGTCTTTAAGGGAAAGATCTGTATCCTTTCTGTTTTGCATTTCCTCAATATCTAAGTGCTCACCCACTGTGCAGCAGGTATGAAATACAAGCCTGTGGTTTGGACAGGACTGAGCGGGGGCCATAGAGCTGGCGGGGAGCTGCTAGTGACCACAGTTGCACCATTTATTGGAAACGCTCCTTGGAATTCCTTATTCACTCGGGATTATTCTGACCTAGAGAGAAGCATGATTCAAATAATGAGAGTGACCAAGAAGGCAATCCCAGGGGCTCAAAGGAGCACACACTGTCCCTACACCCACATCTCGGAGGTCTCGGCCGCTCTACACCCTGGACACAAGATCTGGCCTGCTGAATGCTTTCATGTCCTTGCCAGGTGTTCCCCTTGAAGTTCTGCCCAGGGGGCTAAAGAGGAATGCAGGAGGAGGAGCAGGGACTGGCAGCCTCCTGGTAGGCCTCCTGTTCTTGTCCACACCACCCAGCAGTGGCCCTTCACCATGCCACTGCGTAATTGGTTGTTCCTTCTTTCAACACTTGGGAACCAGTGTCTGTGTGCTGCCCTTGATGGCAATCGGTGCCCCACCTCAAGCTCAGAACCAGCAACTATTTTCTCTTCCCTAAGTTCCCTCTACCCTCTCAACCCTTGATCTCCTGCCTCCTTAGCCTTGACCTCTACCCCAAGCCCCCTCCACCCTCCCAAGCCTTGACCTGTAGATCTACACCAAGCTCCTCTACCTTTCCGGCCTCACAGGTTCCTCTGCCTCGCCATACTCCAGTGCCTGTCCAACTATTTCCCTGAATTACACTCTCTCTGTGAAAATAACTGCATGATCCCTGTTGTTCTGGCTAAGCCATGACTGACAGAGGCATAGGGGGTTTATTCTCCTCCTTTGTGGCCTATGGAGTGGGGGACTCCTCCAGCAAGCAATTCTCAGCACCTGGATGGCAAACTCTTTGGCCTGATAAAGCGCCCCAGGTCCACTTGGGAAGGTGCACTTCCCTAGCCCTGGGCTAAAAGGAGCACTTCCCCAGCCCTGAATGCTGGGACACCAAAAAGGATTTTTTTTCCACCAGAAAGGATTAGCTCTGCTGCTTCTCTTTGCTGGGTATTCACTGACCTAGCATGTTGAATATCAGAGAATAATAGAAGAACAACTGGATTTCCTAACTTACTTTCTTTTTTCTTAAAATAGCAAGCTTCCATGGATTGTTACTTTATGGACTAGCTGTCTGACTCACTCCTAAGTGATCTAATAAAAGTAGTGCCTTAAAATCATTTGAGCCAAGCATTCTTGCTCTGGAGAGATTGGATAAGCAAAGACATTACTATTGATTTTCGTACATATCACTGCTCGCTGTGGTCTTCCACATCTCCTCTGGAAACACAGAAACCTCCCTATTCCTAAACCCAAGAGAGCCTCCTCGCAGTGCTTAATGGTCCTCTGCTTTGTTTCAGCTAATCGGTATTTAACCGATTCAGCTAACAAACGGAAAGCCAGAATACAGTACTATTTAAGCAACAGCAGAGTCCTAAAGGCCTGTTGGCTTAAAGGGAGGAAATCATCTTAGTTCCCACTTCATAGCATCAGGCACGGAGTTGCTCCATCAGACTCTCTATAGGCCTCACCCTAGCAGTCATTAGCGAAGAGTAAGTGGAAAAGAGGCAGAAATTGGTCAGCACTCAGAGCTGGCCATGTGGGTGCACAGAAATGTCTGGAGAGGGCTCCTGATTCACACCTCCACAGTGAGACGAGCAGGTCAGGCGACAGCCCTGCCATTTGTACACATGATGATAATCAGCCCAATCATTTTGCAGATGTAGAGATGAACAAATTTGCCCAAGTTTCCACAGCAATTAGAGGCAGGGCTCGGCACGTACATAGGCACTAATGTAAGGAAGGTCCTGCCCACTCACAGGTCATCACCTGCATTAACTTTATTTTTTGTATTAGGCCAAAAGGCAGCACATGCTTTCTGCAAAGGGACAGGTTGTGCCTTTTTCAGATTTGCAGCCATCCTGTTTCATTGAAGCTACTCAACTGTGCCACTGTGGCACCAGAGTAGCCAATACTCAAATGTGAGGATGGTCACAGCCCAGGGACCCTTATTTACAAAGACAGGCCCTCCTTAGCTGCCCCAGTCACATCACAATAGCCAAGAGACGGGAATGACTCATCCTCAGCAAGTCGTAGTTCACAGGCTGACATCTTCATATTTAAAGAGTCTCAAGAGTGCCCTTGAACAGATGCATGGATGAAGAAAATGTGGTACTTATACACAGTGGGACGTTGCTCAGCCAGAGAAGAATGACTTTATGACATTTGCCAGTAAATGAACGGGTCTGGACAGTATCAAGCTAATTGAAAAAAGCCAATCCCAAAAAATCAAAGGTGGAATATTCTCTCTGATATGGGCATGCCAGCACAACAGTGGGGTAGGCGTGGGGTAGATACCGAGAAACCTAAGAATAAAAGTCTCAGAAGGTGATCCAGAGCTGACAGGGCAGCTCGGCCTCCTCAGCGATCAACCAAGCCTTGACACAGGTCTCCTGATTCCCCAGATCCCTGCTCCCACCTCACCTCTTAGCTCTGGATCCCAGCCAGAAAGAATGAGGGAAAGGAAGCAGGGGCCACGCCTCGTTTCCCTGAGTGCCAAATCAGAACCTGTTCACACCACGCTCTCCCCTCACCTGGGCATCTCCAGCTACCACCACACAAGTGTGGGTAGAGTGCAGATTGTAGACAGCAAAAACCCTTCCAGGTTCCACCCCGAGGAATAAGGAGAGGGTGGTTATCATGGACAAGCCATGATCTCTCCTTTGGTAAAAGTTGACTTTTGCTAAGGAATTTCTTGGAGTGTGTATTAGATAAAGGTGGTTTTATTTCAGTCATATGAAGGCCAATTTGCTAACATCTTTTTTAAAAGTAGCTGCTTCAAAAACAGTCCTCCCTCTTTAAAAGACAGCGTTTCCTTATAGAGGAATGAATGCAGGCTGTGTAGCCAAAAAGATCTTTTTTTCTCCACTGTTCACTCTACATGTGGTCTAACGTCTAGTTTCCTTATCTGACAAATGGCCTTCAGTAGATCCTGACTAAAAGAGAAGATGTATATAAAGGTCCTGCTCTAAAAAAGGACATCAATAGATTAGTAAATATTACTTCCTCTCCATTTTTATGACAAAATAGGGAATTAAATGGCATTATTGTATGGCTAAATTTTATAATACAAATAAGCTAAGTATGATCTAATTCTCAGGCCATGCTTCTTTTTATGGTCTATGATTCCTTTTTAAATTGGATGATATCATCAATACATCTGCATTTCTTTGCATTCCTGTTAGGAGGACATTCCAGCCCCCTGTGGTGCCATCTTGAATAACAGTACAGAAAAAGCAAGATCTCTTGATGCTAGGAATGTGGTTCACCCATGGACTCTTTCAGTCATTGGCCAGGAAATTGAGAACCACAATTACACACTTGGCATTCTCAGTTCATTTTAAGATGTGAGATTCCAATCTCTTACCAAGAGGCATTTAAACCCTATTTTTAATAAATTGAGAAATAAGACTTTCTTAATTTCTTTTTACAACTCTCAGCAGAGATTGGAACATCACAACTATTGAAATTTGTATTATTAAGATGAATCCAGGGCATTTCTTATCATGATAAACACTTTGAGAAGCTTTACTTGGTGAAAACCCTAATGTCCCGCCACTGAGCATCACTTTTGGAGAAGCAATTAGAAAACTCATCTCACGTCCCTGATGGCCCCACCTGGACAGAGGTGCAAGTGTCCAGGATATATGCTCAGCGCCCCACAGATCCACACAGATCCTCACTTCATTTCGTCAGAACATGACTCTAAAGGAGCAAAGTCAATGGTGTACGTCATACAACAGCTGAGCCTCATCCCCCTTTGGCAAACAGAATATCTAGGGATTCTCAGACTTCCCACGGTTGGCAGCTGACTGAGTTTGTTAAGAAAGGGTAAAAAAAGGAGGAATGGCGTAGGGTTTGTCTTCAAGTTCATAGCCTAAGAGCAAAGTATTAAGTGGGAAGCAGACACGGGAACACAAGGAGCAGAGCGTGCTGGAAGTCAGGCTAAACAAGGATGCTCAGAGAGTGGGCAGAAGCAAGGCTTCCTCTACAGGACCGTCTCCAAGGAGTGCCTGGAGGGCAAGAGAGGAACGTGTGGGATCAACGAAATGTTGAAGAGCAGGGATCTGTCCTCTGAGCAGAGGAGAGAAACGAGCGTGGGCAGGCCCAGCCTCCAGTTTCTGGCTGTGCTGCTGCAGGAAAGCTGGGCTGAGCAGCCAGAGGCTGAGCCCAGGTGCAGAAGGCAGTGCCACATCCTTGTGAGGGTGAAGGAGGCCTCCGTCACTGTGGAGCAGTCAGGGCTAAATCCATGGTTACTCCAGAGGCCACAGCAGGGGACTTCCCTGATTTTACCACTCCTAAGGGAGGAACCACAGAGGGGTGGGAGCAAGGAGGAAGAGCACAGCACCCAGGGAGGGCCAGAGGGAAAGTGAGCCACCTGCAGAAAGTCAGCCCCTTCCAGAGGAGAACTGGGGACTTCTCAGAGCAACCCTTTCCTGATCCCTGCACTCTGTCTCCTGGCCTATGTGTTGGTGTGCCAGGTGGAAGTACATAATGATGTCCATCGCATGCCCCTGGGGGACATTCAGAGACTGGTACCTCTGTACTACAGAGGTGATGCAGCCCAGTGTGGCATCTGGAAGAGGGGCTCAGCGAGGGAGCAAGAGTGGTAGGGAGTCAGGAGACAGTGGGGTTGCCATCAACACACCCGCCTCTCAGTCAAGGCTGTCCATCCTCACCCCCAGGACTTAATTTCTTCACTTATTTGAATGCTTGCTGGTGGGTTTTGTACATAAGAACATATGGATAGCTAATGTTGGCAGCTTTGTGTTCAATCAATCTCTCAACTCTGCAATCATATCACAAAAGCAGCCTTAGACAAAACGAGAATGAAAGACAGTGGCTGAGTTCCAATAAAGCTTTATTTATAAAAATTAGTAGTGGACCAGATTCAAGCGTTTGTCTTCAGACAGTTAGCCTCTGTTTTATGGGGCTCAGCATAATGTTTCAATTATTGGAAATTTACATAATGTTTTACCCTTTCTGTATGAAAAGTTGTGGAACCTTTAGCTTTGGGTTTTGGCATTTTCTTTGTTTGCTTTTTGTGAAGATTCAACCTCCTCTGGGTAGATGACCCAAAAAAGTACTTATGTAGCTGCCTAGAACATTCCGTGACCTCCCTCATTTCTAAACCCATACCATCCTTCTCCCCAAACACAAGAAGCCAGTTATCTCATGCTTGGTGTTAGTGTCTATTTTAAACTTTTTCCTGAACAGTGTTCACATGTGCATGTATACGTTCATAAAGCCAAATATCTGTTTGGTGATGTTCTGCCTTTGACATGTTGAAAACATCTAAACTATGTTGTATGCTGTTTCAATCAGCTCTTTTGCTGCTGTGACTAAAAGACTTGACCAGAACAATTGTAGAGGAGGAATGTTTGTTTGAGGGCTTGCAGTTTCAGAGGTCTCAGTTCATAGACAGCTGGTTCCATTCCTCGGGCTTGAGGTGAAGCTGAACATCATGGTGTGGCTGAGGGAAGCAGCTCACATGATCAGAAAGCAGAGAGAGGCTCCTCCTGCCAGGTACAAATATATACGCCCAATCCATGCCCCCAACGCCTCACTTCTTCTAGCCACACCCTACCCACCTTCAGTTATCACTTAGTTAATCCCGTCAGGGAATGCATTCACTTACTGGTTAAGGCACATATAACCCAATCATCTCTTCTAAACCTTCTTGCATTGCCTCACACATGAGCTTTTGGGGACACCTCACATCCAAACCATAACCTATGCTGAATGGATATTCTGGTTAACTTCAGCCACTGTGTGATTTTGCTGGAATTTCAAGTGAACACATTTAAACTATCACAATGTAATGTGAGGATGCCATATCTCAAGAGGGAAAAAAATGAGCTTCCACTCTCGATTCTCCATAATTTGACATTTTTTCAAAAAATATGGGTTCTGCCCATTTTCTTTTCGGGCAATTCTCACATGAATAGAGATCTCAACTCAGTGTTGTACAGGGCAGGGTTATTCTGCCAACACTGAGGCAAGTGAAAACTCCATTTTGTTCTCTTACCTGGAAACCAGTCTCTGGTGTGTGGAAGCTAGGAGTGCTGCTGTGGGAAGGGAAGGACAGGTGAGGACACTCCCAAGTGTTCCCTGGAACCAAACACCAACAGCCACTAGGCAGGAGAGTCACGTGGATAGGAGAGTCTACAGCAACCAGTGCCTATTGCTGAGATGGGCGAAGGCCTGGTGGTCAGCTTAGATAATAAATGATGGATCTGAGAGATGAGGATAGTTGGTGAATTATCAAAGGAAGTGGGTTGCTAACACCTCCAGGAATCGCTCCTCCCAGCCCTGGAGTTGCTAATGATCACTCCCTGGGCTGCTCTTTCCCTGCCCTTAGGCACATAGGCAGGTGAAGAGGGGGAGGAAACCTGGATCTATAAAAAGGCAAGACACACCCACTCCCATGGATATCCATGTCTGGGTCTCCTTTTCTCTGGAGATTGTTAAATAAAACTTGCTTTCTACACTTGCCTTGGTGTTTCTTGTGCATTTAATTTTCAATACCAGGGACCAAGGACCCAATCCTGATTTCCAAGACCAATATCATTGAAAGGTCCTGCATGTTCAGTTCATCCAATTCGATAGGCACATTTTGAAAGCACTGGACCCTTAGTTCTAGTGGTGGAGTGGCCTTCCCAGCTTACATTCATCCTCCCACTGTCTGCTGCCCTGCTGCAGAATGCAAGGGGACATATTGTCAGGGGACATGTGACATTTCCTCAAGCAACTGATCATCACCAGCTCAGGAGGAGCTTGTGCCAAGATCTCAGGTTCCACGTGGACCCAAATAGGTGGCGCGGCTCCCCTCCCACAGCTGCCAAAGTCAAGCTTCTAGAAGCTGGGCCAGACCCCGTCAGCATCCGGCACACCAAAGCACCAGCCCACCTCCCGCATTAAAAGACAACTGAGTCAGGATTCATCTCTGGTTTGTGCTCATCCACACAATGAGCTAAAGTGGTAAAAATAATGCCTGATGCAGAGTGGCCCGAGACTTCAGTGTTGGTTCCTTGAGATGTCACAATGGGTGGCTCCCCACACCCTGGGCAACTTAATACTTGATCTGGTGACACATTTCTGGTCTCCCTCTTGCTCCCAGCTGGCCCAGCAAAGGGCCTGGTATGAATCTTGCAAAGTAGGCTGGGCAATCTCCTCTCTGCCCCTCTCTGCTGGGAAGCCACCTCTGATTTGCCATACTCACCGCCCCCTTCAAGAAGGCTCTGCCAGGGCTGGGGTTGTGGCGCAGTGGTAGCGTGCTCGCCTAGCATGCGTGAGGCACTGGGTTCGATCCTCAGCACCACATAAAAATAAAATAAAGATATTCTGTCCACCTGCAACTAAAAAAATAAGTAAATATTTTAAAAAAAAAAAAAAAAAAAAAAAAAAAGAAGGCTCTGCCATGCAGTACTCATCCACATGCCCCTCCAGCAGAACAGCAGTGACGAGCCAGGAGCAGGTGCTTGAGCCAGAAGCACTCGCGGAGGCCCTCGAGCCACAGAGGAACTGATGGCCCATAAAATGGTTGGCAAGAGGACTTTGTCCAGTAGTCCAGAAAGTGACACACAGCATCAATCAAACCCACTCTCGTGTAGCTTGAACGACCTTGACAAGACACTGGCCGTCTAATAGCAGGGCAGAGGTGAAGGATGCACCTTGAGGCAGCAGAAAACAGGACCCGTGAAGTGAGTTAGTGCCCTGACTGCTGCAGTCTGAACATGTTCCCAGGCTGCACCCACAAAGCGGGGCCTTCAGGATGTGTCCTAGTGAGGAGATGGGCAGCTGTGACACAGCTGGGGCATGAGTGCTGGCTTCTTCCTGCCCTTCCATTCCTCTGCCATGTGAGGTCCAGGGCCCTTCCCCTCTGGAGCATGCAGCAGCCAGGTGCCAGCCCCGGAGCAGAGAGCGGCCCTCACCAGACGCCACCCTGCCATTGCCTTGACGTTGGACCTCCAGCCCCCAGGACTATGAGGAAAGCAATTCCATTTTCTCCACATGTGCTGGTCTGTGGTGCTGTGTGAGAGCAGCAGAAATGCTCTAGGACAATGCCACAGAGCCTGGCCACCCTGAGGACAGGCAACAGCTGGACGGTGAGGACGCTGCACCTTCCTCAGGTGTATGTCCTGGACGTGTTGCCGACTTGGTCTCCCTTATTTTTCCAAAATTTCACAACATACATCTTATCTAAGACATTCCAAGTTTTTTCTTGCAACAATTTAGCCTCAACCTTGGCTTCATCAGTCGTCACCCTCATTTTCCCCAGGTGAGCAACAGCTCACCTGGCTTCCCACCCCAGGTGTCCTCCTGCAGTCTTCACTGGCCTCCTTCTCACCACCTGAAGACCTGACCCTCTGCCAGGAAGACCCCCTGCTCCTGCACCACAAGCAGCCCTGGAGGTGGAATGGAAGATCTGCAGGGCGGGAACTCATTGTCCTCTGAACATCCGTAACACCTGGGTCACAGCACCACTAGGTGAGCCTCCCTGCTGCGACTTGGGGAAGTGGAATACCCACAAATCATCACACATCTCTCTTCTGTGATGTCTGGAGTGTTTGTGGCGCTGACTGTTCCGAGCCAAGCACTTCATACCTGGGAAGCGCTGTGAAATAGGGGCAGGAGATCTTGATTCTGGAGCCCAGACTCACCACATTACTAGCCATGAGAACTTAGTGTTCCTGGAATTAGCCTTAGTCAATTTTCCGTCAACATGACCAAAATACCTGACAAGAACAACTTAGAGGAGGAAAATTTTATTTCGACTCACAGTTTTAGAGGTTTTGGTCCTTGGGTAGTTGGCTCCAAGGCAGAAATATTGTGGTAGAAGCAAGGTGGAGGCAAGCTGTTTGGCCCGCAGCAGCTGGAAGTAGAGAGAGAGGAAAAGATCAAGAGAAGAAAGATCCTCCCAGAGCTGGCACCATGGCCTGCTTCTTCCAACTCAGTCCCGTCTCTCAGTAGTGCAGTCAGCTATCAAGGGTTAATCTATCCAGTGGGTTAACCTGCTGATGAGGCCATGATCCCATCACTGCCTAAAAGCCCACCTCTAAACTTTGCTACATCAGGGACTATGCTTTCTACATTCCAGAGAATGACAGTATTCCACATTGTTGGACTCCAGATTTCTCACATGTGAATTAGGAGTTTAGTCCTTGTGTCCACAGAGCACGTTTGGGGCAGTGGGAAGGGTCAAGGTAGCATGTCTGGTGCAAGCCGTACATGGCAGACCCCAACACATCATTTTCAACACCTTTCCTAAAGCCGATGGTGGTTTCCTTAAGCTCTTGCTGTGAGATGACAACATAATTTCGTAGGTAGATAAATATGTTATAGAACTGTGGGAACATTATATTACAACTGGCTATTTTTTAAAATTTCACTATCTGTATCTGAGGGGTGACAACATAATTTATGTTAGTGGAGCATGGATCTTTCACTTGGGAAATACTTTCATGGCCTTGGGGTTATGTAAAGATCTTAAGTAACTGAGCCAAGTGTAGACAGAACTTGAAGAAAAACAGAGAAAATGCCAAAGATGATTGGAAACTTCCAGAATCTGGAAGAGGTCTAACCAAGACTCTCTCAATTCCTCCAGAAGGAACCTACCCTGCTCATTCCTTTATTTTGGACTTTTAGCTTCCAGGAGCAATTAAATTTCCTCCTCCTCCTCCTCCTCATTTTCCTCTTCCTCCTCTTCCTCCTCCTCCTCCTTTTCCTCCTCCTCCTCCTCTTCCTCCTCCTCCTCTTCCTCCTCCTCCTCTTCCTCCTCCTCCTCTTCCTCCTCCTCATTTTCCTCCTCCTCCTCTTCCTCCTCTTTCTCTTCCTCTTCTTCCTTCTTCTCCTCCTTCTTCTTCTCTATTAAATATCATCTTAGAAGGAGAAAAGGAGAGAGGACTGGCCATTGTTCACCATAGCACAGGCACTCACATCACTGTGGGGATTTCATTGTGATTTTATACACCTTCTCTGAGAGAAGGTGAGAGGTACATGGAAGAGGGACCAAGCAAAACCAAGAAACAAGGACTCTGTTCTGAGGAGGAAGGAACCCAAACATTTAGGCTAATGAGCCCGTGGCCAAGGAGGAGGACTGCCATGAGGGAAACCCCAGGAAAAGGGTATAGTCAACACATTTTAAGTTATTGCTTGAATTATTTTCATGTCACCTGCAAAGCAGAGTTTTGTAGGCATTGCAGCTTCTCGATTTTTTTCCTGCAGAATGAGGGATGGATCTGTGTGCACTCGGATGGGACAAGGAAAAAGCACCTCTTTCCTTCCTGCCAGCCTTCTATGAGGCCCCAGGAAGAGGACAGACACAGAGGTGAGCAAGCAGGGCAAACCCAACAAGTTGGATCTGTGGGTGGTGAAACCCGAGGATTCTCAAGACCTCAGGAGCTCTCAGAAAATCAGGGAAGGGGCCAAAGCAGAGACTGTCTGCAGCCACATGAGCTCGATTTTTTCCTGAATGCAATCTATCTGGGGGATCCTGGGAGCCCTGCTGCGTGGCTGAGGTACGTGCTGCTGTGAGACGCAGAAGCCAGCTCCAAGCCTAGGACTCAGTTTCCCCAGCTGAGCGTGTCCTAGGTTGCCATGGGAGATTGTTTGGTGGCTGAACAAGTGTGGGGAGCACTGTTTGGTGGGCACCAGTCACCTGCCCTGTGCAGCTGCAGTGTACAGTGCTCCAGGAAGGTAAAATGGAGTTTATATTCAGACACCCTTCTCTTGGCAACATGGCCTTCTGTGAGGCAGTGTCCAGGACTTCCATGCCTCTGCCCAGCTGAGCCTTCCACCCCGCAGCGCTTGGTAATAATTAGCAGCACAGCTCTCTTCCCACCCTGATAAACAACTTACTTCTGGGCTTAACATGAGGTGATGGTTTCAACCTACGAATCCCATTAAGTCTGAATCCCAGTTACCTCCAGAAAATGCATAGGGAAGGAGGTTGTCATGGCAATGCAGATGGAGACTCTCCCCTGATCATAGACTCGAGACCCGAGGCCCAGGTTCAAGGTCTCCCGTGCTTCCTTGTTAATACCGGAATTCTCTCTTTTCTTCCAGCATTCAGACATCCCCTCTGAGTCTCTGTGGGGAAGAGTTTGTCTATTTAGACTAGTCAAATAGTGCTCTGAGATGGTGATTAGAAATCTAATGGAGAATTTTTTTACATTAGGAAATTTCTCATTGGAAAAGCCTATGATTATGAAACCATTTCATAATGACTATTTTTTCATCTAATGCTTAGTTTGAGGTAAACACAGGGATAATTTTCAAGAACATTCCCTTGACAAATGTGTGATAGTGAACTCTGAGCTGTTCTGAATAAAACCCTTTCATTATCAAGTTCAAGGCTATGTTTTGAGCATTCAGCAAATAAAACACACCTCTCCCACTTGAGAACTCTGTCACCGAATTTAACTCACACACATTTTCCAAAAAGATTACTTTTTCTGACATGATTACTTATGTTATGGGAAGGTGCACATGTGTCTCAAACTATTTGAATTGAAACTTCAGTGCAAACAGGAAGATCACAACATCATGAGACCTTTTGGAGAGGGCAAAGGTTTGAGTGTTTACCCTGCTGGTCAAGAATATGACAGCTCCAGAATTAGATGCTTTTGTGAGCTGTTCTGGCTATTCCAGCACCTTTTTGACAGTTTTTCTTTTTTCCCTCCATTTATTGTTTTCAAAGAGCACAGAATTTAAACACAAGAATGAGCCGGGGGCTTCCAGATGGGCACACCTCAGGATTCACCCACTCGCAGGGGCTGAGGCACAGTAATTGCTGGTTGGTCCTGACATTTTCTTGATCTTTCTGCTTTCAAACACCATTTGCCATTTTATCTAAGGAAACACTTCTTTGTGAGGAATATATTATTAATATTTCCAAGGGTATAAAATGACCTTCAATCCTATTGACAGCTTCTCATGTATATTGTCTGAAAATTCATTGAAGATGAAAATCATTAGGCTCTGGAAGCCTTTTTTTAAAGATCAAACCAAGCTTGAGAAAGAGAAACCATAAAAAACCTTTTTCATGATTACAAGTATCCTTTGTGTTTTTAAAAAGGACAATTAACTTCATATTCAAAATAACAACACATAAAGGAGTTGCTGTTGTCTCTGTGGCACAAATGACCAGAGCAGAATTCTGGAATGTTCTGAGGACTTCCAGGTTCATAGAGCCAATACATGGCACAGCATGATTGAGTATTCTTTGGTTCTGTTAATCTATTCACTGAACTACTGAAAAGCTAATCTATGCCACACCTCCCAGCCTCTTTGGGGAAGGACAGGGTGCACTGTCTCATTCCTTAGCAAGTTAATAGTGATGTGCAGACAAAGCGGTGCACCAGTCAGCTGTCACCCTATGAAACCGTGCTCCAAGAGAAGAGGATCAGTACTGGAAGGGGGTAAGGAAGCCAGATGTCTACCACCCCTTAGCACATGCTGTACTCCAGACCGTTGCCTAGGCAGGATATTTGTTTAGAATGCCCTCTCCCAGTTGTCCTTGTATCCAGAACAATTTGCCTTTTAATGTCCTGGACCATCTCCCCTTCCAAAATCCTCCTCTCCTCATTCCTCCAACAGAGATGACAGCTGGAAGTCAGTTCTTGTCAATAAAACCACAGGGGGCCATGACCTTCCTCCTGTACTGACTCAGGTGTGTCTTGCAGCCTCTGCTCCTTCCTCTCTGAGCAATTTGTGCTCCACAGAGCTGCTGGCCTGTGCTTTCTGAGCACACATTTTGTCAGGGCATCCTGGTTCCTGAACACCATCATCCACAGCTTGCTAAAATTTGACATTATTGTTGTTTTTAAAATTTTATACCATTATTGTTAAAAATATTTTTGAGCATGCCTATTCAAAACCATGCATATGTATCTTTTTTTGTAAATTAGACATTTACTACTTTATATATAAATATATTGAAAATCATTAAATGTAAATTTAGGAGCTTAAGAATCTGATTATAGGGGCTGGGGTTATGGCACAGTGGTAGCGTGCTCGCCTAGCATGCATGAGGCACTGGGTTCGATCCTCAGCACCACATAAAAAAATAAAATAAAGATATTCTGTCCACCTACAACTAAAAAAAAATTTTTAAAAAAAGAATCTGATTATAAAAACAATGGCAATTGTCTCAATTTTTTTATTTTAAAAACAATAGAGAAATAATTAACATCATTAACATGAGTTCAAAGTACCTGATTGTATTGGAACCTGTAAGTCAAAAGAGCAAGTGAGATACTGCTATGATCTGAATGTCCATGGTCATAAAGTACACAAGTGGAAATGCTGACCTCCAAGGCAATGTCTTAGGAGGGGTCTTCGGGAGGTGCTGAGGCTGTAAGGGTAGAGCCCTCGTGATGGCATTGGTGCCCTTCTTCAAGAAGATCTGGAGAGCCACCGTGACCCTTCCACCACCTGAGGGCAGTGAGCAGGCTCATGCAGGAACCAGGAAGTGAGCCCTCCCCAGGCCACCTCTTCCCAAATTCTTGTCTTATTGTGAGAGAAGTCAAGATAAAATTTAATTTTGGACCTTAATAATAAGAAGAATATAGCTTTAAACTTTTTGAGATACATAAATATTACTACAAGTAGCCTTTCAAATAAAATCTAAATCTTCTCAATAATAAAAGATAATAGCAATCAAGACATAGCTCAAAAGGCAAAAGATAAGATAGAAAAATAGGCGTGCATAAAAATCAGCAGTGAAATAAGCTGATGAGAGTAGCAACATCTAAGTGTGTTGTGAAATAATACAAAGTTATTGAAAAGTGTTTTGAAAATTGTTAATAGTGTTGGAAGAATATGTGTTGGTAATGCGAAGTCTAAAAAGCATAATATCAATATTTCCAAAATAAAACCATATGTACAAGTACACACATACACACACACATTCAAAAACAGGTGTGCATGTGTCGGTGTGTATGTACTAATGTGTGTATATGTATAGATACATACACACACACACACACATATATATAACCATATGTTACATGCACGTATGTGCTTATGAAAAATCTTATTGTCTTATTGGTACAAAAGAAATCAGATGAAGGATAATTAGCCAAAGTTTGTACTTTTTCCTATAGGCACAAAATTTTCCTTCAAATTTTTTTCAAAGGACTTTTAATATTGTGGACTTCCATAAAGGTGCAAAAACAAAACAAATTAAAAAATCCTCATTGGTTGCTTATAGTCACTGATGGAAAGATAAAAATTTCTGAATTAACAGAGTTTTGTGTAAATAGTCAAAAGCAAAAAACAAAACTAACAAAACAAACTCTTAGTCAATGTGTCTTTGAATATCTGACTTTTTAATGACATTTACTGACTTCCTCCAAGAAAATACTGAGTTTTCTTGCTTTCAAATGTATGTTTAGTCTATTTTCATATTTGTGTTATCAACTTTTTCCTTCCGATCGCCTTTTTGAAGCTGTTTAGTTCTTTCCCCCATCACAAAGCAATTATGGGAAATTATGGGGGAAGAGGTATCGTAAGGAACTCCTGCAGTTCTCACCAAGCAGGTATGGGGGATAGGACCTCGGTGTGCTAGCCACCAGCTCCTGGCTGGAGGCACATGTTTCTGCTGTATCAAACTTTAGAAAATAGCAGTAACTGTCATCCAGTGTTGGAGGCTGTCGTCTCTCCCCAGCAGTACCCCACAGCAACTGGACATGCTCTTTCTTTCAACTCTTGTAAAGAGTTGTGAGAGAAGGAGTGCTCTCCAATACCTTCAACCCCTCCCTTCCATCTTCTCCCATTCTATGCTAAAAGACTGTGCTCTTGCCAGAATGCACCCGTTTGTTTGTGACCTTTGGACCTGATTGGTCCAAGAGTATAAGTTTCTACACTTTCTGGAATAAACGGTGTTTTCTGCTTCTTGCTCCCGGTGTTTCTGCGTCTTGCTGGGGCAGAGCAGATTTTTACCTATACCCCGGGGCCTGGGGAGATTGGCTCTGCGAATCGCCACCACCATCCAGAGAGACCCCATATCATCTTCCCCGGGGACCCCTTCTTTTTCCTCGTCTCTCTGGACCCCAACTTGTCAGGAAAGCCCACGTGGCGCCCTCACCCCCCCCCCCCATTTAAGCGATAAACTCTGATTCCCTTAATTGTTGCCTAGGTCCCAGCTCTCCCTGATGGTGACACTTTCTCTCCATAACTGGCTCTGGGTGTACACATCTCTTGTACCTCAACAAAAGGGCAGCCTGTCCCGGTGCTTCCAGAATGGCTATCCTTGGCCAGGCCACAGAAGGCTCGGCTCCCTGTTAGAACTGGGGGAGGCCCTCACAAGTGCATCAAGCATCTCCCTTGGGTATAGGATCCTCGTCTCCCCGAGGCCCCTTGCCATCCCAATCATCTGTGAGCATTTTGAGTTGAAGGTAGCGTGTGGAAGCCACAGAAGCCATCCAAGGTGCAAGCCACGGTTTCCAAATGGGGTTTCCTTGCTGATCTCTCTGTGCTTTTGGCAAATAGCCACTTCCAGGGCTTGAATGTATTTACCTGAAAAGAGGATAGTAATCTATGCCCTTCCTCCATCTTAAAATCCTGTATGAGTGCAGGATGAGAATAAATATGGGTGCTTGTACGACTGAGCCGTGCAGAGGCAGTGGGGCGTGCAGTGGACACAGCCTCTGTGACCAGCTGCCTTGCTCTTTGTGGCCAAGTTCCTTGGTCTCTCAAACATGGAATTCTGGAAAGCAAATAATGAGCATGAGATTACAACATGATGCATTACATATTTGAGAAATGTGCTGTTTCCCTGGTAATTCTCTATGCAGTCGCCTGGATTAGTGGTTCCAATCCTAACAGTTTCTAAAAATGGTAGGTATATTCCTTTCAGCTGTTGTGTTTGGTACCTAATACAGTTCTATGCACAGCTTGGCTCTCACTGCATGCACGGTGACTGTGGGAAAGATTTCTTTTGCAGTCCTAACCCTATCCAAATAATAAATGAAACCAAACCATGACCACCAGCAAAAGCCTGATTAATGGAATTATGCATCTCTTCCATCCTGGCATTTGGAGGCTAATGGCAATATGCATGATGACATGTCACATGCTTCAAATATTAGCAGGATGTCCTGGAAAGATTATGTATCTCCTATGGGAGGAATCCATCAGTGGGAAGGGCCGACATCACACTGGTGAGCTGGCATCTACATTCCTTGGGAAATGGTCCTCGTGTGACCATTTGAAAGATGCAATTTTCCCCTTGGTGGTCAGCATCTCATTTGTATGACATATCTTTAATTTGGGTTATTACTCACAAAGTAACACAAACTCAATCAAACTTACTGGCCACGGTCATGTGGATGAAACTGCTAAGGTTTTTCTCCAGGCAATTTGCTTTGCTTCACAAAGAGGAAGATAGCAAACAGCCTGTGTTGGTGAGAGGAAGGACACAGGGCCCACGTCAGAAAAGCTGTGCTCTGTGTACAGCCTCAGCATGCATAGGATTAGTGGCTGTGGGCCAGGTTCCTCTCCTGTATGAGGGAAATGACCATGTGAGATTATTCTGAAGATTACAGAAGACCTGACTTGGGCCTTGCCTGGGGTGTGGCACAAGTAGGTATAAAATCCCACACTTTCTCCTGGATTCTCTGTGTCCTCATCCCCCAAATTCAGAATCTACCCTTCTATGTCACAGAACCATGTGAAGGTCAAGCGAGATGATGTCTACAAGACAAGATTTCTCTTCACTTCACAACCTCATCCTTATAAAACAGGACGCAGCCAGGCAGGACATTTCTTTTATATATATCAGTTGACATGAGTGCAGCAAAGTATTTAGAATCTTTTCCATCTAGGAAATATGATAGGTTCTAGAAATTGCAAAATAGGCAAAATACAGCCAGGCCTGAGTGTTCACCCTACCTAGCAATTCACAAGGTCATCAAGACACTATTCAAAACCAGAAAAGAGGAAGGAAGGAAGGAAGGAAGGAAGGAAGGAAGGAAGGAAGGAAGGAAGGAAGGAAGGAAGGAAGGAAGGAAGGAAGGAAGGAAGGAAGGATCGAACCATCAAATGACAGTGTTAACAAACAAACAAGCTGCTATGAAACTCAGATAGGGCTGGCATGGTTGGATCTGGAATGTCTTCCCAAGGCTCCTGTGTTGAAGACTTGGTCCCAAGTACAGCAGTGTCCAGAAATGGGATTTAGGGAAGTGATTAGGTCACAAGGGCCCCACCCTCACCAGTGGATTAATCCATTTAATGGATTAATAACGTGAATGGACTACAGAGGAGTTGAGAACTGTAGGCAGGTGCATGACTGGAGGAGGTAGGTCACTGGGGGTGTGGCCTTAGGGACTATGTTATGTCCCTGGCCCTCTCCTCTATCTTTCTCTCTGCTTCCCAGTTTCCATGAGCCAGGCACTTTCCTCTGTCATGAACTCCCTCAGGTCCAAAGCCATGGGGTCAGCTGACTGGACTGAAACCTCTAAAGCTGTGAGCCAAAATAAACCCTTCCTTCACTAAGGTGTTCTTTTCAGGTATTTTGGTCATAGTGAAGGGAAGTTGACTAACAGGTTCTGCCTCATCTTGCTTCAGAGGAGGTTTCCTGGAGAAGACAACAAGCAATCTGAGTCTGGAAGAAGGAAACAATTTATAATAGTAACAAGGGAAGTAGCTGGAACTCTAAAGAAAGGGAATAATATGAGCATCAGCAGGACACCAGGACACCTGCCTGTGCACACGTGTGTGCGTGCGTGCGCTGTGACCACGCCGTATGAACTGAGTGTAAAAGTCAAGACAGGCTCCAGCAAGAGACGGAGCCAAAGTCGGAGACCTGACCTTAAAGGCACTGGAGGCAGCACATGATTTAAATCTCACTTGCATTTTAGAAAGATCATCCATGATGCAGTTGGGGGATTAATTTAAGGAGCAAGAAGAGAGATGGGAAATAATTTAACTGGCTCTCAAAACAGTCTGAGCAAGAGCTGCAGCTATTGGTAGAGGAGGAGGTTCCTAAGGGAACAAGCTGTACTTGGTGTTTGGAGAAACCAAGGCAGAGAACCGAGTCCAGGATGGTCCCCAGATGACTAGAAGGGGGTGCCAGCCTGAGTCCCCAGCTGATGTGGAACCTGGAAGAAGGCAGAGGGCTGCAGCATGTGTCAAGGGGTTGCTTGAACTGAGGGACAGCTGAGATGGCATGAGAGTACCCTGATGCTGAAGTGCCTGATGGCGCTTCTGGAGTTTGGAGTAGGAGAAAGCAGATTAGTCTTCATTTGCCAGTGGTTCAATTTTGTTTCTATAACTAACACATTAGCTACCAATTAGCTGCTCAATGAACGCAGATAAATCGGATGCCTCTTGAATTCTTGCCCTGCATTTTGCAAAATTAACAGAGACACCTGGAATTGAAAAACATTACAGATTACTTTGCAAAATGGAGATAATTGATTTCTGTTTCAAAGGGGAACTTAAACCCCACTATTACTAGCACTCTGTATTTTTCTTGCTTTTGGATTCTAAATGACGTAGTATACCCAAAGTTCCAACAGCCAGCATAAGAAAAAGAGAATTCTGGTAAAACTCAGAGAAGTCCAGACACAGCCTAGACCTTCTGAGACTTTGGCTGAAGCTAAGGGAAATCTCTCTGCCAAGTTGACGTCCAGGAAGACAGGGCCAAGGCCGACCCTGAGGGTAGCCGGGCCAGTTTGCAAGTGTTTATTCACTTCCTCACACGCTGGAGCACTCACTGCCTTGCTTTGGGCACCACTGAGGCTGGGGCATGAAGAGACACAAGCAGCCTGTCCCAGGGGCTGGAGGCAAATGGAAGCTTTGATGGGTAGAGGTGACGCCGTGACAGAGGGCACGCAGCAACCAGGCGCTGTGCCTTCTTGACCCTGCTCTTCTGTCTACTGCCTGTCTGAATCCAGTCTCCTCGTTTTCTAGTCCCCGGACTTCTTCAGAATTCCAATCCACAATTAATGACCGTTCTTCCTTATGTCCTCGGGCTAACACATTCTCTTCAAATATCACATTTTTTCATTTCCAAGTTTTGGAGGGAGCCTGGCTGTGTGTGCTCTCTCCACCATCTTGGCCTGATCTCCTGGTGGGTTCTGATGTGTTCAGAAATCTGCCGCCTCCTGGGGATGACAGGTCAACAGGAGGGTGTGTATGGCATTCCCAGCTAAGGAGGTACCTGGGAAGGGAGAGCCCCGCCTCACTCCCAGAACGTCGCTCCCTCCTCACGTGGCAGAGACAAGCCTTCTCAGAGGGGCACAGAAGCCCCACAGGTAGCCAGCATGGAGGAGCAGACGCTGTCCTGAGGGCAGACCTGCCAGCTGCACGGCCTGGGCTTTGGGTTTGGCTCAAAGACACTCCTAGCTCTGAAGATTTCGGAAGTCAGGTGAACTTGTTTCCACAGTTCTGTGCAAGTGGGTCATTTTGTGTCCACACAGGTCAACTGTTTCAAAGTTCTACTTGTGCGTCTTGGTTGTGTCCTGTCACATGGGCAGGTGAGGACAACACTCACCCTGCTCAGCCCTACCTGCATCCGTATCTGGACTTGCACTTTCTACCTTTATTCACATGCAGCCTTTAGAGGGTCCCAGGGCCTTGCTACCACTGCTCGCACCCTCTCGACCCACCGCCACCCTCCTCAAGAGCGTCCACAGCCCGGGCGCTGGAGGGCTTCACTGAGAGTACTTGGTGTGTACACTTCAGGGACTCTGGTGAAGTCCAGATCGAAAAGATGAAGGAAATAAAAGATGGAAGGAGGGGAAAGAGAAGGAGAGAGGAAGGGGGCACAGGGGAGGGAAGGGAGGGCGGAAGGCATTTCTGACATTTCTAGAGTTTGGAGGGGAAAGAGGGAATAAGAGAGGAAAGAGGAGTGGTCAGAGGGAGGGAGCTCTGGAAGGGAGGACAGGGGGTGGAGGAACCTCTGTGTCTTAGCAGGAAATTACGCAGAGGGGACAGAATCTGTCTTCTCAGCCAACCTTGGAGGAAAATGTACAGAGAGAGCAGGAAATCAGGAGTTTTGAGCCCTGGTGCCAGGCATTAAGCAGAACTCTGCCTCTGTAGCTCTCCAGCTTGCTCTGTCCTTTAATCCTCAGGCCATGCCTATTGTGCAAAAAAAGGAAAACAAAGTTTATGGAAATGAGGTAGCTTGCTTGCCTGTGGATACATGGGGAGACGGGACTGAGCCAAGGTCAGAGCTCTGGCTTCCAGTCCAGTGGCATTTCTAGAAGAATTCAGAGCCAAGATCACAGAGCTAGCATGGGCTGCTGATGGTCTGCAGGGTTCAGAACTGCCTGCCTCAAGCATGCAGACCCCGACGGGAAAGGCTGCCGCACAGGGCAATTATGACTTCAGATGCGTGCGGCGTGGGCTACAGTAGCTAATTAGATCAAGACAGGAATTGTGACACAAACCATAGTTCAACCCAGCTAATTAGATTAAGATCAATATAAAATCTTCTTTAGACAAAGGTGCAATTGGACATTTCTGGCAGAGATATCTGCATGTTGAGTCAATAAGATAAGGAGAAAAAACACATGTTAAAGAGTGTTTGTGTGCCAGAATCCTTTTCCGCTCTCCTTAATGAAGTGAGCGATACCAGCTCCTCAGGAAACAAGTGAATTCTATAAATGCAAGAGCTTCAAGTGGGCTGTGGGGCTGGGGCTTACATGGCCTTTTCAGCCTCAGTTTCCTTCTTTAAAAACCAGCAAGATGACCCATTAATCTTACGTCAAGTCTCGGAACATTCCAGTCTGCTTTTACAACCTTTAATGGGGTTGTTACGATTGTCTTCATTTATAAAACATGGAAATTGGGACTTTCAAGTAACTTCATCCACCTAAAATTCCCAGCTGGACTGGAGAGTCAGAGCAAGATTGTTCATGGATTGTTCTTGTTCCCAAAGCCATGTACTGCTGTAGAGCACACGTCCTGAGGTCAGGGCATCCAACAGACCAGGACAACACCTGAGTCCTGTACCTACTGGACAGGACTGCTTACCCAGTGACATTGGTGGGCTTGGAGCCGTCATCTGCAAGTCCAAAGTTTACCATTAGTAGCAATCTCCAAGGGCTATAGGCATCTCTGAAATCCCACCAGAAGCTATGCAGTGTAGCCCCAGGATCGAGTGCTTGTTCACATAGACATGTAGTCAGCGGTGCTGGGGATGGAACCCAAGGCCTCACGCATGCTAGGCCAGTGCTCTGCCATGAGCCCCAGCCCAGCCTCATGAAACATGTACTTTTACAGCACGTGTCCCCCACGGGGGCTCATGGGGAGCCCTCTGTGAGGCTATACTCCTCTGCACGGCACTCCCTAGATGAGATGGGGTTCACCAAGGCTATTCTTAGACACTCTTGCAGGAATCTACATGGTATATTTCTCCTTAGGAGAAATTTCTTATTACATTTTATTTGACTCCACTTTGAGGAGAGTGGACTATTATGTGTTTTTAAACTTAAGCAAAAATAATGTACTTAAAAAGTATATAAATTTATTATTGATATTACTATATGCATAACTGTATAATATGAATAATGTAACACTCCACGTCATACATTTCATCAGGTTTTTTATCTCAATCCACCATAGACTTGGAAAAGAGTTGAATAAAGCCTTGTAAACAAAACCTAAGGACAGAGATGGGAAATTGAGGACAGATTTGTAACACTATAAACGTTTATTTTACTTTCAATCCTCCAAAATAGTCTCTTTTCCAGGGTCCATCCCTTTCCTTGGGCACTAGGGGAGGCCCAGGTTGAGGGCTGGGAAATTAGGGTCTCTGAGGAAACACAGATATTAATAAAGCCAGGACTGACTCCAAAATTCATGGTGAAATGTAATACCTACGGTGGTGCATTAAGGGTGGGTCTTCACAGCATGGACAGGTCATGCGGGCTCTTTCCTCATGCCTGGATCAAGATCCTAGGGACACAGCCTTCACAGTGTGCTGGCTACCCTTCTGCCTTCACCAGGTGAGGACACAGTGTGCAAGGAGTCATCCTGGGAGCAGGGAGCAGCACCCCCAGGCACTGAACCTGCAGCACCCTGACCTTAGACTTCCCAGCCTCCAAAACTGTGAGAAAATATACTTCTCTTCTTTAAAAATGCTCAGTCTAGTGTGTTTTGTTACAGCAACACAAGCAGCTGACAGCTAAGCCATGTTTCAAACCCTGGAAAGAAAGATTAAGTACTGACCAGAACAAAGTTCCAAGGTCCAGTCTGGGCATACACCAGGGTCCCAAACCAGACAAGGACACATGGAGGCAGAGCAAGACAGAGGTAAGAGGAGGATCGCCTTTGTGCTCTCCGCAGATAGTCCCAGGAAGAAACCCCAAGTTTCCTGGGGAGAGTGGGTACCTGGGGAGGGCAAGGGTGGCCCTCGTGGAAACCCTGGGGTGCAGAGTTTGTGTAACGGAGAGTGTGCTAAGATTTGCTAAGATCATCCTGACAGCACTTGCTGGGGCGCAGTTTTCCTACTCTGTGACTTGATGTGGACTATCTTGCACACTTTTTTCAATATATTCATATTTTTAATAAAGATAGGTACAAATCAGATGGTTTGCCCCCAAGTCCTTACTAGCTACATGTTCTTACATTTCTACATAACCCACAAGAATCCATAAGGCCCTGTAATTGTTTTGTTTTGTTTTGTTTGTTACTAGGGGATTGAACCCAGGAACACTTAATCACTGAGCCACATCCCAGCCCTTTTTTATTTTTATTTATTTATTTTTTTAGACAGGGTCTTGCTAAGTTGCTGAGGCTGGCTTTGAACTTGCAATACTCCTGCCTCAGCCTCCCTAGCCACTGGATTGCAGGTATGTGCCGTGACTCCTGGCCCCTGAATAATCTTATAATGCAAATTCCACATCAACGTTCATGAATAAATTCTCATGCAAAATCATTATATAACAACCAAGCATAGATAGTAGAACAGCACTATTAAGCTAATGGATATGTGGCCCACCTTCTGGCTTCTGAAGTATCCACCTCGCTAACATTTTACCCGAAGTGCAAGTCCTACAACATCTTCACATATTTTTCTGCCAACTGTGCTGTCTCCATACTAATGTATCCTCCGGAAGGTTAAACTCTAGCAGATCTTGACCTACAACACAAGAAGGCGGGAAGTCTGAGATTGAAAAGGATGTAAGATAAAAATAAACTTCATACTTTCAAATAAAAGAGCAATCATCAAAGAGAATACTTCCCAAGATATCGTCGCACCTCATATGTTTTAACTGAATGGAGCGGCCATCGCGCCGCTCTAGGCAGCGGAGAACAGGCAATTTCCTGTAGCTTATCACAACTGAAGCTGTGAGGACAGAGCACCTCAGGCCCACCTGGCCATCTCTCCGGTCTTCTGCTATTATTTCAAAGAACTGAGTTTCCTTCTCATTGGGTGAGTCCAGACTTCCAGAATATTTCAAAATAGATTCTAGTTCCTCTCCTAATTCCCTCACGAGAATCAAAGCCCCTTGTGTTTCTGCTCTCCTGACTTTATCCTTCTCACTGAGCACGGGGTAGCTGACAGACAGCATCTGGTTCTACTTCTGGGACTGGGCGAGGGCAGACACACATGGGCCACACGCTCGTGGTGCCGAGACTCCCTGCCTTCTTGGCAGCTTCTGTCACAGTGCACTCAGTATGCCTTTTGGTCTCACATGACTCTGAGAGCCATCTCCCTCCAGGAGGGTGTTATGGGGTGGGGAGAGGAGTCTCAGGACAGTGGGACTCATAGATGGTACCCACTCCCTGCGGAGGGCAGGTGGCAATAGCAACCACTGCTCCTCCCATTCCACACACAAGGAAACCAGAGTTTGGAAAAGCCAAGCCACACAAGACCATAAGACCTGGAACTGAGTTTGAGATGTGGCCATACCTGACCCCGAAGCTCTAGATATGTCCCTTCCCCTAGCTGTCTCCTCTGCCACTAGGCCCTGAATCACGGTCACTCCCTGATTTATCAGCTCAGAGCAACGTGAACCATTACCTGCACATGTCTTATCAGGTCTGAAACTCTCTCTAGCATGAGCAAAGGCCTTCCAGAAACACGGAAGGCAGAAGGTCAGGTTTTGTCCTTCTTGATGAAGTTGAAATATTTTCAACATTGATTCCAGAGAGTGTGGCTGACTGCTTATGAACCATGGCCCTCACCACACAACCAGAGAGGAAGAGAACCAATACAGACCCAGGCTAGGCGTGTGTTGTGCTGATGGTACACAGCGCACACCGCACCTCTCCTGCAGGCACATCGTAGGCTTGGCTGCCAAATCGTCCAACTTTCATATCGACGACACCTGAGTATTGTGCTGTTGTGTGCTGGAGGGATGCCTGGCAGATGCAGGTGCATTAGCAACCTTGATCTCATCACCCATAACAATTTAGTGAGTGGAGGCCCCTTCCATCCTGTGGCAAAAGTATCCCGATTTCTCAGGTAGAAATTGAAGCTCACTGAGCTGCTCTAACTTGATGCTGATCACGCAGCCAGGATGCGGGAAGGCCAGATTCCAGCCTGGTCCATATAGCTTTCAGTCTGATTGGTTCTACGGAGCAATTTTTCAAAGCAGTCTTGGACAACCATTCTGTCTTCTCTACATGCATCTTCAAAATCTTATTATTAATTTGCAGTATTCTAGAGTCACAAATAAACTGTTTTATGCTGAAGCCACCAATTAAGTTTGATTGTTTCATTGGTGCCGGGGAGATAAAGGCTCTCTGGTACCCCATCTGTCACAAAGCCCTTGCTTAAAAATCGCTTAGCGGAGTCATCTTACTCCAATACAGAGATAAAAGGGAGATTTAAAACACATGATGTGAATCTGTCCTAGAGGCTAATCACATGCAGTGGGAGGGAGAGGAGCGGGTCTGTTGGTGTTATCAGCCATGTATTATCTCCCTCATCTATTTATCGTCAGGCTTATCATTAGGAAGATTAAAAACCAGTGTCTACAAATAGTCCTGGAATTTTTGTCTTTCATTAGTGACTTATTATTATGATTACTTCAGACCTCCTCTTTTCCGGCAAAGACAATGATTTCTTAGTCGGCATCAGGATGCAATCCGTAGAGGATTCATCAGGGCTAGGAAAATATTAAATGCTATTTCCAACTACCGCATCCTATTGTCAGGGGCCATCTTTGATAATAATGGCTTTAATTTATAGAAACATAAATAATGCAGCAGGGACACCAGGAATCTAGGATCATATAAATCTGTCACAGATCAGTGCAAATGAGCACAGTTAAATGAAACCCAACTATAAATACATCCGTGCGTCAGCTCACGACAGAAAAAGTTTACAAAAATAAAAAGAGCAAGAACCACAATTGCAATAAAAACCGAAGGCTCTTTAGTCAGCAGAGGGCTTTCACCCTGAAATATGAGCCAGTTTTGCATTTTTTGTTTTGAAATCTTGAGATATATGGAATTTGTTTCTTACCAAAAAGAAACCAGTGCCATGCATCTTTGTCCTGGGCAGTCCCCAAGCGAGCGAGCGTATGCGCCCTTTTATAACTTAAGAGCAATAACGCCTTAGATTATATTCCGTGCTCATTGGAATAACTAGATTTATGCTCTTATAAATCACCTGGTGCGGTAGTCTGGTTGGCTTGGGTGTGTAATGCTATTTTTTTTTCCTTTTAAAAAATACATACATTTGCTGTTTGAAATTAATGAAATTTTTTCCAGGAATATTCCCTTTATATAAGAAAAGTCATCTGCTGATGGCAGCTGAACAAAGACTTGTTAGTACTCCTTTTCTCTTTTTTGGCTTTGTTCTATTGATGACTCCAGGAAAAGGCCTCGGTTGCTTCTACAAAGTGAGGCAGGGCATGAGGAACCGTGTGGAGGCGGGCGGTGGCGTGGACCCTCCAACGTCCACACCAAGCACAGCTCCTCAGAAACATCTTCCCTCTAAACGAACTCCTCAGGAAGAAAATAAAATGTGGGGAAGATCACTGCTGTTACAGGAAGGCAACCCTTTCTTTCCATTATGGACCATGTACTCCCAGGACCAGTAGGGAGAGGAAAGCACCCCCCACCATTTAGACACTGCCTTTCAGATTGGTAGTGTTGCAGCGTTGACTTGTCATCCACAAGCAGAGGGGTGCAGGAATTTTTAGAAGTCAGGTTTTGATCTTTGTGAGATAGATGTCAAGTTCAATGAGCCAGAAGTGACATTCACCCAGATAAATCACAGCAGGGCATTCCACAGTTCGTCAGGACATTTTGGCGAGGCATAGCAAGTTCTTCAATTCGTAATTTCTGATCAGGATAAAATCTCGTAACATGGTGTGTGGTTAGAGAAGCTTGGTTGGAAAGCTTTCAGTCTCATCAAAGAAATGTCAATACTAGAATCCCAAACCATCGTGAGCAGTTCTTACGTTGCTACCAGTTGCTTACAGGGTTGGCCATCCAAGGTCTCGGTCATGGCCAATGCTAGATCCCCTTAGGAAATGGAGTTCATGCTCTGGATCCATCAGTGCAGGCACCACCAGCCCTTACCCAGCATCCTTCCCTTGTGTGAACACTGGCTGGGATGCGTCCATCAGTGCCAGCCTGGCCACACAACACCCACACAACACCTGTCCACCACTATCCTTCCTCTCCTCTTGGCTACTCTGGGCCTCTCCTCCTGTATTGGGGAAAGTGAGCAACACACACTCCCTTTGCCCACTGATCACTAGTCAGGCTTCAGATACAACCATTCCACTCAGAGGGATATTTTTTGAACACTCAGTATTCTGCCCCTCATGATTCCTCCTCAGAATCTTCCTGTTTGCCACAGGAGGCAGCTCTTCTGCCTCAGGTTGGCCTCCTTTTATCTGTTGTTAAGCCAGCTGGCCAAAGGACGACACGCTTCATGTCCTAGACAATGTAGGAGTTGTGAGTCAGCTGTCCATCCCTGAGACAGTCGGCCCACAAGGAGGAAAGCTTACGTTGGGTTCTCCACATCACAGGTTTCAGTCCTTGGTCACATGGCCCTGTGCTTTGGGCCTGTGGCAGCACGGTGCACCCTGGTAGGAGCCCGTGGAGGTGGTCTTTCACCTGATGGCAGCCAGAAAACAGAGAGAGGAAGGGGACAGAGTTCCAGAGTCCCTTTAAGGACATACCCCAGAGACCTAACTCACTCCCACAGGCTCCCACCTCCTGAAAATTCTGCGCTGCCCCCGCAGTATCACAGACTGGAGATCAAGCCTTCAATACATAGCGCTTTGGGGACATTTCAGATCCAAATTACAGCAAGAGTGAATTAAGCTCTAGAATTAAGCAGCCTGGGTCCAAACATAGCCTCAGACACTTAGAGGATATTGGACATCAGCAACTGATTTAACTTTTCTGTCTGTTTTTCCTTTTTATCTCCCAAATGTATTTGCCGAATGCCCCCTGTTTGCACTCAGGGGTCTACCCTACCCCTTTCCAGGTCAACCCAAGCCCTGATCCTGCCTGGACTTGGCAAATGGAAGGACAGGAGAGTGATATCTGGGTCTTGCTTTCCTGGCTTCTCCCCTGCAACACTTCCTTGGGTCCATGTGACCTTCACAGAAAGAACCTATTCTCCCAGGTCAGGTGGTGCCACAAGGCTCTCCATTCAAATGAAGTTCAATAATCTGTCCCCTGCCCCTGCCAGGTGGAGGTGGCTCAGTGGCTTCTCCAGCCGTGAACTTGCCTGCCTGCAGTTTCGTGACAGGGAGCACTGCTATCTGAACATGCCTTCTTTCCTGTTGGGCCTCTGACTGACACTAACTGTTCCACGGTTTGTCTTTAGTGGGTTGCTCATTTGGTTTTGTTTTACTTTATATACAGTGAGTGAGATAAATAATAGAACCTACACAAGGTCCTGCACAAATAGCCCTACTATGAAATCAATGTGGGTTTAAATAAGATCTGGATCCCTAGAGGTTCAGGGCCCTCAAATTGAGATCCAAAACATTCTCAGAAAGCCCCATTCCTCTTCCTCTTCCTTCCCTTGTCATCTGCACAGACTTCCTTGCTGCCTGGGTCAGCAGAATCACCCAGAGGTGCCTCACCCCTGTCCCCAGCACCGTGCCACCTGGTGGAAATGAGGCTACGGAGGGAATAAAGATGCTAATCACCTGACCCTGAAACAGGAGGGCATCCTGGGTGGCCCAGGGAGCTCACTGTCCCTGAAGCTCCTCAAATGTGCAGGAGGAGGAGAGCAGAGTTAGAAGGAAACACAACTAGTGGAGAAAGGGCAGCATGAGGAGAAAGAAGGCTCTGGAGCCAGGAGTGCAGGGTCCCCAGCAGCTAGAAGGGGAAGAAACCACACATTCACATTCCTCCTCCGAAAACTTTATTCAATCTGAACGTTTATTTAATCTGAAATAAAGTTTTATTTAAAACTTTATTTAATCTGAAGTTCATGAAAATTTGAGTCTGAGCCACAAGATTGATAAGGAATTAGAGGGACCATCAAAAAGGGATGCCATTTTTTCAGAATGTTTCTTACTTTGTCAAAGACTCTCAGAATATGGGTCTCACTTAGAAACTGAGAAATTCTGGAAGCAGCAAGCTCTACCTCCTGTGTTTGCCCTCAGTGGCTTTCCTCATCCAACAAGGACAGGACCCCAGGAGGTCCCAGGAGGGCCTCTAATGGTCCCACAGGCCCAGCCTTTGCCATGCACTGCCCGTGCACGCTTGGCTCCCCCCTGGCTGTCCACATTCCACACTCCGCCCAGCAGCTCCTGCCCAGGCTCTGCAGCCTTCCAGCCAAGCCCAGCAGGTTTGCATGTTAGATTTGGCTGACAAATCCGTCTCTTCAGTGGCTCATCAAGAATCCTTCTTTAAGCCTCCTCCAATCTGTGGACAGACTTTTGTGGTACCGAGGTTCTACACATGCCACACCAGCCACACAAAATCAACACTGTACTGAAAACACAACTTCTTCCCTTAGTGATGAAATGATAGCTGTGTGTGTGTTGTTGATGTAGGGTGTGCTATGTGGGGAGGCGGTGTGCACATGACCAAGAGGCATGTGGGGGAGTGAGGACGTGGGGTGTTGGGCATGCCTGTGGTGGTATTGTAGGGTTGTGGGTGTGAGGTGTTGGGGCATGCTTGTGTGGCAGTGATGTAGGGTTGTGGGCATGGCATTTGGGGGCATGCGTGTGTGGTGGTGGAGGGTTGTAGGCATGGAGGATGCACATGCTCTTAGCTATGTCCACTCTTAGACATAATCTGGTCTCGGCCCGGGCCTCTCTCCCCTTATGTATTGACACATTGATTCCTTCATTCTCTGCACATTCTAAAGCGAGACTTGAACCAGGAAGGTTCCCAGGTCCAATAGTGAACAAGCCGGACAGGATTCTGTGTTCACAGACCTTGTATTTCAATGGTAGAAAAGATAATTCACCAATACAAAAAAAGTCAAAGAAGATAGCTTCTCACATCAACAAAGGAAAAGTAGAAATGAAAAGCATGAAGGGAGCTGGGCAGAGGCAGGAGAGGGGTCGCAGGCGCCTTCCTGGCCATGGGGAATTTGGATGTGGAGGAGAAAGCAGATGCTTGTTGCCCCAGGAGGGCTCCTGCTCTGAAGGTGAGGTGCTGAGGAGAGGGGCCTGCCGAGGAGCCCAGGAAGCCAAGAGGGAAGCAAGTTGGCCAGGAAGAGGAAGCCCGATGTCCCCACCCCAGGCCCTGCAAGGAGCCCGTGCTGAGATTGCCATGGGAAGCCCCGGAGGGCGCGGGCAGCAGTGCTGTCATACAGAGCTTCGCATTTGGAAAATCAAATGTTATTTTACCTAATTCATCCGGGAGGGCAGGGTACAGAGTCTCCAGAGTAGAGACCTGGAAAGAAGGAAGACAGTTCTCACGCTAGGCAGGCAGCAGTCGGAGGTGGGCAACTATGAGGAGAGGGAAGGTGCCTCGCTAACGTGGGATTCAGTTTTACCGTGAAACTAGCAGACCTGGATTTTGGACTAGAAATAATGAGTTAAAAAAAGAAAAGAGAGAGGAAAAGAGTTGTTTAGTCAGCTTTTTTGCCATCGTGATGAAAAGACCCAACCAGAACAACTGTAGAGGAGAAAAAGTTTATATGGGGGTTCAGGGTTTCAGAGGTCTCAACCCAGATGGCTGCCTCCATTCCTCAGGGCTCAGGGTGAGGCTGAACATCATGGCGGAAGAGCATAGCAGAGGGAAGCAGCTCACATAATGATCAGAGGCAGAGAGAGAGACTACACTTGCCAAATACAAATATATACCCCAGAGCCATGCCCCCAATTCCCACCTCCTCCAGCCACACCCCACCTGCCTCCAGTCACCATTTGTTAATCCCATCAGGTAGTTCATTCACTGACTGGGTTAAGGCTCCTATAACCCAATCATTTTTTCTCTGAACCTCCTTGCATTGTCTCACACATGCGATTTTGGGGGCACCAAATCCAAACCACAGCAGAAATGAAGCCCTAAGGGTAAATGTGAAGTCTGAGGCCGGGGAACTGGCTGCTTGTGACCTTGGACCAGGGGAGGTGGAGGGATACGAAAGCTGTTGGAGCTCAGCAGCCCAAGCCCAGCTGTTCCTGCTCAGGTGGGAAGCAGCAGAGCAGGACTCCTCCAGCCCACAGGAGGCTGCAGACTGGCTTGAGATCACTAGAAAGGAAGGGTGGCAAGGAGGCGCCCAGTGCAGCCTGAGCAGCCTCATCTTCAGGAAGGGCAGGGAGGAGGAACTGGCCCCATGGGAGAAAAGGAGCTACAGGGTAAGAAGGGGAGGACTCTCAGGATCCTCCACAGGGCTTGGAAGAGTTAGGGCCCGGGGAGAAAAAGTTAAATGGCCTAATGGAAGAGGTATGGCTAAGAACGAAAGAGACCAGACACTCACACCCAAACTTGGAGCTTTGTCCACTGTACCATGGACAATGGCCAGATGTGGAGCCCTTCTTTACAGACTCTCCTTTGAAAAGGACTTGGTTCAGCTGAGTGAGTAACAGCATTAGATTTTTTGAATGTGTGTAAGGGCTTCTATTTTGTCTATTAAAGAAAATAAATAAGCCATGGGTTTAAGTTTGCTTTTACCACGGGGCTTGGTGTCAACAGACATGGTGTCTGTGGCTGGGCTCTTGTGGTCTCAGGCCCCTGATGGAGTCTGGGTACCCAGCCTGTCAGCAGCCCTTCAGACATGGCAGTCCAGTTGTGAACTCACAAGAGAGGTTTGGGAACAGGCAGTGTGAAGCCCCAAGCCTTTCTCAGAGTGGGGGGACATCTTCAAAACATTTATGTTCAAAACATAAATAGCTTCCAAGAATCTTCTCCCTCCAGGTTATCTCCTCATGTCCCCCCAGTCCCAAGACCTTCCCCATACTTCCAGCTGTGATTGCCACGGAAGGGACACAGCCTTTGGACCCCCTTTTAGGGTTAGCCCTCCAAATCCTGTGTGTAGTCCAATGGAGAGATCCAAGCTCCGTGTATCTTAGCAACCACCCACAATCACAGCAGGCATCTGAGTTCCTAGACACCCTGACACTGGGGTGGGGCCACACGCCCTTCTCAGGCTCACAGTCCGATTGGATATGAGCATGGGGCACAACGGACAGGGAAGGACCATGTCTCAATACTGTGAAGGACGTGATGATCACCAGGCACCTGAACCTATAGGATGTTGAAAGACAGAGGACTCTAAGTTCCCATGAACAACGCTATGGGAAAGGAAGAAGCAGGAGGAGGCCATGGGACACACTTGTTTGTTCTGCTTTGAGACAGGTCTCCCTGTTCTGGGGCTGGGAATACAGATGTGCAACACGCCCAGAATACAGCTTTAAGGTCCCCTCCTGCTGAGCATTTCCCTTTGAAGACTCCAGTGCAGAGGCTCCTCACCTTCCCCTTGTAACTTGAAAATGCCGCAAGCCCATTTGAGAGTCCATGCACAGGTACTAGGCCACTTCGGTCCGTTTGACAAAACACATAACCTCGTAAGTCTTGAACATGTTCATGGATAACTGTGAATGAGACAAATGCAAACGTCAGAGGGAAACGTCCTGTTGAAGCAGAAGAGCAATGGAAACGGCGCCTTTCAAAAGCACGTAGTTTTCATCATCCAAGGTGAAAATACTTGATTCTAAACTTCGTACAGCAAGTGCTAATGTTAGCAGTGGGCACTCAGTGTTTTTGCTTTTTAAGAAATGCTGTTTAAGCAAATTAGAGAAAAATGAGATCTTCCATATTGTCCAGTCCAGCTCATTCTGTTTCCATCCTGGAGTTTGGTTCCAACATGCTAGCACCCTCCACCCCGTGTTTAGATTTCCACCTGTGGGTGGGAGAAGGAACAAGCCCAGAGAGGGATTCAGCATTAAAGGACACCTTGACACAACAGCAGCACTCCCAACTCACAGGAGCTTTTACTGTATGCATCTATACAGTTCCTCAGTTAAAGCTTTACTAGACTGTTTGGTTTTCATAATGCTGGTTATTTCTTTGCTATGTTAAGGAACCCTAAGTTAAAAAAAAAAAAAGAAAGTATAGAAAAGAACTTATTAGGTGAATCCAGATGAT
This sequence comes from Xerus rutilus, assembly GCA_028644305.1. Lineage (NCBI taxonomy): Eukaryota > Metazoa > Chordata > Mammalia > Rodentia > Sciuridae > Xerus > Xerus rutilus. The sequence continues at coordinate 78,024,255 of CM053411.1, read as the reverse complement.
TTTTGAAGGCAATATTCTGATGCTCACTTAAAAAAAAAAAGTGAGAAAGTATGTAGAGCAAATTGCTGCTGATCACTTTTGAAGGTTTCTAGTAATTTCCAGAAGGTACTTTAAGTTCATCTATAATTAGTATCATAGACGAGATATACACAAGGTAAGTGATATTCTAAGACAGCGTCTTATTCTGAATTCTTCCAGGAGTAAGTATCTAACACAATCTTAAGTAGCTTAAGCAAAAGAGGAATATCTTCATCCACAGCAAGGGAGGAGTTGAAGGTTGCACTGACTTCACAGCTTCACTTGGCAGGATCTGGATTCTAAGCACCTCTCAGTTCCTGCCTTGGGCTACTACTGCTTTTTAATATCAGTGGCCTCCCTCTGAATGGCAGGGAAGGGTGAGGCCTGAGGGATTGCAGAGAAGTCTTGGAGTTCAGCATGTTGCCTCAGGGATAGAGGGTAAAGGGGTTTTCTCCCAGATGCTTCTCCCAGACGCTGCGTTTGAAATTGCCAAGCTGCTCCCAACCCCCATCTTATGTCATCCCTGCATTAAGGACCCTGATCAAAGAGACAGAAATCAGGGAGTGACCGATTCCCTTCCATCCTTCCTGGGTGAAAGAGATGTCAACAAAGGCGCTGTCTCCTGGAAGACAGGCAGGCCTGCTGGGCAGTCGAAGACCTCAGACTCCACTTCACACAGGCAGGGAGCACCCTCAACGAGTTTTTGTGCAGTGTCCCCACCAAGTAAATTTCACAAGTGCCAACTACCCCAACTGTGAGGGCTCCTCCAGGAGCATGGCCCCAGGGGACTGTGTCCACCAGCTGTGGTGCCTTTCTTCACTGCAGGTTGGTTAGGTAGATACAGTAGGCTTTGCAAGACATGCCCTAAAAGAACCAACGCAGTTGGCATGGTTGAGATTGCTTTGTTCTCGGAATTGGTGGATAAAATTGAAGATGCCCCACCGGAGGCCTCTTGGACCAATGTGCTGACTATTTCACACTGTTATCCAAATAGTAAAGCCAAGATTACAGTTGTCACTGCATCAGATGCACAGTAAAGCGAGAGCAGCTCCAGGAAGCTCAGCTCTCCTCTGATCCTCCCTTAAAGCATACGTGCATATGAGCACACCAGTGAGAGAAAGAGCTTCTGGACCCACCAGCAGGTGTCTCTGTTTTTGTTTGCTCTGGGAGCTCAGGGGAGCCAAAGCCCTCATGGAGCCCGGGCCTGGCATTGACATGGAAATGAGTCCACAGTGAGGCTGGTTTGCTAGCGCCTGATCTCCATGTCAATACCTGACTACTCTGTAATTTATGTACATAGGGGAGTCAGAGAATAGACACTGTTCTTATCACTCATGAACACATGTTAAAATTTACTCCCTGAAATGGGTCTGCTCCAATACAACTTGGTAATAGAGGCGCATGTACTTTTCAAGTTGATTCACATGCAAACTATACTTTGAAGCTATTTGTCTTTTTTCAAAGGAAATTGCTGCCTTGAAGATGCCTCCGGAGCCAGGGGCCTCTGATTTTTGCATTCAAAGGTACAGAGCAGGCTTCAGGGAGCAGGATCCAGGAAGCCAAAGGGTAGCCATGGCACTTTCAGGACAAGGTTGCCTTTCCCTACTGTGTTCCAACGTCCTCACTTCCTTCTCTTATTGCTTGGGCTTGATGATTTGTGCTGTGGTTTATATTTGGATCGATGCCATGAGTAGTGTCTGACTGCCCAACACAAGTTCTTCTCATCAGAAGGGCCTGTAACCAGGCTTTGGCCCAAACCCTAACCCTAACCCTGCAGGGCCCTAGAGAGTTAGAGCAGAACTGCTGGGTTAAATGCCTTCAGGCAAAGGAAACAGCCCAGTGAGGGACCCTTTCCTGTCCCTTTCAGTTGTCACCTGGCAGACCTGTTCAGCCTTGGACTTCCTGTGACCCATTTTCAAAGCCTATTGTGCACTGGGTTCAAACATCTGTTAAAATTGAGCAGGCTGAGAGAACACATCTCTGTGGAGTCATTTTTAAAACCTCCTTCTTTAAGATATGCCATAAATTAGAAAATATATAAAGTGTATCAGTGGACGATGGAGCTAAGTTGAAATTCAGCAGTGATCTCCACTGTCCATGGAATCCCTTTGGGTCTACTTCAGATGTCCCTGTATGTCTAACCCAATGAAGACACAGTTTGCCTGGGAATTTAGAGACCTGGATTCTTGCCTGATCAGGCTGCCAGGCGGTGATCACAGGAAAACCCACTAGCCTCTCTTGGGCTCAAGTTCTTACATGCAAGATAGGACATCTTAACTATTTTTAACCCTTACATAATGTTAACTGATCACTGCTTTCATTTAGGGAAATCCAAAGTGGCAGCTGGGTTCCAGCAGTGAGAAAATGGAGGTTGCAGGATCCTAAAGAACTGGGGTTCCTGTTAGGGAATAGATGGATATGAATGGTGGGAACACGAATATAGAATAATTCTATAAAATAGGCCCACTGTGCTGACCCCCACATACCCTCTTTCCAAAAAGCAATTCACCTGCATCGCTGCCTGGCCTTGGTGGACAGGATATGTTGCATTCTTCAGCAAACTCCCTATTAACTGCAGATGTAATGCAGGCCCATGGTGATGTCCATGCGAGGAACCCAGATTTTTGTGACTAGATCCTGAAACTCTGGGAGATAAGGAGAATTCTTCCTAACTATAAAATCTGTAAGAATGTATGGTTAAGAATCCCATCAGAACCAGTCAGCATGGGCCAAGGTGACCTACAGTTGCCATGACAGTGGGGCTTGAAGGTCTGATGTCACCCTGCTGTCAGACAAGTCAAGAGGTGGACCTGGGTGGGAGTCTCTGGAAACTTCTCTTGGATCTCCACCAAAACTGGAGTGCCGCAGAGGCACCTTATCCTTCTCTGAGAGCACCTCCTCTCTCCCTTGAGAGTGTCCCTCTTCCCTTTTCCTAGCCTTCAATAAGCTCATTCCTGTCATTCTGAGCGACATGCCTGCAATCTTTCTCACTTGATCACAGAATCGGGGTTTGAAGAGGGGCGTCTTCGAGCTGCCTCAGTTCCTTGGAAGGCCCAGCTCCGCAACATGTCCGCCCACTGCTCTAACTGAATCTCACTGACCTTTCAATCATGCGCATGTCAACATGAGGCAGAAGGAAAGGCAGCAGAACAGCACATGTGCTGTGGCTGGAGGAGGTTTGGTATTGCAGGCAGCCTTGGGGTCTGGGGAATGCTCTTCTGAAGTTTCCTGGGGTGCTGAGTCGGCTTCCAGAGGCAGCATGCTGAGCGTCCTTGGCTCTGTACACATCTAATTCCACTACGGAGTGGAAGTCACCTGTGGCCATCTGGAGAACGGTTAATTGTTTCCCCTTCCTGGAAAGGGTTCTCTCAAACAAAAACTTAAGGTTTCTCACTAAAATTAGAAATTTGTTTTACTAATTAAAAAAAGATGCTATATCCTTCGCTACACTGTGTCTAAATACCACAGCAGGTGGGCAGAGTGGAGGGTGTGCCATACTGAGAGGAAGACTCAGCTGTCCCAAAATTCCATCCAGCTGAATGAAGGCAGCATGACCTAGGGACATTCCCTGGGCCCTTCCTCCCCAGGGCTGCTCCATGAGCAACTGGGCAGCCAGTGGTTCCCCAAAAACCAGCTTCCCTGTGACAGGAGCACACAGGCCCTTTTCTCGCTGCACCTGAGAGTCACACAGGGCTTCCTGAAGCCCTGAGGCTGGCTTGCATTCTCAGGCTGGACTCACATAGGAAGCTGCTTGAGCCCCATGTGCCCAGCCTCTCCAGGGCAGGACCAAAATTGCTTGTGACACCCAGCCTGGCCTTATGTTATCGGCCAGGCCACTCTCCCGGTAGCTGCCCTGGTGGCTTGTGACCAGAAGTACACAGGTACTCGAGGCCATGTCTTCCGGCACGAACTGTAGAAACATCACTTACAGGTGCTTTCTTTCTTGCAACCAAGTATGAAGCTTAAAGGGACAAGATTTCATGACCCAGACGTGGGGCTTGGTAGGTGTGTGGGTGGTGAGGACATATCGACTTCCCCATGAATTATCTCATTTGATTATCTGTGCATCTGCTTCCCAGCCAGCCCAGGGAGTGGCTGGAGGGCGTTTCCAGCCAGGCGTCTATGGGGCTCAGAGAGGAGGACCTGCCGCTGTCTCTGCAGGCCCAGCACCTCACCTGTGGAGCACCTCACCTGTGGAGCACCTCACCTGTGGGGCTGCTGCCCACAGTTGTCTGTAAACATTTCCTCCTCTGTCTTGTCTTTCCCAGACATCTCTGGCTGCTGATATGGATTGATCTAGTCTAAACGCCTCTTTTACAAACAAGAGAATTGAGGCCAAAAGAACAGGCTTCCCAGATGTCCAGGGGAGAGGGGAGTGCAGAGACCCAGGCTCTGCATCCGCATCCCCACGGCCAGGCCGATGCAGAGACAGGAGACAGCGCCCCAGGGCTCTGTTGCCCCTGCTCCTGCTGTTCAACCCGCGCTCTGTTTTCTCCTTATTGTGAGGTTCCACGGGGTTTTCGGAAGCTCTGCACCACTGACAGGGCCGTGTGCGGCGTGGATGGCGTCGTTTCCTAGGCGTTGAGTGGCATCCCCGTCTCTGCCCCGGGATCCCAGCAGCACCTCCCAGATATGTCAACCAAAGGTTCTCACACTGTTCCAAGTACCCTCAGGGGCAAAATCACCCAGGCTGAGAACCATCTGAGTTATTCTGTAACACAAAATAAGTTGATAGTGTGTAATAAGCATTTTACTTATACAAAAAGGAACTATTATAAAAAAAGTGGAGCGTGTTTGAGTGTGTGTATACGCTCTCTGTGTGCAGGGTGTGTTTGTGTGTGTGTATGTATGTGCTGTGGAGTGCAGTGTATATTGGCGTGTGTGTGTGTGTGTGTGTGTGTGTGTGTGGTGTATGTGGAGTGGGCGGCTGTGTCCCTGTGTGTGGTGTGGCAGGGAGGGTGTGGGGGGGGGTGCATGTGGTGGAGGAGGTGGTGGAGGGGATGTGTGTACACGTGTGTGCTCTGTGCGTCCCCACGGGTCAGAGTACTTCCTACAAGGCTCTGGGCACTGCCCTGGGACCTCTGTCCTGGGCTGTGGGCTGCAGAGCTGGGAGCCACATGATCTACCCCTGTGGGTAGACACAGGCAACTGCCTGGGCACCTCACTGCTGAGCCGGCAGCACAGCCCCCTCTGCCCACAGGCTCTCACAGAAGAAGGGCACTTTCTAGAAGGACATTTCTGTTTGTACACATCCCCATGTAATTCTGAAGAACATTCCTTGATGTTCTGTTAGATGCTTTTCCTGCTGAAAATAGTGGAAGTTTCCATCTGGCTGTAATCATCACATTACAACTTTTTCTGATATGGAAATCAGCAGCTTTTGCCCTAAACAACACTCTACCTCAGGAACGGGGCAGAGCCCAGGCTCCCAGGAGCAAAGGATGGATCTTGCCACCCGCGTGCCAGACCTCAATGTCCCTTCCTTACTTTTACATGGAGACAGCAAGGTAATGATAATTCTAATAAAGACACCACCCTGCCCAGTGCTGGGATGGAACCCAGGACCTCGTGCTGCTTGGCAGGCATTCTACCACTGAGCTCCATCCCAGCCCCAACACACTCTTCTTATTAAAGGAAAGGGGAATGTGACATGAGTGATGGGGTTAGAACATTAGCTCTGTCCCTACCAGCCACTTTATCATAGAAGGTCCCTCATCACCTCTTCCTTGTCTTCCCAAAGGCAGATGGTGGTAATAATGATCACCTCCGTCAGAGCATAGGGAAGCCAGGCCCCAGGCCCGGGGCTGGCTGTCTCCAAGGTCCTGCTATTGGTGAATCTAGCCTTAAAGCCGCTTCACCATTGAGAAGGCACTTGAATGACAGGGCCAACTACAGCCATCCCCAGGTGATGGAAGGCAGGGACCTGGAGGCCTGAGACTCATCCAGCAAATGTCTCAAATAAACACAAATTTATCCCTTCTTATTCCCTTCCAGAAGGGCCATAGCAGTCTTTGCAAACTCCTCCTGAGCAGTGCCCAGCCGCCGTCTGCAGACACCCCCTCACCTAGACCAACCTCCTGTAGCAGGAAGCAAGTGTGGGAATGAGCAGACCCGACTCAGAGCCAATTCAAACCAGGAGATTTGCATTTGGAGACCTAGCTGCTGCTTCCGTCAGGAGCCTCAGCTCTCCCCTTCCGGCTGAAGAGCAGGAATGTGGGGACCCCGGCTGCGATTTTCCAGAGAGAAGGTGCAATTGCACACAAACTGGAGTCAGAAAGCAGTGAGTCTCTTGATTCAAACTGCTGACATGGGGGTGAGGGTCAGAGACGCTGGCCATACAGATATATTTGAGAAATGCCCGTCAGAAGAAGATAGATGCTTCCTTTCCACTGGGTGCGCTCTCTCTTTAACTCTTCTTGGTCCTGCCTCTGTGAGACCCCAGCAGCCCCTCACAGCTGTGACCTCTCTAAACTGTCAGCCTCAGATTAACTGATACTTCATCAATTTCGCCTGAACTGCATTTGCAGCCCAGTCTCAAGAGGACGGCCAAGTGCATCAAATGCCTCGCATTAGCCGAGCAGAGCCAGATTGCCTGCAGAACCAGGGCTCTTCCATGTTCTTGCGATGGCCTGGGCGGCAAGCCTAGGGGGCTCCAGCCGGAGGGGGAGAGAAGGGGCCTCTGATTATTCCTTGTAAATTTTTCATGAGGACATCTGCCCACGCTCCCCTCCTCCCGAGCTGCCCTCGCTCTCCCTGTGCTCAGGCCCCCTGACAAGGCATGAAAAACGAGAATGATCGGGTCTCAGTCCCCATTAGCCAGGAAGTGACTGATGGGAGGATGTGAGTGTGTGTGACTGAGGCTCTGGGGAGGGGCAGGACTGAGGGGAGGGTCTTGGAAACAAAAGACCAGTCAGAAATGGATGAGTCTTAGGTGCATCTGCAGATGGAGGCCCTGCCGTGGGTAGCTGGCCTCTGCGGCACAGATGGTCCTGGCTGATAAAGCCAGCCTGGTCTGTGCTGGGCTGCAGACCCTTCCACTCTGGGCCAGAGAATGGGGGCCCCAGCCTCCCCAGCCCCCTCACTCTCCAGAGGGCTTCCAGCATGAACAGCAAGCTCCCTGGACTACCAAAGCACCCAAATCAGAGCTGAGCAGGATTAAAGTGCAGAGATGGGGGAAGGGAGTGCATCTTTATTTAAATAATAAAAAATAATCATTCCTTCGGAAATATGAGCAGCTTACAAGCATTAAAATCCTATCTCCTTCCATACAGTTCCAATCCAGAGCCACAGCCTTCTCTCTAATGTACCAAATCATGCAGATGTCCTTTTTGTGCCCCCTTTGAAGTGACATGTGCTTCAATTTATTTTTAATCTTCTAAGTGATGTCAGGACTGCCGCCCATGCGGCTCACTGAGTGGCGGCTCCTCGGGCTGTTGATCTGGGCCAGGCGGCTCCACTCACATCAAATCCGGTGCTGAACCCAGAGTCCACAGCCAGAAACCGACCGCAGGCAGAGGTGGGTGCAAAAGCAGAAATGCACAGAGGAGGGAAATTCATTAAGAAACTCATGATGGGGCACACCTCAGAAATCTTACCTTTGAGCTCAGCTAGGCATGGTCGGTGGGAAGGCCAGGGGCGGCGCTCCATGGAGCAACAGTGCCCCCCAGTGGCCACGCCTCTCAACTCCCTTCCTCCCTCTGCCTCCCAGGCGCTGGGAGATGACAGAGAGAAAATGAGTTGGTAGAACTCCTTGCCCTGAACATCACATCATTAAACAGTTATTATGAAGGAAGGCCTGCAAGTGATTTGGAGCCACTGGGAGGGGAAAAATCAGCATTTCTGTAAAAGGCAGAACGGAAGAATGTTTCTGTTGTTTTGGGTCTCCCCACACACAGCTATCCTGGCAAATACATCTTCCAGGGAGAAGTAAGATCAAATATGTTTACTTAATTGCTTAATTAATTTGAATATGCATACCTAATTAAATTCAAACACCTCAACAATTGAAATTCCATTTGGAGCTGGGCCTGCCCCCACCCCAAAACAGGAGAGAATGGCACAAATATCACCAGATTTGGAGTTAGACAGACACAGGTAAAATCTTGCTTTTGTGTCCACCACGCCTGGCTGACAACTCTGGGCAAATCACTCTGCCTGCCAGTGACACTCTTTGCTCCTCTGTTAATGGATCCCCTATGAAGATGATGCCGTCATACCAGCAGCAGCCAGCCTATGACTCCGCTTCCTGCTGAACTCCTGCCTATATTTCCGATGCCATTATTCATGTCGCCTTCTCTCTCCTTGGATGTCCCCTTTCTCATTGTCAGCTCAGGCCTCCTCCTCCATGGAGCCTCTCCCCTGCAGCTAGCTCCAGCATGCAGGAATGTCTCAGGGAGTATGAGGTCAGCTTTGGTCCCCTTCTGTACTGTCCTAGCTTCTTACCTCCCTGGGTCCCTTGGCCACATAATAAGCTCAAAAGCTCCTGGTGAGCTGGTAGGTTTCCAGTTTAGAAACGCCTGAATTTTAAGGCAAGAGTGCAGCAGCCGATCCCAGAGCCCAGACTCCGACCTCCTCTTGGGTCTTGTCACCACATAGACCTGAGCAGTTGCTTGAATTCTGTAGATGGATTTTTCTTTTCTTACATAAAATTGAAAGGTTGGGACAGGGAAAGTATTTTTTTTCTAAAAGTCTAATCAATTATTTACTAAAGACTTTTAACAAATCTCACACAGTGTGCTATTTCAAAAAAAATCAATAAATTAGTGGATACTTTAAATTGCTAGGTTAAACTGTGTAAAATTGCTGTTTTTTTTTTCTTTTGGCTTAAAGTCATCAATGGTGAGACATTTTATAAGGTATGATCTAAAATATCTCTTCCGTGAGCAATAGATCATTAACCTAAAGTCATCAGTCCCTCACAGTCTGCCCTCAATTACTGATCGACTGTGATGCCACATGAGGCATTTTGGCAGGAAGGACTGGCGTGCACAGCATGGCCCTGGGCCCCACCCTTGTGAATTTTCAGCTCTGGGCTGGACACGGGCCTGAAAATCGTAGGCTGACAATATCCTCAGGCTTGATGGGAATTGCGCATGTGAAGAGGGCAGAACGTGGGCCCACAGCCCTCTATGCTAATCAGGTCTCCAGCGGCAGCTACCATGCAGGGAGCACTCTGTTTGCTGGGAGCCCCAGCAGTGCATGTGCCGTGTCCCACGGGGTCCTCATGTGGCTTCGTGCAGTGGGCATTTGGGGAGCTCTCTTCCCCATTTCATTAGGAGAAAAATGAAGCTTAGAAAGGTTTAGGAAATGTACCAAAAGTCACCTGCTGCTAAGTGGCATTTCTGGGACTTGAGTATCCTCTTTAGAGTTCCAGTAAGGGTCTCAGCCGTCTCTTTTCTTTGTGCTCCACACACTGACCTGGCGTGGTGGCGGGAACTTGGTTCAGGGCCTACGCAGAAAGCCCTGCCATTCCAGCCATTTGCTCTCTCTCTCTCACACACACACACACACACACACACACAATCACCACAAAGACTAGTGGAGCTGTGCTTGCAGGTCCTGGAGAAACCAGGACAGGCCCAGAGAAACTCAGAGGGCTTACACCATCACCAGCACAGCTGGTGAAGACAGCATGGACAGGTTGAAGTTAGGTAGATATGGTGCACACAAGTCCTCCTGATCCAAGCCTGGTTTGCTGAGGGCCATGCAGCTTGTGCAACTACTTGGTGTGCAGCTTGTGAACACCAGTGCCCACTCCAGAGCAGTGAGTGACCCCGTCTCTGGCCTCCTCAGAGTGTGGAAAATGATAACTACCAGCAGGATCAATTACTACAAGCACCGACTCCTTCCACACCCGGAGCCCCAGGATGGCACAGAAAGCCACCCCCCTCAGAGCTCTGGGCAAAATCTGATCCTAGTTTCTCAAAGGGTCAGAGGATTATGAATGCTTTAAAGTGTATATCTACATCCTGTTTGTCTTTAAAGAAGATGAAATATTTTTAAAAATGTACTGAGAATAAGAAGGCAAAAATCACACATTTACAAATGCTCGAGTTCAGACATTGAGGCACTACCAATGGAAGTTTCTCCTCTAAATATGCACAGGTGTGGTTCCCTAAGAGCACATGGGTGACCGCCAGCACTTATGGTCATTGTACAGGTGTGCCTGTGTTTTTGTAGTGGGGTCACTTGAGGCAAGAAACCCGGATGCTTTAGTGTGTCCCTCCCTGTGCGCCCTTTGACCACACAGCACCCCTCCAATGGCTGAGGGTGTCTTCAGTAGATCATTTTTGGTCTGGGACAGTGTTGTCTTTGTGTGTGTGTGTGTGTGTGTGTGTGTGTGAATCTATTTGGTAGAATAATCTGAGAGCATAGAACAATCTACTGTACTGAAGATATATGCATTATAATAAAAAAGAAAAAGTTTTAAATTAATTTTTAATTTTTTACTTCTAAATGTAAACAAAAATGTCTATGTTCCATAAACACCTTTCAAGTAAGAGTTTTAGTGTAATAACTGATAAGTTGGTTCCCGTGTTGCTCTGACACTGGGCTATAACAGAGGAAAAAGCCTAGGTGCAGCCTGTTTTTAATATTAAATTATTTTCATAGCTGACACATGTATATCACAGAAGTGTGTAAATCCAAATAAAAGTAAACCCTGTGCTGTGCTTCCTGGTTTGGGTCTCGCATTCTGACCCCATTTGGCAGTTACAAGGAGACCTTTCCTTGTGCTTGTTTTGTTAAAATTCAGCTACTAGGTTTTCTTTTTCTGCAGTTGTCTTTTCAGGCCATTAAAAAATTATAGGACTTTAAAAATTTTGTGACTGGGGGTCCACTATGCCTCTATGTCACTGTTTTCTTCCTCCTCCTCCTCTTCTCCCCCTCCTCCTCCCCCTCCTCCTCCTCCTCCTTCTTCTTCTTTTAACATCACTGAGGAAGATCTAGAACAATGGCCCCCCTGCCCCATTTTCCCCCAAAACCCCGTGGTTTTTACTGGCATGGCGTGCTGCTTTTTAGGAACTGATTGCACGACTTAAGCTTTATTCTAGAGCTGGTGTGCCAGGAAAAGATTATTAAAATGGTGGCATCCAGGCTGAGCAGAGGAGGGGAAGGAAGAGGTATCTGGGCCAAGGAAACAGGGAAGCCTCCACGTCCGTGCAGGCTCCTGGCAAGCACCATCACAGGCAGCCTTCTCGGCAGCCCCGCAAGCATGGCCTCAGCGTCTTCATTTTATACTCAGAAAATAGGCCCGAGTTACCAAGAACTTGGCTGAGGGCCATGCAGCTTGTGCATCCACTGGAACACCAGTGCCCATTCCACCATGCATGGCTGGCATGATTCACCACTAGTGTCCTGGTCCATGGCCCTGCAGATGTCCAGTAGGAAACCTGGTCCTCACTCCTCAGAAAGAGACGATGAAGAGACAGTCAGCTGTCACCTCCTCTAGGTGAGAGACTTCCACCAGCCAAGCCCCAGGGTGGGAGAGCAAGGGCCTCTGGGCCATGGATCTCTCCTCCCAGCCTCTGCCTGCTGTGACGAGAGATGGCTCCAGGGGCTTATTTATTCATCACCATAGAAGGGGCAGAATCAGCTTCCAAGTGGCTTTGGGGACAGCACTCTCGACACAGGCTTCGGCTGCCATAATTACCATGGTGGCCATGTCAGGGTGGCCCCCATCAAACACAGATCCTGGGGATGCTCAAAAGGTGGCAACAACACCTGGCACAGCTGCCACCAGCACCTGCCTGACGGGGCACACAGCATCTGCATACCCCTCTATTGAAACAGATGCCCCTCTGGCTCCTAGTCAAACTGGCATCCAGTCCCTGTGTGGCAGCAGCTGCAGGCTGCCAGGCTTTGGGACGATAGTTAGACTCTACGAGTTTGAATGGATGGGATGGAATTGCCAAGCAGAACAGAAGAGAGCGGAACAGTGCCTCCTGCAGTGCTGGAGGACCCACATGGAGAGGGCGTGGTCACAGAAGGCACTCAGGCTCCCTGTGCCTTTCCTCCCTCCTCTGATGGTTCTTAAGAAGTTCCGGCTCAGTGACTTCACTGTAGCACAGCTCATTTTTAAAAGAACTGAGAGGCAGAGGCTGTTCGAGAAGCCCATTTTGGGGGGCAACAAGGAGTGGTGGGAGGAGCATGGTGTTCAGGATCTAGTGCAGCAGAGGTGCCCTGGCCCATGAATAGCTGGTCGTGCGACCTCAGGCTGCCAGCCTGCTGAACTTCGGTGTCCTCTCCAGACAAGGGAGAGACAGGGAGGTGGACCAGTGGACTTGGATGGTTTAGCAGCAGCTGACTCCCATGGGCACTGGGTAGGGTGCCCTGAGCTGCACCTTGCAGAGCATGGGATGGGCCTAGGAGGGGCAGGTACTGAGCAGCCTGAACCCTACAGCACCAAAGGTCATCAGTGACCAGGAAACTCTGGCAAACCTGGGCCATGTTCTCAGAGACACCTTGGGCCTTACCCTCACCTTAAAGAAAATAAAGTAACCATTGGCCCAAGTGTGATGTAGCTGCTTGTCCCCTAAGTGGAGGGACAGGGAAGAGACCCCATTCAGTTAGCTCCACTTCCCTTGTGAGCTCTAGATTCTCACAGGAAGGAGCAGGGGAGGCACCTGGCCCAGGTTCTTGCCCTGCAGGAAGTGAACCCAAACTTGGCTATGGTCCCGTGAACAGCTGTGGGCGTGGCACCTACATATGGCAACTTATTTAGCTCTAACTCTAGCCCTGAAAATTAGGAATCATGTCCTGCCCTCATGCCGTTGGCCAGCAGGGGACAAGACTCAGATCAACTTCCCCAAGCAAGTCAGGAGCAGAGTGAGGATGAGCAAGAGGGAGTGCTGGCCCTGGTCTCTTCCCTGCCCCACCCAGAGGAGTGCAGGGCCATGACCCAGCTGGAAGTGCCACACATGGATCAGTGTGCGCTGCGTGTTCTGTGCGCGCGTGGTGTTCCGTGGCGCTAGGTGCATGTGTGTGCCGTGTTACATGGTGCTGGGTGCACATGTGCTGTTATGTGACGCTGGGTGCGTGCGTGTGCCGAGTCACGCAGTGCTGGGTGTGCTATACCTCCACGTGTGCGTGGTACCTGTCCAGGACGGGCGCTATCCCCTGCAGCATCTCCCTTAGGACTGGCAGTGGGCGTTTCCTGGAGGGTGCTCCTAGCTCCCGTGTGGGGAGGTGGCCTTCAATGGCTCGTGTTGACAGAGGACTTTTGCCGACCCCTGGGGAGAAGAGCAGCTTGTTCTGGGACCTTCAAGCTATTTCTGCCCCTCTCAGCTCAAAGCAACACATAAGTAATCTACGTCACCCATATAGAGGTACTGATTGTCCCAAACTCTGTGCCCAAGGGTTACTGTCAAACTCCAAAATGTCCACTGGGCAAAAGCTATGCAAGATAGACCACTTGGCCAGTCAGATTAATGCCTAGGAAGGAACCTGAGGTTTGAGGGTCTTTTCCTTTCTTTTCCTTTCTCTCTCTCTTCCTCTCTCTTTCTCTCTCTCTCTCTCTCTTTTGGGCAGGTACTGTGGATTAGTCACAGAGGCATTCTACCACTGAGCCACATGTGCAACCCTATTTTGTATTTTATTTAGAGACAGGGTCTCAGTGAGTTGCTTAGTGCCTAACTTTTGCTAAGGCTGGCTTTGAATTCACGATCCTCCTGCTTCAACCTCCTGAGCTGCTGGTATTACAGGCTTGCACCACCACAGCTCCCCTTGTCTTTTGTGACTTGTACCAAGCTATTATTTTTCTTTCTTTCTTTCTTCTATTAGGGGCTCATGATTGCTCCTTGGCTGGCAGCAGGTTTGTGGCCTCTCTGGTTTGACAGCAGCCACATCTGGGGTCTACTGAGTGCTCTCTCTTCCCAGCCCCATGCATGTTCTACCTGCAACCAGGAACCCACAGGTCCCACTCAGAAACCACCTGGCAGTACCTACAGGGGTCACTGCTCAGCCCTCCCCACCCCATGTCTCCCCTGGGAATTCTGGACACAGAGAAAAAGTAACCTTGTTGGTCTCTTGCATTGTTTAGTCAAAAATTTTAAGGAAAGTGTTTTCTTGTACTCTTACTATAGCACAGCTCATAAGAAAATAATCCACGTCTTTTCATTTAAAAAAGAAAACAAAACAATTTACGGTGCTTTTTTCTGGATATAGGAAGGAATCTCCATGGGGTTAAGCATTTCACAAACATCATTCAGCAGTTGGCAGCTTTTTAGAATGAAAATCCCATTGTAAATCACCCTAATAAAAAGGGAGCTCCTTAGGAGGCCCACAAGCTTTTACAGAGTACTTAGCTTCTGCAGGTTCCTTGACCCACACAGTCCGTTTCCAACCAGATTCATCAAGTCTGCTGGAGACGAAATAGCAGTGGACCAATAGTCAGGAAACCCAGCCTTGTTTACCAAATGACCTTGAGATGTCACTTACTGCCTAAGCTTGAACAAGTCCTTCGCATCCACAACTGCAAGGAAAATTCTTGGAATGGAACCACCATTTGACCCAGCTATCCCACTGCTTGATCTATACCCAAAGAACTTAAAAAACAGCATACTACAGTGACACAGCCACTTCAATGTTTATAACAGCTCCATTCACAATAGCTAAACTGTGGAACCAATCTAGATGCCCTTCAATAGATGAATGGATAACATATACATAATGGAATATTACTCAGCATTAAAAAAGAATAAAATTATGGTATTTGCAGGTTAAGTGGATGGAGTTAGAGAACATCATGCTAAGCAAAGTAAGCCAATCCCAAAAAACCAAAGGCTAAATATTCTCTCTGATAAGTGGATGTTGATCCATAATGGGGGAGGGGGCATGGGAAGAATGGAGGAACTTTGGTCAAAGGGGAGGGAGGGTAGTGGAGGGGACATTGGAGCAGGAAAGATGGTGGAATGAGATGGACATCATTGCCCTAGGTACATGTATGACTGCATATATGGTGCAACTCTACATCATGTACAACCAGAGAAGTGAAAAGTTGTGCTGCATTTGTGTACCATGAGTCAAAATGCATTCTGCTGTCCTGTATACCTAATTAGAATAAATAATTTTTTTAAAAAAGGCAAGTCTTTATACTGACACTTCAAAAACTATTGCCCCACACATTGAGAAAGGCGGAGCCAGAGTCAGCAAACATCAACTCTCTGTTGAATGACTAAACAAAGGGAAGGGTATTCATAGGTCACAGGTATTTAACAGACATAGGAAATACGTGGGTCCACATGAGAACTGACTTAGGGTTTTGTTTGCATGAAATGGTAGAAGGTGCAACTGTAATTCCTTAGCTATACAGAAATGAACAAATGAAAATGATAGAGAGAGAGAGAAGGAGAAAGCGTGGATGAGTCCCAGTGAATGGATGGAAAGGAAGGTGAGCAAGGATAGCCCTGTGGGTGCCCAGCAGGCTCCTGCTCCAGCCTGGCATCCCCCAGGGAACATCCCAGTGCCCTAGGAGCTCTGGTGTCCAAGGGCAGAGAAGCAAACAAGCAAGGGCAGAGAGGTGCCTCCTTTCAAGCAGAGTGCAAGCCCAGCCTGCCCTCCCTCTGCCTCTTAGTTCCAAGCCCCTGGTAATAAATAAAGATGGACTTTGACTCCAACAGATCTGCTGCTGGTCTGGGAGCTCCTGCCAGTCACCTCTCTGAGGCCCTCTCTTCATTTCAGTAACAAGGGTAATAATGGCACCAGGCCCTGTGGGGGTTTGGGGGGATGAGGCACCAAGCATGGCAGACTCCACTCCTTTCCTGGCGCACGGCAGCTGTCTGCTGGCTAGTCCTTCTTCTTCTCAGGGGAGAGGCCATGCCCTGTTCCTGCCTGGAGCACAGTGACTACTGCCTCTCCAGCCCAGTCCCCCCTTTGAAGAGCTAAGCTAGGGGGCAGCTGAGCTGACTGAACGTGTCCAATCCGTTTCTCCATTTCAGCCAGTTTCTGGAAAATGGGAGAGGAGCAGGTTGACACAGCCTCCAGAACTGAATGAAAGCTGCAGTGTCCCCAGAATACGCTCCCTGTGACAGTCAGCTTCCACAATAAGCCCCTGGTCCTCAGTCCTGACTCATTTAATTATCCAGGCAATGCTGTAAGGAAAGTGTTATTTGGGATTCTAATTTTGAAGATGAAGCTCCTGAGCCAAGGGGGTGAAGGATCAGCTGTCTGAGGTCACACGGGTGACCCTGCTGAGCCTGGACACACAGCCTGCCTGGAGCTCCAGGTGTTGAACCTCTGCAGGGTGCGGCCCCAAAGACCACTTGGCATCTGCAATCTCAAGTTAGGAAGTGTGCATCTAGACAGTGTGACCTAAGGGCTATCGCTAAAACTCTTGGGTTTTTGTAAAAAAAAAAAAGTCATGAAATCATGAAGGTGAAAATAGTTTGTAAATTCCAAATTTTTAAATTATAAAATGTGAATTGCTCCTGGGCCATTTTGCTCTTGGTGGCTCTCCTGTGGCTGCTTTACACCAAATACTCCCTGGGGGACCCACGGTTCATCCACCACCCACACCCCAGGGCTGCAGCACTGTCCCTGGCCAGCCCAGGTCCCTCCATCCCAATCCAGCACGCCCCTGTCCACTCTGCACTCCACCCCTCCATCAGTGTCACCTGGGCTCTGGCTGCCTCTCCACCTCTCCACAGCGCCTCTGGCTTCCCCAAAAGCTACTCCAGCCCTTCAGATCAACAGTCCAGTTTACCGTCGCGGGTCGCTGCAGCTTGGCATGGTGGCTTGCACCCAGTAGTATTTGATAGTGCAAGACGCTCTTGTGACAGAAAAAGACAGCACTTAATAATTAGAACGAGGGGCTGGGGTTGTGGTTCAGAGGCAAAGCATTTGCCTCACACATGTGAGGCACTGGGTTAGAACCTCAGCACCACATTAAAAAAAATAAACAAAATAAAGATATTATGTTCATCTATAACTAAAAAATATTTTAAAATAATAATTAGAATAATAATAAATAATAAGAATAATAAAAATAATAATAATCTACTGGGGTTGAACGCTTTGCTTGTGATTTCTGGTCACTAACAAAATTTTGGCAAATAACTCATATTGAAAATAACTGCATTGTTCTGGTGTGGAAATGTCAGTCTCCTCTGAGGAAGGGCCCTGGAGTCTTATTCCTTGTGGGCAGGAGAATGACTGTGTACACAACAGGACCTGGCTGGCCCTGCAGCCTGCGCCCCCACTGGCTTTGCTCCCCAGAGGGCCTGTTGTCTGTGGCACCCTGCAGCCGAGCCGCTCATCCTGACCACACACAGCCCAGTCTGATTCTCCGCTCGCTACCTGGAGCCTGGAGTTCCCTGTTGAATCTCTGATGGCATTAGCAGGGCACTCAGGCATCCCTCTGCGGAATTACGATCCCATTATGTACAATTGAGTATACATTACTCCTTATTTTCATGTCATTAGCTTGGATAAGGCTATTTCTAAAGCACTGAAGTATGTAAAAGTTACTTAGGGGCAGAAAAGGCTGAACTGAGGAATCAACATGCAAAAAGTATGAGCGAGTAGAAGTGTTTTAGCAATGCATTCACACGCCAACTACGATAATTAAGCAAGTGTACAATAAAACAACGTATTATTTATTTCCACTTCTACTATTGTCTGCTCAAGGGTCAGAGGCTACCTGTAGGTCACGTGCGTTACAGCGGTCTTGTTACGGAGTAATGCGGGAGCCGCTTTCAGCCCCTGGGAAGACTCCTTACCAGGAAGAACAGACCTTACAGGCCAGATGGGAAGAGGTGGAGTTCTTCCCAGTATCTGTAACACAGTTTCCAGAAATGACAATAGTCATACTCACCAGTTACTGAACTACTTTGGCATCGTGTTTAAGAACATGAACTGTGGAGCTGGGCAGGCAGTTAAGCTGCTGTCATCCAGCTGCTGGCTCTACCGCACATCCTTGAGCTTCCTCATCTGTAAGAGGCAGCTCTCTATAAACTGCATGAAGTTTTCAAATAATTAAATGAGATTATGTATGAAGAATGTAGCTCACTGTGTGACACTTGATGAACAAGTAATACTTGTTCCTCTTCCTCACTGGGTTGTGGATTTAGGCAAAGCCTAACCTTTTCGAGCTTCGTGGCGTCATCAAATGAGAGCCGGTACTGTGAAGGATGCCCTGGGTGCATGCCACCACCGGAATATCATCCCCAAGGTCACAGAGGCCCCAGAGGGGGGCTGCCAACATCAGTGTGAGGTAGAGTGACATCACCAGAGCAGCCTTGCAGGAGCAAGGAGATGCAGCCACAGCAGAGAGAGCTTGATCCTACTGCCTCAAAGCAGCTCTGTGCCTAGGAAGAGGGGAAAGATCCTGTCCTCTGATTTAAGTTGGTGGCAGAAGGAGGGCAACTGGGGAAACTGTGTGGGTCACCCAGCAAGCTAGAGCAGGAAAGGTGAGGAAGCCTGCCCTTGTGACTTGTCTCAGCTCCCCTGAGGCTGAGATAAGGCTATCTCTAAACACTGAAGTATGTAAAAGTCCTCTGCCATGTCATCCCAGCGCTGCTCACTTGGTGGCATTGGCAACACTGATTCATGACAACTGCCCACAGAGTGACCCACAGGTTATCCATATAGCTATGTCCCGATGGCTACATCAAACCTCCAGCTGCTAAGAGCATGCCTAGCTGAGCTCACCCACAAGTGTGGTGGACAAAGAGGGCAGTGGCCTGGGGGGCCAGCGCTACACAGATTGGGGACTAGAGAACAGTGTAGATGACAGAAGTTACTATTGTTTGCAAGGTACAGTGAAGTTTGTCCTTTTGATTCCCATAATTAGAAATTAACTCTTTAGTCCTCTGGGTAGAACCTTCCAGGTAGAGACCAAGGTGAATGTTAGAGAATAGATACCATAGGTTTCCATCCGAAGTTAGATCTTGTACGAGTTCACTACCAACCTGCAAGCTTGGTGGTGGTCAGCATCACTGGGATCCCCCTGGAGGCCTGGAGGAATTTCCTGTCCTGGCTAGACAGCCACTCCCTACAGAGAGCCAACCTGGGCTCCATGGCATCCTGTGCAGAACTGTTGCCTGACTATAAATGTAGAAAGTGCATCCTCCGATCATGCCTTAGAGAAAAGGGATTTTCTGCCCTGCTCAGTTTCCCTTCTAATAGGCAGTCTTGAAAGAATGTTAGGGACAGAAAAGGCAAGACAGACAGGGAGGGAGATCATATTATATTGACACAAGTTTCCACCAAAATTACCTGGCAATTTACTCTGGCAGTTCAAGAAAAGTGTCTGTTTACTATTGTCACATCAGAATTTCCCCCTGAGATTTGCCGGCTGGATTCCAGGAGATGCAAACAAGGGTATCCAGTGTAGGCCTCCGTCAGCTGTCAGTCCTGCGCCGTGCACCGCCCGCTTTTACATCCTGTAATTAAATCAGCGAGCCATTCAGGCTGTCTCTGCCTCTAAATTACATGAAACGAGGATCCTTCCAATTGCGGCTCACATGTAATTTGTGCTGCTGCTCTCTGACTTGAGGAATGGCAAAGGAAGAGAAGTCCATTTGGGAATTTTATTCAACCAGGGAATGCCAAGAGACACGAGACGTAGGGAGCTATAAACAAGTTTTATAAATAGGGCCTCACTGGCCTCGAGTCTCGCCCAGATGAATGCAAGAAGAGAGGATTTAGGACTTTCTCCTTGGCGCTCATATTTTTAAAGAATGGACTCCTACTTCATTTTCCATGTGGCAAATGTGTTATCCACAGTAACAGACCGAGGGTTTTTCATGAATTATTAAGAATCCAGGGCAGAAAACTCCAGATAATTGCTTCAATTTGTCAATAGAGAGGCAACTTGTGACCACAACAAGAAGATTTGAGACAAAAATCAAAGAAAAGGGAGATTATACAGCATAGCCATTAACAAGAAGTTGCCGCTGCCTGCTCCAAACCTAACTCTGCCCACTTATTAATCGTGTCACCTTAGGCAAGTTATCTGGCTGCTCTGCGGGGCAATTCCCTTATCTGTAGAGTGTGAATTGGCAAGTAGCTTGCAAGTCCTCCCTGGGGATTACTCAGAAGGTACAGAACACACAGTGAGCACACAGGACTCCATAAATACCATGTCGTTAAAGCTCCACCTCTTGTGGGCAAGTAGGATACTGCCACAGGATTGCAAAAGGACCTGGATTTGTCAGTAAATCAGTTCAGAATTTAATGTTCTTTCTCCTACTTCCTAATCTGTGACCCTGAGCAAATTAAACTTTGCAATAAGCTTCCTAAATTGGCTGGAGAATAAATGCTGAAAACAAAACCCAGCTCCAAGAAGCAGATCCACAGCCTGGTGAAGGCGAGGGATCCTGCGTTGCTGCTGTCCTCCTTCCTCCTCCATCAGAGTGAGCAGGAAGAGCAGGCGCAGAGCTCTGGGGCCCGTGGATGAAGACAATGAGCTCGGCAAGATCCTCTGCCTGCCGTTCTTTGCCTAGTGAAGTGAGGACACCCAGGAGGCTCCTGAAGGACCAGGCCTTCACACAGCCCTGCAGACACAGTGACCTCTTCAGGTGACAGCTCTCCCTGTGTCTGCTTTGTGCATCTTCTCCTCAAGGTTGACCCCTTGGGTGTGTCTAAAGCCACAGTGCTAGGTAGAGTCCAGCCGTGGTTTTCAGACAGCACTCTGTCGTCCTGCTCATCTGTCCCATGAAACCATCCGGCAAAGAAACATTCCTGACATGTTTCGAAGAAAACCACAGGACTGGTCTGAAGGTCCCTCTACCAGCCCTGCGCACTCTTCTTGTCATATTTCTGTGGGATTTGAACAAAGAACTACTGCACTGCCTCTGGGCCCTTGCAGTGACCACTATCCATGTCGGATTCATGTCTCTGTCCCCAGGGAGGAACCCAGGGCCTGGCATACAACAGCTGTATGTCTAGCTGTCATCTTCTCAGGGCCCCTGTTCTACACAGATCTTTCCTGACTGCACTAATTGCATTAAAAGCAAGGGCTTTTCAGGGCAGGATGAAGCCGCTGTGTGGATTTTTGGTGATTTCCGGTCATGTGCTCATGTTCCTACACTGAATCACACAGTTGAACTGGCCCTTTGTCTCAGCAAATCTAATCGCAGTTACTTATTAGGCACCTCCACTGCCTAATGTGCCTTACTTGAGTGAGCCCATTTACCCATCCAGCTTTCTGAGAGCAGCAGCGTTATGATGTGCTTACCTTACACACTGTGACTGGGGGTGGTAATCTGCCCAAATAACCACTCCTCTCAAGGGCCTGAGCCACTTAGACAAAGAGACAACCTCGTTTCCCAGAAACATTATGGTATTCAATATCCACAATGACCCTGTTAAGTCATTACTGTCCATATGCATAGGTGGGCCGTGGGGATTCCTGTGAGCAGCAAACCTGGGTGATGCCCAGGTCTCACCACCTTAAAGCCCAGGACCCACCACGTGCCTTGCTCAGCTGCATCCAGTCACAGGCCCAGGACGCACGTGCTTGTGGACCCCAAAACTGGCTGTACACATCCCCAGAGCAGAATCAGAGAGGTTCAGAGCTGCAGCCAACATGGACACAGCCATAAATCCAATCCCCTCAAGATAAGAAAACAGAGTGTTGAAAACTCCCAGTCTTCTGAAGCTCACTGTCCTTGAGGAAGAGAAAATTACAGCCCTGTGAAATCAGGCCAAGGACTGAGCTTGTCTATTTAAAACAGGGCCAGCCAAGCCCAAGCCTATCTTGGCACAGCCCCAAGTTAGACAGGGTCTTTATGCTTATAGAAGATTGCAAAAAATGAAAACAGAAAAGAATATAGGACAAAGCCCCAAACACTCACTATTCAGCCTTTTACAGGAAAAGTTTGCTGAGCCCTGGTCAAAGCTGTGGGTCTTTAACCCTGGATGTACCTTAGAATCACCTGGGGACATTTTAAAACATACCTGTCCCCTTTATAAAAATTTAACAAATAAATAAGAACAAATAAAATAATGAAAATAAATGCAACAATAAAAACGAATTTAAAAATATCTGTGCTCAGCTGGGCACAGTGGCGCACGCCTTTAATCCCAGCTCTCTGGGAGGCTGAGACAGGAGAAACGCCAGTTCAAAGCCAGCCTCAGCAACGGCGAGGTGCTAAGCAACTCAGTGAGACCCTGTCTCTACGTAAAACACAAAATAGGGCTGGGGATGTGGCTCAGTGGTCGAGTGCCCATGAGTTCAATCTCCAGTACCAAAAAAAAAATCTGTGCTCAAGTCCACCTGGACCGATTCAGGTGGTAATTGCAAAAGCTGGCAATCTGACCTGGGCGTGGCTGAAAGCGCCTCGGGGACTCCCATTAACACTGGGCTAGAGAACCAGTGGTCTAGGAAGACAACCGTCTTTAGGGAAAGGGCTGCTGGTCTCTTCAAGGAAAAGACCTAGATGGGCCTGTGAAGCAGCGAGTGTCAGGGTCCCTCACGTCAACATCGGAAAGACTTAGGGAAGGAATTCCACCCTATGGTAAATATGAGTCAGCAGCCTCCTCCCCGTGCAGGTGGCAGATGATGGTGAGAACAGATAGGGATGGCCAGAGCTTTAAAAAGAGACAGCTGGCCAGAAACGGTGGGCTCAGATTGACCCCTGGAGGGAATAGCCCAGGAAGCATGGCCAGAGATCAGTAAGCCTGACTCATAGAGGTCACTAGGCAGGGGCCTGCTCTTTCCTGGGACAAGGCACCTCTCTTACTTCTCCCAAACCATCAGCAAAGGCTGTCACACCTAAGCCTGCGTTGATGGTGTTCAAAGAACTGGAGAAACGAGGATGAAACTCTGTGAGAAATGAGGGTAGCCGTGGGCAAGGGCCACTCAGATGTGTGCTCAGAAATGAAGGGATGGGTGTGAGCACCATCAGGTGTCTCAGGCAGCAGGGCCTCACTCAGGATATGGCATCAAGGTTGATCATTATATTTGGGTCTTAGAAAGAAGATGCCCAGGAGCCTGGGGACTGGGAGCACACCAGCTGCACCCCTGCGTTTATAAATGTGAACCAAACTTGACTTGCTTTTCCCTACAGCCCCATACCCCACTTTCTCAAGAGGTGCTGCAGCTTGTAGCTTCTGAAGCTTTGTTTTTTCCTCTCCTCCACCTGGAATAGTCCTCATCTCTCAAGTGACTCAAAAGACCACTGACCTTTAAAACCAGCTCAGACTTCTTCACATGCACAAGGGCCTTTCTAAGACTTTCTCCATATTGTCCTGGAATCAGAAACAGTGTCTTTATTTATAAAAAGTTATTATATTCACAATTTTATTTGTCTTTTCTTAACTTACCGATCAGTGGCGCTAGGGCCCTCATCAAACACCTAGGTTGAAAGAAAGATGCTAAGACAACAGCGAACTCATACCTGCACCCTATGCAGCACAGACTCTGCCTGGAGCAGCGCTGCCATGGTGAGCCCTCCTCACGGCCAACACACACCATCTGTGACTGACCAGCAAGTGAGTGGCAGAAAATATAATTCTTTATAAAACAAAGCAGAACCCAATGGGGACAGCAATTATAGAAAGAACCTGAGGTGTCCAGTCCCACCTATCTGGGGAGCTGGGGGCAGGAGGGGCTCAGTGCAAACATGCCCAGAAGTCTCCTTAAGCCTTGGCAGAGCCAACAGCAAGAAGGCACATGGAAGAGGCAAACTGTCAAAAGAGGGGGTTTGAAGTTGTTCCAGGACCCTCTACAGAAGATGAGCAAATGTCTGTCATCTGTATCAGAGAAACAGAAACAGATGGAGATTGTGTTTTCAGAGTCTTTTCAGTAAGGTGGCAGACCAGACTCTACAGGGGTTAGGGTCAAAGATTCAGCCAAACAAGTTCCTGCAGAAGGAGTTGTCAAAACAGCACGTGTGACACCCTCATGAGCAAGGTGCTCGGCTACCTGGTTCTGTCAATCATGATGTCAGTCACGATGGAGCTGAAAACCAGAAGTGGGGACATATCAGAATCATTAAGCAAGCATGTTTGGCTGGCTTTTTATGGGTTTTTCATATGTGTTATTGTGGGGAAAACAATGCACTTTCAAATGGACGGGGTACCCAGAAAGAACTTCAAATATGCTATCTGGGATGGGCCCTTTTGAACTGTCTGCACCAGAACAATCAAAAAGGGAGGCTTAAGAACAGCAGCTGACATCTATTGGAATCCTCCATGTGCCAAACCCTCCAGGAATTGCTTTACCCAAAATTTTTAATTCTTCTAATGGCCATACACAGCAAGTCTGAGATAACAAGATATGAAATGAAAGTGAAAGGAAGGTCTGGCTTAGGTGGAGTCCAAAGTCAAAAGGCCAGAGGAAGGGAAAGCAACTTTGAGTGCCAGACAGACACAGGCTGCACCACAGCTGGCCTAGTGTGTGGGCAGTGGGCTGGGCTTGGTGGGGTAGCTATGTGCATCCGCCTGGCAAGAGCACATTCCTGAAGAGTACTCTGAGGGAGGGCAATGTTGTTGGAGGCTCCCCGCAAGGCTCATGTGATGAGGGCTGGGTCCCCAATGCACCAGGCCTCTGACCTCATCACTGGATTAATCCATTAATCGGTTCAAACTTGCATGGACTATTGGCAGGCAAAGGGAACTTTCAGATGTGGGACCTGGTTGAAAAAAGTAGGTCACTAAGGCATGTCCTTGGAGACTACATTTTATCCCCAGCCTTTTCTTTGCCTTCCTCCCCGCCCTCGCTCTCTGCTTCCAGGCTGTTGTGAGCTGACAGCTTTCCTCTGCCATGCACATGGCCATGGTGATCTCACCACAGGCCCAGCCACAAGGGGACAAGATGGACTAATCCTCTGAAACCAGGCTCCAAAGTGAACCCTTTGGCCTCTAAGATGATGTCCTTGGGCATTTTGTCAGAGTGATAAAAAGCTGACTAACACAGAGGTCCAAAGCTCTTCCTCCAAACTTCAACCTCCACAACCCTTAGAGGCCCAGAATTTTGAACCAAATGCTTTCAGCTTCTGAAAGAAGAGCCATGGAAAGCTGTACCACTCTCCTTCCTGCACAGCTCAGTCTAAAGCTGAATGTGCCACAGTCGTCCCAAACCTTCTCACACAGTGGAGAGGTTGGAACAGCTGGCATTCCAACTGCCTGCAATGTCACACTGAGGAAAAAGACCCTGGTCCAGTCTTCTAGCTGTTCTCACATCCAGCAGGGAGAGGAGAGGTAGGAGACTTGGTTGGGGGACAGTGCTACTGTGTGTGCCCAGAGGTGTCACATCACATGGCCAACCACATGGTGAGACTGGGCTTTTTTCTTTTTTCTTTTTTTTTGGTATTGGGGATTGAACCTAGGGGCACTCAATCACTGAGCCACATCCCCAGACCTATTTTGTGTTTTATGTAGAGACAGGGTCTCATTGAGTTGCATAGCGCCTCGCCGTTGCTGAGGCTGGCTTTGAACTTGCGATTCTCCCTAAGTGCTGGGATTACAGGCTTGAGCCACCCCGCCCGGATGAGACTGGGCTTTCTTTATAGTGACATATCTGAGTCTGCAGCTAGTATCAGCAAATGACCACATTTACTTTACCAGCAGCAAGACTAATTTCATAGTATGTGGTATTTAGACTAATTTAGACTAAATTCAAAAATATGAATCTATGGAGGGGTACTACAAAATTGCACATTAAATAACTCATTAGCTCTTAGTTTCCAGTTAGATTCTTAGATTTTAATTTCTCTCCTACCAGCAACCAATTCCCCTCATACCCTGTGAAATCCACTCAGCACACCTCACTGCAAATTGCTAGGCATTAACTGCAGATGAAGAACTGAAGCAACCTGCCACTGGTTTCTTCCAATCAGTGCTACTCTGATTCACACAGCCTAAGCACTGGTGTGCATATATGTAAATGAGCATGCATGCACACACATACATACACACACAATAATTCATTGCAATGTGCTTATTTTATTTAGGTTTGTCTTGTACCTTGGCTCACATTCACTCTTCTAAGTCTGTGATTTTCACATGAGCATGTACATGCATAGTTCCCATGACTATGGGAAATAAATGTTTTTATTCCCAAAGTCCAGTTCTCAGAGAATGCTGGTCAGTCTGCATCAAAAGTCCATGCGGAAGGTATAACAACTGTTTCTGCAGGATTAAAACACAAGGGAATGTTTCGTAAGTGCCAAAGCACCAGTGCAGCTCAAACAAATGAGAGATAAGTTATGCTTCCAGAATGCCATGGTGAGTGCTTTGAATACTTGTGATCCATAGAATGTATCTGAACAAACAATAAATAGAAAGCAGATGGAGGATGTGCAAAATCATGGGAAATAATACATATCGATTTATTAAAACATTGAGCAAAGACTCTTTTTGAAACCTACAAATAGCAGTATGTCAGGGCTGGGGGTGTGGCTCAGTGGTAGAACGCTTGCCTAGCACATGTGAGCCCTGGGTTCCATCCCCAGCACTGAAAATAAATAAAAAATTTAAAAAATAAAAGAAAGAAAACAACTATGTGGAATGATGGGAAATAAAATGTGGCTTAGACAGTCAAAAGTGAAAAGGCGTTGCTATTGTCCTCCATTGGCCTGCATAGACATAGGGAGGCCGATGAGTTGATCCTCCTTCCGTTTCTATGACAAACACCTCAGGTGATTAACCCATGAAGAGGGAAGTTTCACTTTGACTCACAGTGTTGGAGGCTCCAGTCCATGACTGGTTAGCCACGTTGCTTTTGAGCCTGTGGCAGAGTAAATCCATCCAGCTCAGGGCCAGGGAGAGGCAGTGGGGGAAGAGAGAGAGAGAGAGGACAGAGAGACTGGCATCCCTCAGCCCCTTCAAGGTCACACTCCAACATGACCAAAGACTTTTGAGTAGATTCTGCCTCCTAAAGGTTTCACCATCTCTCAGGACACTCAGGCTGAAGGCCAAGGTTTTAACACATGGGCCTTTGGAGGAAACTCCAGACACAACCTTCAGCCGCTGGCTTTTCTTATTAACAGGCAGGGTAATACGATGCACATTTCAATATAGGCACTTAGAGGTTGCTGACCATGACTACCCAGGTAGCCCATTTCTCTCCCACAAACTGATCACACAGACAAAGGCCATGCATACTGGAAAAGCCCCACTGTGGAACAAGACTCCAGCAAAGCCATGCATCCCAGAGGAGGAAGCACTCATCCTAGCAGAGAATGGTGTGTTAAAACCATAAAAGATGCTTTGCATGAAAAAATAGTCTTGGGGGAACAGAGATAATTTTTGACAAAGTTGTAGAGCCGGGTGCTGGAAGGAAGGAAGTGGAGAGGAAAAATGGAAACAGACCAGAGCGAAGTCCGCGTGTCTGCATGTGTGTACACACGTGTGCACTCCTCTGCTTGTAAAAGCTACCAAGAAGCGTGGACTTCATTCTGGATGCCTGGTGCTTAAGAGATTAGCGGCCACAGCCACCTTTCAGAAACCGGTAAAATGCTCTTATCTTTCCCCCGGGAGTGGGAAAATAGCACACAGACATTCTTGCAAAAATTTATAGACAATATCAAATGTTTTACAGTTCCTCTGAGGCCCATCCATGGACCCCTGGCCCAAGTTTATAAAAATATACAGTAGGTAGGGTGAGATCAGGAAATATTGCTAGCAGGAAACAGGCATATCTGAAGATGGCATTATAAATTCCTAACTCTGCAGGCAAAATACCTTTATTCCTACACATCTATGGTATCTGTTATGGTCACTTCCCTCAGAAAGTGAGCCACCTAAAGAATGATTCTGTTCCTAAATATCTGAATCCAAATTCCAAAAGCTGGATTCTTACTAAACTTTTCATACGCCATGACTGCCACTACGCAAAGTCAGGCCCCCTGAAAATGGTAGGCTTCATGTGAATATAAAGAAATAAAAACAGATGTCATGTGATGGAATTAAGAACAATTTTAAATTCCCTTCACTGTGTTATGAATTTATTTCATATATATTATATATATGACATATATTTTTTAAAATTTGTTTTTTCCTTACTCAGAGTAGTTCTGCTTTCCTGGATAAAAATTGTGGATAAGCAAAATACAGAATGCCTCACCTTTTACCTTTCATCTTCTGCTCTCCTATTGCACCTGAGTAGAAAAAAAAACCAATCAGAATATCTTAAAGTTCAAAGTAACATATGAAGTCTTCTTATCCAAGTGCAACAGCTCACATGTGCTCATAGAACATCCAGATTGAACGCCTGCCTTAGTGGGTAGCTCATGTCAGCACCGAGAACTCCATGAGCATACTGTACCGACTTGAAGTTTTACCCTAAACTGCTGCAAAAATATGATTTGATTCTTCCTGCTGGAGTCATAGAAAATACAGGTATTCCTTGTATTGTTTTTAAAATAATAATCTATTAGCTACCCAAATCGCCTCCACCCGGTCACTAAGGGCCTTCTATCCATTCAACACCAAGGTTAAATCAAAGGGCTAGCCACACCATTTCTCACTTTGTCAGGCCCTCAGTTTCCATCATATTGATTTTACGGTACTAATTATCAAGAATGGGTGTAGGGAGGCAGGTACTCCCTAGGCAAATATGCTCATCTTATTTACAGCTTGAAATTTCCAGAGAGGAACTCCAAGTACATTTGACAAACAGCAGTGCATTTGGTGTAAATCAAAAGGGCCAGTGGTTCTTTAAGCCTGTGAGCAATTTTATTGGCATATTCTGAAACAGCCAGTCTTCTCTGCTTCTTCTAGGTAAATTGCAAAAGCTGGAAGTCAGCACTTAAGAGGTCAGATTCGACTGAGCCATTTATAACTTGATGGGCTACACTAGGGCAATAGTCCACAAGGGCACAGCAAGGATATAGCCACTCACAAGGACAGAGGGTCAGCTAGTTGATAAAGACAGAACTGCAGCCCAGAGGCCTCACACTGATCGGCCTCCTCTCCTCTCTCCATGTCCACAGGGCCTCCAGGCACTGCTCTAGCTGCCTCTACTTCATTTCCTCCCTCCTCTAGGTGTTTCTGGGAGAGCTCTACCTCACCCACATCTGCCTTCCAAAGCAGGATCCTCCCAGAGAAGCGCAGGTGAGCCTGGAGGCCTACATGTGCAATGACAACCAGGATTCCTAAGACCCAGAGGCCTCCAGGCTGAGCACAACCTTCCTGAAGGTGAATCATGCAGAAGCAGTCTCAAGAAGGTGGATGTGCCAGGTGTGGTGGCACATACCTGTAATCCCAGCTCCCAAGAGGCTGAGGCAGGAGGATCACAAGTTCAAAGCCAGCCTCAGCAACTTAGTGAGACCCTATCTCAAAATTAAAAACTAAAAAGCCCCAGGGATGTGGCTCAGTGGTTGCGTGCCACTGGGTCCAATTCCTAGTATCAAAAAACAAAACAAACAAACAAAAAAACCAGATAGTGGATGTGTCTTCAGGTCAAGATGATAGAGTTAAGGGAGGGAATGAAGTATGAAACCCAAAGCCAGAGTATCTGCAACAGAATCCAAGAAGAGAACCAAGTTAAGAAAGAGGCGAGCTGCTGTGAAGGGAGCTGAGACATGCGAGTCCTGCTTTTCCTGGGTACCGGTCATGTGGTCCTTGGAAGAGTGACGTGGACCAGGAAAGGGATCTAGCTTTGGATGGCGACACATCCCTGGCATGTGGCAATGAGATGAGCTTGCAGGCTGCCCCTTGCCAGAACTGGAGGAGAGTCCTCTCCACATGATTCACATATTTGAACACATGGCTTCCAGCTCCACATGAAGATGGCACCACCATGTGCACCTTCATGAGACTAGTGTCAACAGACACTAAGAACCTCCTACAGTAACTGGCCTGCAGGGTGCACCTGTGTGCTGTGCCATTGCATCGTCCTGTCCCGTCCAAGCATGACGCAGGGGAAAGAGGTGGGATAGGCAGGCAGGAAGCTTGGGCCCCTCCAAGGTCAGGTTTTCTGTGTCCCAGGGCTGAGAAACACAAGTTAGACACAAGTCAAACCTCATCAAGATCAAGCCACTTCTTGTGTGAGCAGAGAACTAACTGATGATGAGACATCTGTTGCCTAGTGTCAGACCCCCTCTCAAAAAGCCACAGTAACCCCATTGGATCAAAGGCATGTGAAGAGCTCCTGACCACTGAGCGCCTTACCAGGGTCAGGTCCAGGGCTAGCTTCCTTAACCAGGTAGATGCATGCAATCTCTGAAGCAACAGACACCCATTGGTGACCCTCTCTTGGGACCCCTCCCCCACGGGAGCTCTTCTTTCTATTCCTCTAATAAATCCTGTGACTTTGCTCTCACTCTGTATCCATGGATTTCATTTATTGAATTCATGAAACCAAAGAACCACTCAGCCATGTTCTATGCTACATTAAGTCTTGCCGTGCCCAAGATTCACCTGTTTCTGAGTATTCCTTAGCCCAGGTTCCTTTCCACAGAAGTTAGGTTCTGAGTTACATCTGCTCAGTATTGAGGATTTTCTGGGAGACACCCAATTATGCAGTCTCTGCCTCGTTGTCCCCTAGGTAAACTTGTCTGCCCAGGTTTTCTGATTGTTAAGGAAACAAGCCCTTGATATTCAGGGAAGTCTCAGGACTCCTGGATGTTTGGCTTTGTAGACTAAAAGTCTTCAGAATCTCCCTGGTTTTTGCCAGATTTGACAGCACAATACCCAGGGGATGTCTATATGCAATGATACCAAATGACAAGGAAAAAAGGAAAGAATCCTCGTGGGACTGAGGACTGGGAGCGAGATGAGGGGAGTGACAGGGCCAATGTCATGTCTGTTAGCCACTGTGGTTAGAGGCACAGCCAAGGAAAGGCAGCCACCTGTGCCAGGAAATTCATGAATCTGGACCCAAGCAAAAGACTGGGGCCAAGGAGCAGAGCCGGGGTTGGGGAAAGGCTGAGCTTTGCCTTAGCCCGGTCCCGGCACCTCCCTGCCGGCCCCTCCTCCTGGTGGGTGCTTGGTGGGGCAAGTGGCACATCTGTCAAGCATGGGGCTTCTTCCCATGAGTACCTGCTGTTGAGGCAACAGGATGACCCCTGCAAGGGTCTCCGTGTGTGGCGGATACCCTGTGAGACCAGCAGTGGAGGAGAGTGGGGCCAGCGCTCCACGGGAGCTGGAGGGGGTTTGCCTGGCACTATATGAGCAATGGGAGGAGCTGTGGCTGCAGTCATAGACCCACAGAGCTGAAAACTCGAGGCCAGTCACCAGGAGAGGATGAAGAAGAGTGAACGATGTTTCAGGGGCACGGAAGTTCCTGCTTCCATCTGTCAGTCACAGGGTCTGGAGAATTCAAGGACAGTTTATTCACATACAAAACTTGAAACACTATCCATAGTTTTTTGTGCTAGAAGGAGACTTAAGATGATCCAGTTAGCAATGTACAAACAGGATTTCCCATCCAACCATGTACCCCTTTCTTTATAAAGAGAAAAACTGAGGCATGTGCCTGATTTTGTATTCTAAACTAAAATCTCCCTCCTATACTCTGCAGTGACCACCATGCTCCCCCAGGAAGGACTTGGGCATGTCCATTTTCAATCATATTTTTCAGAAAAACTTAATAGATTTTTTTTCTCAGCCTTCAGAAGATATCATTCCTGACTATGAAAACGCACAGGGGATTTGCATTTAAAAGTACAATGTTCTTCAACAACACCAAAATTCCTGTTCCCTTGAGGCTGGGGATCCACTTGTTAGCCCTCTGATCAAGGGGCTCAGGAGTTTCCCATTGAAGACTCAGAGGTAAGAAGTCCTTCCCCCTTGGCATAGGCACGCAGTAGGAGAGGCCATGACAGGGTGGGTAGTCTCTGCCCAGAGCTACAAACACTCAGCAAGGAAACAATAAAAAATTGACTACTTTGAGCTGCATTTGAAAGAACTTTCCAGAGACACTGATAAAGTGATAGAGCACCTTGGATTTTAAAATAAGATAAAGAGACTCCATCTCTACCATAAATTTCTCTCAACATAAAGACTACTCCTCCCCTCTCTTCGTGCTCAGTGAGAGTGTGGGTCCTGCTGACCAGCCTAACCCCTTAGTCCCCCCACCAAGTGCAGCTGCACTGCCCCTTCCCATGGCTTCTCCACAACCTCGCAGGCCTGGACTTCAGATTTTGGCTCTTTCTTTGACTCTTCAGTCTCTGTCTCTCTCTCAGCTCCTTTCCCCTGGCCCTACAATTTTCCAATCCATTGGTTAATTAAGATCAGCCACCTTGGTCTCTGCCTTGATTCTCGGGCCGCCCCCTCCCTCCTTCCTTCCCATTCTAGAAAGAGATAAAATAGAAAACTCACAAGCACAGAGGCAGGAAGACCAGAGATGTGGCGCTGGCTGGGTGGTGGGAGGCCACTGGACAAGCGTGTCTCACCCCCTCATGAGCAGTGGGCCCTAGGGGCAGTAATTAGGGTAAGTGAGGTCCCCCCTGGGCCATCACAGTGTGGAGGCCCTTGACTAGAAGGAAAGAAGAGATTCCCCTATTCTCTGGTCTTCTTCCCAAGAGAGCATCATGCCCTCAGTCCCTAGGACTCCGGGACACCATTTGCCAATGACTGTTAAGCACCTTAGCCCCACTGAGCCCTGTTCCAGGGGCTGCAGACCAGGATGCCACAGCCTTTCTCTGAGAGGAGCTTGTGTCCACATGGGGAGACAGGGACAGTCTGCCAAGCCCCTGTGTAGCCTGGAGGAAGTGCAGGGAAGGGTGGCCTAGCCCAGGCAAGGGGCAGCCATGGAGGAAAGCCAGTGTCTTTGTTCAGCCTCCAGGGACAGGGAGGTTGAGAGGAAGAGACCGGACAGAGACCTGGGCAAGAGGGAGGGAGGAGAACCACAGTCACTGGAAAGGTAAACGGTTCCTAAGTCCCGGTGTTCTTTCCCTCCCTCCACCCTCTCTCTAAACTCCATTAGTCCACCCTTTCCTCCTGTGACACAGAGTATTTCATTACAGCTTAATCATTGTGGAGCCCTGGGTTGAGCTGACTCTAACACAGAAAGAAAAGGTTAATAAGCACAGACATGATAATTGCTCATGTGTCTATCCACATGCCCCGTGTGTCGCGCTGCAGCAGCCAAAACTGACAGGCAGTGGTCCTCTGCCCAGACTCCGGGGCACACCAGGTGGGGGTCATGGAAACCCACTGGCACGGTGGTAGTGTCTGGAAATGGAAGGCAAATCACAAAATCCTTTAAAAACATGAAGAAGTCAACCACTCTCATCTAAAGTCAACCAGTCACGTTAGATGGAAGGATGAAAGATCCTGAAACACAAAAATAATAAGAAAAATATCACATCTTTATCAATAAATCCAAGAGTAACACATGGGAAATCTCATGAGCCATCAGATTGATCAGGGATCAAAAAAAAAGAAAAACACTTCTAAAGTATAGGATTCAATAGCTGACAAGACAAAACCTATAGCTGGGCTGGGGAGTGGCTCAGTTGCCTAGCATGTGTGAGGCACTGGGTTCAATTCTCAGCACCACATATAAATAAATAAAATAAAGATAATTGACAACTAAGAAGATATTTAAAAACCTAAAGCTATGACAACAGGCAAATATTCGATGAGATGCATTAATATAGAAAAAGAACTGAACAATGCATGTCCCAAACCACCTATCATGTGCTCAGAAATATAGGAAACCTCATCATCACGAACAGTCGACTTGAGCCCTGCATTGTTAGTGGGACGAGTGGGGAATCCTCACCAACAAGCTGCCCTATATTTCTTAGCAGTGCTTTCACATATTGCAAACCTAATTAATTCAAAATCTATTTTGTCTAGTCCCCTGTGTTCTGAATTAATGAGATCTTCATGCAGGGTATTAGAGTAACAGCTTCATGTTTCCCCTTCATCTCCTCAGATGCTCAGAGCCAAAGGGGTTTCCAGCTAGATAAATAAACTAGATGATATCCTTTATTTTTAGTAAAATGTTCAATCCATACACCCTAATTTCAAAGCTAAGGAAAAAGTATAGAGTCAATGAATATACCACATTTTAATTAAGGTTTGTTTAATAAGCCTACTTTCATCAGCCCTGTACACACCTTCGGGTGGCCCAGCTGGCCCCCTCTCTAGGCCACCTGTGACCTGCTCCTCTCCAGCCTCTCAACCCACTTCAGCCTGTAGCTCACTCGACTCCAGCCAGGATGCTCCCTGGATGTGCATACCCACACCTGCTGACCCCCATGGTATTCTCTTCAGAAGCAAGGCACAAACTCCTTGACAGGTTTGCGGAGGCTTCAGACACTGGCTTTCACCTGCTGGCCCATCTACCTCTACAGCTGACCTGCCCTCACCCAGGCCCTCGGCCTCCCCTCCTGCTCTGCAGATTCCAGCTTCCACCTGTGCATGTCGGCCCTTCGAGCTCCATGTTGACCCCCGTGAAGTCCTCCCACCCCTTCCCAGAGTTATGGCTTCATTGCCTGTTTCTCAAAGTAGCACGGAACCTCACTGTTCCAAAAATTGCTGAGTGTTTATTTATTCCCCTGGCTTCGCCAGCTGAGTGCAAGTGGGGTCAGGGGCTGCGCTGTGTTTATTTTCACTCACTTATCCCTAAGTCCTGGGGCAACGAGAGCTTGGAAAATATCTGTGATGGAAAGAAATGAGTGAGTGAGTCTCTGCACCCCAGGATTTGAGCTAAGTCACTCTTTAGACAAAGAGGCAAAGCCAGGAATGTTGTCCCTCCTCCCAGCTTCAGGTCAGGCCGCACACAGGCCTGTCACAGCTGCTTTGCATGGCTGCCTTGTCCCTGCATTGAAGAGGGACCCACCTGAGTCCAGTCAGGAGGCCTGGGCTGCGGGCAACAATATGTTTTCCCTAAGTCATGGACCACTCCCTGCCCACGGTCCTCATGCCTCTGCCAGTACTGC
Organism: Xerus rutilus; assembly: GCA_028644305.1. Lineage (NCBI taxonomy): Eukaryota > Metazoa > Chordata > Mammalia > Rodentia > Sciuridae > Xerus > Xerus rutilus. The sequence goes on along the minus strand of CM053411.1, from coordinate 77,989,456 downwards.
TGGCCCAGTGACCTCTCCCAGAGGTCACAAATGTGTCCTCACAGAAGCGCGCATGTGCTGGGCTGCACAGCCTCAGGGTCATGAAAGGACATGAACAGTGTTACCTAGCAGGTGACCCTAGAACGGGCTCTGCTGCTCCTAAAGCCATGGGCTTTCCACCTGAGTCCCTGTTTCTACCTGGGGTGGGCCCCTCAGACCCGTCCTTAAGGACATCAAGCTCAGGATACACTGCCTTTGTAACCCATTCTGTGAAGGCCCCTCCCTGAGGTAGGTGGTGTGGAATCGGCACTGTGGACAGAATAGATGTTCTTCATTGGGTGCCTCTGGGCGAACTGCCGCAGGGAAGGAGGCACCGCCTGGCAAAACACCGCCATACTCCATCTCCAGGTGTCTTCTCTGGTCTCTCCATAATCCACTCCACTGCCCTGCCACAACTTGGCTGTGTTCCCAACACCCCAAATTACCTAACTTCCTTCTGCTAGGCCCTACTCCAAAAGGTTCCACAACCTCCCAATAGTGTCACGGACTGGGATCCAAGCCTTCAACACACAGACGTTAGAGGGACATTTAAGATTCAACCTAAAGCAATGTAATCCCTTCTGATTGACAGCAGGCTGGTAGCTGCAGACACAGGTGGGTTCCAGGTCTCTGAGGAAACAGCTGGTTCTGGTGGCTTTGCACTGTGGTTCTGAATACATTTGCAGCACACAGAGTTGTCGTAGGAGACCAGATGCCATGGGAGCCTCATAAGCACTGTGTCTGGGGCCATGGGCCCATGAAAGCTAGGTCAGTCATGAAACAACACTCGGCTGAGACAGAAAAGTAGGCCAGAGGTGAGTTACTTTTGCTTATTTCCTTCCATTCAGAGCCGATATTCATAGTCTCCACCTTATAAGTAATTATCCTAAGAGACACTCAAGGTCAGAGAACACTGGTCAATGCACCCTGGGGCAGTGGTTCCTGCCTCCCTCCCAGGCATCCACAAGCAGTGTATCCCTGGAGCATCCAAGGCATCCCCCATGACCACCATCCTTCCTCCGGAGGGCTCAGCCTCTTTATGACAGGAGGGATCACATGACCACCTCTGGACATCTCTGTGCTGGCTGGTGTCACTCTGCACAGGTGTGGGGACAATGGGGTTTCCAAAAGAAGAGTCTTCAGAGAAGGCTTCAGCCAAGCTTTCTGGCACCACAGTGCACTGGACAGAAGGCCAGGACCTCGATGGAGACCAGCTAGGACCAGGACAGTCACTAAGGGCGAGAACAGGTATTGATGCCTAGAACACCCAGGTTAAGGTAGGGTACTGCCTCTGAGTTTATCCTGCTCAGATCTGTGGGACGATGGGGTGCTCTCCATTCCTTCAGCAAGATCCTTAAGAAGCAGGATCTAGGCTAGCTGCTGGGGAAACAGCGGGTAGGAAACTCAGGACCACACACACTGCACAGCCACACAGAGCAGAGGGCACCATAGACTACCCGGCTCTGAGAGAGGTGAGCAGAGCCTGCACAGAGGAGAGAACCCAGTCCCTGCCTTCAGGAGGGTCCCTGAGCCAGGCCCAAGCACAGGAACGGCTGCCAGTCAGTGCAGGGCACAGCTCAGGACATTACAGACAGAAGGAGGGGCCGTTCCCAGAAGTCTGAAAGGCCTCCTGTGATAGGAAAGCCCTTTCAATGGCAGCAGGGTTCAAGGAAGACCAGCCCCACCAACTGTAACTTGCACCCTTTCAGGGCCGTGGAAATCTGTCTGTTCACAGGCTACTGCGGGTCTGGGCTGGTAAAGCCTTAGCAGCTGCCTGGGTGAGAGCCTCCCTTGGTAGAATCTGCTAATGTCTGTGGAATAAAGGCTCCAGATGTCAAGGCAGGGGTGGGGAGAAAAATTCAGTCGGCCCTGGGAGGATCATGGGCCGCTCTAGCACACTCTGTGTGCATCACTGGTTAGTCTTCTTTAAAGGTCTATCCCGTGGGGGGCCTATTAATGGTCTTCAAATGTGACCCAGCTGCTTCGGCACTCCGGCTTTCCATTCCAGCTCTCCTGGGGGAGGGACACCCGGAGGAGCTTGCGGAGCTGTCTGAGGCTGGCACGGGGAGGTCCGCCTGTTCTCCTCCTCCTTCACAAACACCTTCTCCACACCAGTTCAAAGTGTATTCACTTTAGCTCCTCCCCTTGATTCAGACTAAGGATCCCACCAGCTTTAGAAGAACTCGGGGCTCAGGTTAAACTGGCACCCCACACGGGATAGCCTCACCTCTGAAGCCCCACTAAAGTGACAGTACAGGGATCAAAGTAAAAGGCCCAGACCTTAGAGGACAAAGAGAGCAGGAGGGAGAAGACACTAGGAGAGCAGGCAGGGGAGTGGGAAGCCAGCAGCCTCAGCAGGCGCACCTGACGTAGTCACCAAAGACGGAGACCCAAGCCGTCAACTGGATGGTGGGTGCCCAGCCCTGAGGGGTGGACAGGAAGCACTGGGCCCAGCCCTGAAGCAGAGAAGCAGGAGGCGCTGGGGTAGGCAGGTTGGTTAGATGTAATGGGAGAGGCAAGGAGACTTGGAGCCCTCTCTGCCCTCAGCTAGACAGGTTGGCCCTGCCCCGTCTTTGGCGAGTGCCAAAGCAGCTGGGTCACATTTGAGGAGCATCAATAGGTAGACTGGCCATGCTGGGAGGCTGAACACACTTGGTCCAAGGCACCAGGCACACAGAGCAGAGGGCACTATCGTCAGAGGTGGGGTGTGCAATGAATGTCAGCCTGCAGAAGCCCGAGGGCCCTGCCAGTGCGCACCCTGACTGACAGGGGTCAGGCAATCATGGACCCTTCCAGAAATGGAACAGTTGGGCTCCTGGTCAGTCAGCCTCAACAACACACAGGAGCCCACTCCACACACACACACACACACACACACACACACACACAAACACAATCTCAGCTACACACATAATATACACACAATCCCAACTACACACACACAATCCCAACTACACACATATACATACACACAGTCCCAACTACACACACACAATCCCAACTACACACATATACATACACACAGTCCCAACTACACATACACAACCCCAATTCTACACACACAACTGTACACACATGAACATACACACTCCCCACTGCACACACACACACACACACACACACACTCCCAGACATCCCAGTGCTCACTGCTTGTTTTGCCTGGCAGTTACACGTGGCGAGATGTGCAAGGGACACTGACCATGAGGAGAAAGCCTCTAGCGTGGAGGGAGAGAGGAAAGGAGAAGTAACGGAAGAGAAGGGAGAAGGAGGGGAGCAGCACCAGGAGCATGGCACCTCATCACCAGACACTCTGCATCCTCATTTCCTTTCAGCCTCCCCATCTGACCTGTCATCCTGGTGACTACTAGGTAAGACTCTCAGCAAGTACTGCTGAACTTAGTCCTGCCAGCCTCCACCATCCCTAAGCTGAGAACACTGTCAGGTGGCATTGTAGAAAATGCTACAGCCACCAAACTGATGCATTGACTGTACTGATTTATGGCCTGCTTTGTTCTGAGGTTGTACAAATCCACGTAATCTCTTTGATGGCAGAACACATCACTCAGGGTAACCTGAATCATGTTCCTGGGTCATGGTCACTTATACTTGGTTCAGAATCAACAGTTCTCTTGTTACTTTTAAAATACAGTGACTATTTTTACCTAGACAGGCCAGAGGGGAAAGCAAATTTCTCGTGAACAAATGAATGGCTAAGCAAAACATGTCTACTCACACAAGGGAATATTAGTCAGCTTTAAAAAGAAGTAGATTCTAACACCTGCTGAGGCATGAGGAACCTTGAAGCTATTGCACTGAGTGAAATAAGCCAAGCACAAAAAGATTGACATTGTGTCGTCCCCCCCCCCCACTATGTTCTGTATCCAAAGAAGTGAAATTTAAACACAGAAAGCAGAAGGGCAGTTGCCAGGGCTGAGGCTGGACCTGGAGTTGTTGACTTGGACATATAATTTTAGTTTTGTAAAATGGAAAGAATTCTGGGATTGCACAAGAATGTGAATTATTTAATACTGCTAAACTATACACCTAAATTGGTTGCCATGGCAATTTTATTGTTATATGTATCCTACTAAAATTAAAAGCTTTATAACATTTTCTAAAGATGGGAAAGTGAGCTTAAACTCTGGATACTAAAAATATGATGACTGAAATTGAAAAATCAACACACCAGCACTTTCCAGTCCTCACTTATTGGAGACCTGTGAAGGCTGAGCCAGCGTTCCTCCAGAGCTGCCCAGCCAGCATCCTGAGGCGTAACACTAGCCTAGGTGCATCACACCGCCCAGGGAGAGACATTTGCAAAATCAGAAGTACCAAGTCTGCCTCCCAGAAAAGACCAGCTGGCAGGTCAGGCCCAGCAACGGTCTGGGTAACCCACTCAAGTCACAAAGGAGGCTCCAAGAAGGGCCTGGCAGCAGATGCTACGACTTCAGATCTCTCTTCTAATCTCCTCCATCAGAGCTTGAGCTTGTTCCTGAATTTGGCATAGAAACCATGGTCTCAGGAGGCAGAAGAAGAGAGTCACAGAACTCCTTGGGAACTGAATGGAGGAGGGAGACATGGTACCCAACAGGCTACCTTCTCAGCAAAGGAGAAGCCCAGCCAGAAGTGGCACACCCCTCACATGTGCGAAAGAGTAGGAGGCCCCAGCCTCCTGGGCCAGACCTCTACCCCTGCATGATCAGGAAGGTTTCCCTGGAAAGGCTGGAAATGATTTGGAAAGGCAGTGAGGAAAGTTAAGAATTTGAAGGTAAAAAATCACCCTTTGAGTCTTATATGTATCTTTCAACATTTTCTCCAAAATCGTCTTCTTTGATCTTTCCATGGGTTCAGGAAAACTATAGGCAGACAAAACACAATATGTGCTTGATGGATCCTGTCTGTCTAAAGGGAAAAGAGCACAAAATTAAATGATGATAACAAGAGCCTGCATGCATACAGAGCTACTGGGCCTGTGTTAACCTGTGCAAGGGGACAGCCGCCGTCCACTGAACACTTTAGAGGAAACACCTTAGAGGAAACGAAGAACTTCCCAATAATACTCCAAACGAATGTAGAAGACATGCTGTAGTAGATTTAGGATCTGAAGCTATTCACAATTCCTTTTTTACAGATGTGGAAAGTGACAATCAGGCAGGCGAAGTAACTGGCTAATTTCCTAAGCTCGTGAAAGGCAGACACGAGATTCCTTGAAGATGTTTCAGTTTTTTTTTCTTTTTCTTTCTCTTCCAAGTGGCATCTGAGAAGTCTGGCTCTTTGGGGTTTGCGGTTTCTGCCTGGCCCGTGGAAGTGGGAATTCGCCAACCTCGGCACTACTTATGCAGTTTACTACATGGGCGTGGAAACCTTAAGACCCTCGGAGTACTTAAAATCACAGCTCAGCAGAATATAAGGTAAAAAAGAGAGCCAGTGGGGTGAGCTCGTTGGTATTTTACTTCTTCAACAGAAAGACGAGATCCCTCTCCATCTCAATCCTCACTCTTTGTGCGTCCTCACCTGCCCTCCAGGAGGTGACTGCCTCCTGGCCCAGGAGATCTGCCCGCTGGGGCAAGTGGGCACTACCACATCCTCAGTCTCTGCCTGCTCTTCACAGGGACTCAGGTGCTCCTGTTGCTTCAGTTCCTGTTGCAGGAACGGGTCGACTGGCTTCTGTGGGTGCCAAGGCTAACCCCGGGTGTCGTCCAGACATCTGTGCTGTACTTTTGTTGTGTCCTGGCTGTGAGGAGGCCTGGCAACCAGGACACAGGGCACTCGCTGACTTTATGCTCTGCTGAGTTGTCTGCATCCTGTAGTGCTGGTGCTCCTGGAGCCAGGCACAAGCAGCCAGATCTCAGAGTGTCTGAGCTGGAGGCCCCAGGAAAGCTCCACTCTAGTGTTTAATGAGCTGTTATTAGAGGAGCTGGAGCATGTGCAATCAAGCAGAGACCATCCAAGCCCAGTGGCTGCAGAGGACCGGAACCCTGCTGGCCCCGCGCCCTTTCACCAGGGCCTCTGCCCTGCAGGGCTGTAACCCTGCCACACCTCTTCATTTCACTCCGAAGGAAAGCACAGGTTTGCCTCTGCCTAGGACCCTCCATGTCCACTTCTGAGTTCTTCTCGCCATCCTTCCTCATCCAAAGAGATCTCTCAGAAGGCAGCCAGCTCCTGAGGCTGCTGCAGCCCACCAGGCATATCCTTCAGGTCACCTTTCCTTCCAATCCTGCTTGCCTCTGCCCGAGCTGTGTTTCACTGTGTGTAAATTTACATTTAGATGGAGAACATGGTCCATTTGCTAAGGTACATTTCGGTAAGTGACAAATTCCAGGATGGCAGTGCATTAGTTACAACCAATTAGGAGGAAATTATCACTGTAAAGTGCCCGTATCTCCTGCTCTGGGACAGAAGCCAACACATAACACTTAAGAGTCTTACCTCATCGGGTTCAGTAGATGGTGAAGAGGTTTAAATCCAACCCCACAAAATATTTCATGTAAAGCCTGAACCTTTAGAACTATAAATTCCAGTTAGTGGACCAGGAAGCATTCACTCCACATACCCAGGCATCCTTCCACATCTCTTCCTCCCTTCCAGCAGCAACAGAGATGAGAAACTTTGAAGTCATGAAAACACACGGACTTGAGTTCAAGTTCCAGTTCTGCAATCTCTAAGATATGTGATCTCAAAGTTAGCCTTTATCTTATATAGCAAATAGAGACAGGAATATATGCCTTGCACAGTTGTCAGATTAAATGCTAAAATGTTAGATCTTAGTAGGTCTTTAGTAGGTTGTTAGAGTTAAATGGTCTAGAGAGTTTTCCCAGCATATCTTAATGAACCATCCTTATGTAGTACTACATTAGCATGTCCTAAATATTAGGGGTACTGTTCAATATTTATTAAAGCAAATAAGTGTCATGACAGCTAATCAGTTGAGTATTTACTGCCAAATATTTTATCATGTCTTCAGTAGATTTCAAGTGCAAACTGCACCGCTTGTTATCCAAATAGCTCACAAGATGGTAGAAGAAAAAAATCAACATGTATCTTAGCACCAAAATAATTTCAGATGGATTACAAAATAGAAATAGAAGTGAAATCACTAGCTAGAAGAAAAATAGAACTATAAACTGCTGGGTGTGTGGCTCTGTGGTAGAAAACTTGCCGAGCACACACGGGGCCTTGGGTTCTGTGCCCAGCATTGCCAGGAAGAAATGATCTTAGAGTTCGGGAAACTTCCTCAGCAAAGCATGCAAGTCAGAAGAGATTAAGGAACAATTAAGACATTTGAAGACAAAAAAAAAAATGGTAACACTACTTTAGGGAAAAGAAAACTGGGAGGATATGTACAATACAGAGGACACAGGACTGACACATAAATATACAAACAAATCTGACAAATCAGTACTCCAAAAAGCCAAAGCCCCAGTAGGATAATCAGCAGAAAATGTGAAGACACCAAGAAAATTAAACAAGAAAATATTATACACTATTGGTGTAGCTAAATTGGTAATCGTTTGGAGGATACCTAAGTGATCCATCCTGAAGAAAGTAGAAATGAATAAACTAAACGTATTATTTGACTCAGCAGTTACTTTGTTGTGCCTTTATTCTCCAGGTCACTCACAGGGATGCACAAGTGTAGGTGTGCACACACCCAGACACATTGCAGCACACATTGGTGAATATCAGCAGCAAAGAATCCACTAAATACATCATGATTTATCTAAAATGAAACACAGCAAAATGTGAAAATGAACAAAGGTATCTTGCCTCATGAAAAATGTCCAAGATACATTTTCCTAACCCGTATTTTAAATGAAAATAGAAATATAGAGAAATATGTCTTGAAAGCTGCATGTGCTTACCAATGACGAGACTAAAGAATGCTTTTCCTTTCTACGCATGAGCTCGTTCTGCAGGGCAACTAGAAACAGCCTGACCAGCCCGGGAAGGTCTGAGGCCCCTGGAGGAAACTCTTTTTTAGCTCACATAGCTTTCAAGTTGTCCTAAGTTTCAGTCTATGTGTGTGCTATTTCACAGAAAGACAAACATTTTGAAAAGAATGAGTAGATATGAAACCAAGGCTGCCAGTGTTTAAACTAGCAGCTACAATGTTCTGAAAACCGACAGGAAGGCAGGCAGAGCGGGCCAGGTGGCTGAAGGAGATTGTGTTCTGGAAGCAGGGCTCACATGAGGATTTGAAAGGAGAACGATGGTGAGGAGGGGGTGGGCAGGTCCTGCGGGATGGGACTGAGGACCCTGTGTGCTGACCACACCCATCTCCTGTGTGGGACTCCTGCTGGGACACGGGCAGAGGGCAGTCAGGAAGAGAAGTGGGGAGGGGACTCCAACAGGGGTCGTTCAGAGGCCTGAAGGTTTTCAGAAGGATGGTGCCAGTAGCTGAGAAGCGAGTGGAATCGTGTGGTGGGTCCAGCCCTGGCTGTGATCCAGCTGAAGCAGAGCATAGGCAGGGAAGGGAGCAGAGCCACGGGGCCCAGGGCCATGTCAGAGGAGGGACAGCAGGTGGTGCCTGCGATTCACAAAGGAAAGAGGAGCATACTGACTCCAGGGAGCCAGGACCCGGGGTCACAGAAACCAAGGACAAGAGGAGACGAGGTGAAGGAAGGGTTGGAGGCAGAGCTGGGCTGAGCGTGGTGGCTGGACAGAGGGGACACGGCAGGGGCCAGCCATCAGAGGTGTGTCATCTACAGCCACCTGATCACCTCGCAACCACCCCAGAGGAGGGGGCAGCTGCAGCCAGGGCTGCCACAGGAGCCACAGCAGTGCCCAGGCTGAGCTCTAGGCTCCTGGAGACAGCTCCTGTGGGCTCCTGTGCAAGATCCCAGCCTCCAGGGAGAGCAGCACCAGGCCAAGCCGGCCAGGAGCTGTGTTCTGGCTCCTCCTTCCCTGGGAGGTTTCTGAGAGAACCAACAGCTAGCAGTGTGGCCTGGGGGCATCAGAGCACAGGAGGCCAGACCTGGAGAGGAGAGGAGCTCCTGGGGCACAGCAGCTCACAAATGAGCTCCTGCGCACCCCGGAGGGTGGAAAACAAATTTGGGGTGCTCCCTAAAGTTGCAGAGCCTCTGAATATTCCCCCCTGTGTGAGCCCAGGTCCTCCACGTAACCTTTGAATGCCAGTCCACTCATCAGCAGCTCCTGGGCTTGAGCAGGTGACCTAACCTCGCGTCTCAGTTTTCTGACCAGAGCAACAGGAAGAACAGTGTCACTATTGGCACCAGCTTCCTGCTACTGTGGCAAAACACCTTCTAGGAGAAAAGGTTTGTTCTGGCTCATGATTTCCATCCATGGTTACCAGATGCCACGGCTTCTGGCTCTGAGGTGAAGCAGCAGATCACATCGTGGCAGAAGGACATAGTAGAGCAAAGCTGCCCACCTCATGGCAGCCAGGAAGCAGAGAGGGGGAAAGGGATGCGGCAAAATATGTCCCCAAGGATACCCCAAAGAGCCCACTTCCTTCAACTTAGGTCCTACCTCCTAAGATTCCATCACTCCACTGATGTGACAGTGGAAGCCAGGAGGTGGCGTTAGCTCTAACCAACCCGGGTACAGCCAGCCCTCTCTACCCCAGGTGGAGCGTCCTGTGCCCATGATGGCACCATCATCCAGTCCTTATGTGGGAGCTTGCGCAAGCATTTTCCCATCCTTAAGCGTTTAGCTTTATTGAAAAAAATTTCCCTATAAATAATGCTGGGATAATTTTTTTTGTTTGTTAACCTTTTATTATAGTTCTGATTATGTCTTTAGGGATATTTTTTATAAACACAATTTTTATGTCATAAGGTGAACATATTTTAAAGCTTCTTATTACATTTTTCCAAGAAGCTTTTCGTGAGTTTTGTATCTATTTACACACCCATGGCAGGGGTTACTGTCTCTCGGACTGCTCAGCAAGCAAACTGCTTTCTTTAAAAATTTATTAATTTTGATGGGTAGAAAATGTATCCTGATATTTTTAGAACCAGGGCACTCAAATTCCAGCACTTTATCATATCAAATATCTTTTAACTTTCCATTTCGAAGGAAGAAAGGAAGCAAAGAAGAAGAGAGAGAGGGGGAGAATCTCTCTCTTACTCAACTCATTCACAGGCTTGTTGTGACAATAAAATGAGATAATATATTTTAAATGTTAAAGAGTGCTGCATAAATGTCAAGTGGGAAAAAATGGATTTCATCGCACTGACTTCCAGTGAGCACTTATGAATCCTATTAATTAAAAAGGCTTGTATGACTTTGTGACATTTAACTGCACTATAGATAATTCATATATATGGACCTCGAGAATAGGAGATCTTCTGGGAAACACGATAAAATGGTCGTATCTGCCAGGAAGATTTTAGTCTGTCAAAAATGACTACTTTAAAGTCAAAAGCACGTTTGACCCAGGTCTTGGAGAAAAGGAAGATACAGACTCATGTGAGGGAGAACCTGAACTGGGAGCTCGGCTGTTCCCGGGGTTCATGAGCACTCTTGCAAACAACCCTCAGAGTGGCACATGCCTGGTACTCACCTGCACCAACTCCCAGGCCCCTCGGCCTCTTTGCAGTTCCTTCATCTCAGGTCCTGGCATTCGCCAGTGTCACTGCTGGAGCCCTGTAACTGCCTGCCTGGCTCGCACACCTGCAGTCAGACTCTGACATCCCAGCAGCTTCCCATGGCACAGCCCAGTGTCCCAGACCCCTTGCATACTTTCATGTTGTCCTTAGCACTTACATCGCCTGATATCTTATGGCGTCCTAGTTTATTTTGTATCTCTGTCACCCAGAAGGACAGCACCAGGGGGCAGAGGTTTTCCTGTTTGTCCAAGTACTCTGTGTTCCCAACAGCCGCCCCAGTGGCTGATAGTAAACAATTCTCCATAAATACTTAAGAAGTCAGTAACTCTGGAACAGGAACAGTTCTGGAAAGGCCCAGGTGGAGAGCAATCTTCAGTAGGGTCACATAGCATCTGCTCCATCTGAAAATGATATAAAGCCTGTGCTGTTCCTGCCTAGGAGGATCTGAGATGGTCTATGAGTAGCCACATGTGAACAATGAGGAGCTCTAGAAATACAATGTTACCTTATCCGAGTCTCCTGCTTTTACTCTTGTTTCTGTTTGGACAGAGCACTCTTCAGTACTGGCTCTGCCCACCTTGTGGCACCATGGCAGTGGCTGGAGCCTCCACTGGTCCAGAGCCACTATTTATCAGCTGCTAGACTGCGTGCTGGCTGTGTGGCTCCAGAGACAGGTGACAGTGGGAGCTGAGTCTAGGAGCAAGCACAGTGTCCCCATGGAACTCTGAGCTGCTTGGTGCTAATGTGTGTGTGGGCTAGAGTCCATACTTCTCCACTGGGACTTTGTTTGGTTTTTAAAAACAAATGGAAAGTAGCCATTCTGAAGGTTTTAATTTATAAATAAAGGTCATTTTGTTGGTCAGTGGGGTAGATACTTGAGCCAATACCACCTAGGTGGTTAAAGTGCTGTTCTTATCTCTTTTAGTGTTTGTCCATGGATACATTTAAATACTAAACCATCATTATTTTTGACCTTGGAAATACATGTTTGCCCTCACCAAACTTGAGCTCTTGGGTAAATCTGCTCTGCATTGTGGCAATCCTTCAGAATCACACTGAGGATCCTCTGCTTTTGTGTGACTTTCCACAGCTGGGGAGGTTCCACTTGCCAGCTCTCAAAACATCACAGCAGTGAATAGTGATAGTGTTCTTCCCTTTGAGGCCAGAAACACTTGCGAGTCCAGGTGTGCTTGCTAAGATAGAAAGAAAAGGGAGCTGACCCTGGAGCCTCTTCTGGTCAGGACTGAAGTAGCTCCTGTTCATCACAGTGTCTAATTCAATACTCAGCACAGACCTGTGGGGGAGTGAAGACCCTCCTCACTTAGAGATGAGGAAACAAAAGCCCACGGAATCACAGAGCATGAGAGCCCACATCACCTTCTCAGCTCAGGCCAACCAACGTACAGAAGTGTGTTCATCATGCGGCGAATACTTCTCGAGTGCCTATCGTCTGCCAGGGACTACTCTGGAAACTGGATTTGTAACAATGAGCCAAACAAAGCCTCCGACTTCATGGAGTGTTCTTTAGTGTGGAAGCGAAGATGAACACACTGGGTAGAGATGGGGAGGCACGGACAAGAGGCAGGTGCTGTGGTTGTAGAGATGGCTGCAGTCCCCATGGTAGGCTTAGTTGCAGATATAAGTGGGACAGACATGGACCAACACAGACTGAGCTCAAGAGATGGAATGGAGTCTGAGATAAAGAGACAGAGAAAAGCATTTGTTTAGACTGAGCAATAGGGAAAGCTGCTCTTCAGACAAGTGCTACTTGGAGGACGGGATAAAGCCTTCCTGTGAAGCTCAAATAGCGGATAGAGCTGAGCCAAGTTGTGAGGTTACCATTGGATGCTGTTTACGGAACAGACTGTAGGGGGCAGTCGAGTACTGGGCCAGCAGACACACCAGGGAAGAAACTACTGCAGGGCACCTGACTGAGGGAGAGATGATGTGGTCTCTTCCTTGGACGTCCCTGCAGAATTTAAAGGGACTCTTTACAAAATACTGACTGACTTAAGGTTTTTGTGGCAACTGATGCATTTTGGGATGCATGACACCCAAATGGCAATCTTTCCCAAATCACTGGAGCCCTCACAGAATGGCACTAAAATAACATGCCCTGTGTTATGACCCATTAGAAATTATTAGGGATTTAGGATTATAAATGAAATTCATTTGTTATGCAGCTGAAGTCACCACTCTCTAGAAGTGAAGGGTCCCTTGGTCCTCTGGGCATCTGGTCTTACTTTGCAAATACAAGAATCAGGCTTTGTTGGGAAAGACACTTAAATCTGCAGGAGATCCTGAGTTTCTTCATTCATCATGTCATCCTTATATACATAAAATAGGAAATGTTAATTGTTTTTAATTAAAAGAATTGCCACGGTTCTGCCCACATTCACTTACAAATATGTCTCCAAGTTCCCTAACCTGAACGCTAACCTCAACCCAAACACTTGCTTCTAATGCAAGCTCTCTTCAAGTAAAAAGGGTCCAGAGATAGTAATCTGGCTTTTTGGAGGCATAGGAAAAAACTCTGTAATTTTTTTTAAACTACAGAAATGTTGAAAAAATTATTTAATGGCTTCAAATAAGTTTGCATTTGATGATACTGTTTTTTACTTCAACTGAATAGAGGATGCAGGTGCGTTTACTCTCCACCATTTAGAACTCAAAATCTTTCCTACCTTGAAGATAAGCACACAATGCATTAGGTTTGCAAGAACTAGAAGCAGGCTCAGCCAACAGTGGAATTCGACAGCCCCCTTGAATGCCTTCTTATTTTAGAGACATGGGGCACACACTCAATTATGGCAAAATAAGCACAACCATTAACATCATGCATGTTAATAAAATGTTGAAAATTCCACAGGAAAGTTTACAACGTGCTTTCTAAAATGGGTATTTTGATGATGGCTCAATAATTACATGAATTTGGACCTGCAGAATCCATTAGCTATATCCATCATGAGCAGTACCACTTGCAGCTAGGGCAACCTAATAAGAGAACCTGGGATGGCGACATTTTAAGAGCAAATGAACAGGACATATTAAAGTGCCAGAAGGCTGTTTAATGCCTGTAAACTTCACGAAGAAGAAAATATGCACACATGCATATGTACATAAATCCATATATATAAACACACATGCGCATCTGACATAGAATATTTGCTGCATCAGATATGCAGATAAAAAGCACTAGAAAAAAATTGCAGAATTTATTTCTCTTCTTACATGCATCTGCTCCTAACAAATTATATGACCCTGAGCAGGGCAAGTCTCTCTCTGGGCCTCATTTTCCACAACCATCAAAGGAAGAGATTGAGTTCTATGATCACTAAGGTCTTTCTTTGACTATTTTTCTGACCCTAGGGCTGTACTTAGAATTCTTGAAGCAAGAAATTAGCCACTTTTAAAGATTTGCTACTTTGACCTAGAAATGTTCCCTGTTTTGTCCTTTGTTTTCCCATTAGAGCAGACATTTAAATAAAAATGAAAGGAGCCACTGTTGTTTTTCCAAGCAGTTTGTGTGTAATGAGGGAAGTGATTATCTCTGCACAACAGGCAAGAGTAAATGTAGCCCTTTGCCTCCCTCTAGCGGCAATGTCATGTGTTTCCTCTGAATGGAATTGGTTTAAGTGCTCATCAAACAGAAAGAGGAAACGCCTGGCATCACTAAATCATAGCCAGCAATTGAACTGAATGTCATTTGCTACAGGTTTTTCATAGAAAGGTCCTAAGTATTTAACTTGCTTAAAGAAATAGGAGATCAACAATGAAAAGCTTCAAAAGATATGTGGACCAACACGTGATCTCATGAAACATGCAGGTCCCAATTAGATGCCTTGTATTTAATTTCTGCCTACAAGCATTTTAACATCAGTTCACCTGTGTGAATTCCTGGGCCAAAGCATTTGACTGATTAGGACAAGTTATACAGGGCAAAGCAACTGTGCTGTGGGAAAAAGAAGGGATGCTCCTAACCAGAGTGCACAGCGAGACAGGCTCATTTCAACTCGGTCAACTGTGTATCGTGTATTTTTCATGAGGTTTTTCTGACTCTATCTCTCTGGGACCTGTGCTGCACCCCAGGAAGGACCCAGTGATGATTCTGTGCCTGTGTCTGCCTTCCTAGAGAGAGAGCTTCTTATTTTTCTCCTCCTTAGAGTTCTAGAGGACGAGGGAGGGGTTGGGAGTATAATGTGAGTGAAGCAAATAGGACTCCAGAGGCAAGTGCACTAGCTGTCTAGGAACCACTGTGCTGGAAAGGTGTTTCAAACACAAAATCAAATCGCCCCCTCCTGGCTGAATTCACCCTGCTTGCCAGTCCAACACAGCCACGCCTTGTTCTTGTTCGAGGACACGTGGTTTCCACAGGAGGTACTGTAGTGAGATTTGTATGTAACAAGTGGACAGAATAAATGCAAGATGAGTGAAAGGGCTGCACAAGACGAAAGCTGTCCTCAAGGAGAAAAGCCCTGCATAGTGTTTAGTCTTCCTACCAGGCACAAGCAGTGGCCAAGATTTACCCAGAGGTGCATTTTGCCTGGAAGACACAGATGCAGCAAATAAGCAATATCCAGCTTTAAGGAAATCCATATTTTGCAGGAAGAATGGTAAACAAGCAATAAGTGACCATCTTAAAAGATATGTAAAGACATTGCATCCAATAAAAAATAAGACATTAACAAACAATTTTGTAGATGGTGAGAGAGAGTAAAAGGAGGAGAAGAAAAGAACAGAGCGAGAGGGAGGAAAAAGAGAAAGCTAGCTTTTGAAATTTAGAAGATTGATAGGTGTTGAACAGATTTTAAACACAAAGTTGAAGGATTCTTTAAAAATATAGTAAAGTTATAAAAATATGTAGGAAAGAAACAAGGAATTTAGAAAAGCAGTCTGGGATGTCTACTGTCTGAGTAATAAAATATGAACAAAAAGAGAAAAGAAAAAAGTGCAAAGCAGAATTTACCAAGGAAACAATTCAAGAAAGTTACCAAGAACTCCAGGACACGAGTTTACAGACTGAAAAGACCCACCAAGTACCTGGGAGAAAGACATGCATGAGAAGAGACCCAAAGAAAATCATGAAGAGGTCTAGCTGCTTCTGATAGAGCAATACAAGATTGTATTAAAGTCCTAAAGGGAAAATGAAGCTCGTGAGACCAGTGATCTCCAATTTGCACTCTCTGTGTTTTTGTCTGGAACAGGAGAGTGTGAGGGCAGAGAGGACAATCTCCTGTGTCCCCCACACCGCCACTCCAGCCTCCCTGAGTCAGCCTGGAGCCCAGCCCCACCCGGACTAACCAGGCAGTGTGCAGTAACAAAGCATAGGGGCCCTGGTAGCTGCTTTTTGGACCACCCACAGTTCCCAGCCCTTTGAATACACTTGAAAGTTTGCCAGCCCGAGAGAGGAGACGCTGTTGGCAATGGACCTGGCACAGGCTGTGTGAGGTGACCCAGGGCACAGGGAGGCAGTAAGTCCCACCAGCCAGCAAGGGCAGGAAGGAAGATAGAGGTTCAAGAGATCCCAACACCATGGTGACCTAGGTGAGATCCAGTTAGTCACGAAGGGCTTTGAGATCAAATCTCAACAACCTAAGCCAGCAGGGCAATCCACATGCAGGTGGAAAGAGAGCAGTGTGACCATGGCCTCATCTTCCCCCTCAGCCAGCTTACTCAAATGACACTCAGCATCAGGCACTCAGGTGCCATCTCGGGAGCCAAACTCAGGCACAGAACCACCCTCAAAGGTTGGAAGAGAGAGAGCCCAGCACTTTCCCAGGCCAAGTGCAGAGCCTGTTCTCACTGGCCAGATTAGTAAATGTCAAAACCACTGAGGATTTGGTAGAGTGCACAAGATAGGCTTGTTTGCCAGCAATGGGGACGTGTTGATTCCAGATTGAATGGTACCATCTATGATTCTTAAGTGCAATACAAAAAAGGATCAATTACTCTCCAAGAAATTAAACTGCAATGTAAAACAAAGCTCGAGAGTTTTTATACAAAATCAAACCTCTATTGCCTAACAAGATAAAATTCAAAATGTAATATATCCAATCAAAGATACCAAACTTGGGGGAAAAATAAAAACAGATAAAAAGACTAAGAATAGGAAGAAAAATCAACCAAAACAATTCAAAGCTGACAAGAATATCAGAATTTTCAAACACAGATGTTAAAACAGTTATTATTACTGCATTCCACAAATTTAAGAAATATAAGCAGAGAAGTGGATGACAGATACATTATATCATTTGCCTAAAAATTGATACATATTGAATTCAATTCAAGGTTAAAGGTTTCTGTGTTTAGTAATTTTTTAAATGCTGTTGCAATGTTTCCTCACTTTCACTATATCTAAAAATTTGACTTCTCAATGTCTGAGAGAAAAATACACTTAAGTGATTAGTCTCAGATGAGATGCTGCCAAAGAACATGAAGACATGGCAATAAAATGTATCAAAAAGAAACACAGGGCAAAAAATATAATGTTTTAATGAAACGATTATCAGTGAGTTGTGGGCAATTTTTAAGCAATGTATCAGATATACAATTGGCATTTTCAAGGAGGGGATAAATGAAAGAATGACAAAAAAAAATCCAAAAAATAAAAGTAAATTTTTCTGAAAAAATTAATGAAAACTAGAAGCCTACAACAAACCACAAACACATAAATAAATTAAGCCAAGGAGCATTGTAACCAAATTATTTAAACCGTTGATAAAAAGAAAAAGCAATCAGACACATAAGACAGATTATGTACTGAGAAACAAAGACAAGAATAACAGCAGATTTTCCATCAGATCAATGAAAATGAGAAGACATTGGACCAGTATCTTTAGGTACTCAAGCAGAAAAAAAAATTATATCACATGCTTGTATAATTATATCCAAATGAACACTAATACTATGTAATAACTAAAATGAACTGTTAAAAACAATAACCACCACTACCACCACAAAATAATCATTTAACCTAGCATTGTAAGCCAAGTAAAAATACCTTTCAAAACCTGACAGAAAATACAGGCTTTTCATACATAAAGGAGGTGAAAGAATTCATCACCAGCAAATGTTAAAAGAAGGCACTCAGAAGATAAATCACTAGATGAAAAGGTGGATTTACATGAGGCATGAAGAACAACAGAAAGAGGTGTCCACATGTCCACAGTGGCTTTATTTGCAATAGCTAAAAAGTGGAACCAACTCAGATGCCCACCAACTAAGGTTAGTAGTTATACGTCCTGGAAATAGAACATGATACAGCAAAAAAAAAAAAAAAAAAATGAATCATCAATTCATAAACCAACACGGATGAATCTCAAAATATCTGTGCTGATAATTGATGGAAGTCAGATTTGAAAATGAGCAAAGAGCACATACCAGACAATTCCCTTTATATAAAACTCTAGAAAACACAAACTAATTTACTCTGAAACTGACCCTGCTTTGTCCTGAGGTTGCAAAGGTCAGGGAAGCTGAGGGTGCTGCAGAGAGGCCACATGCATTTCGGAGGAGATGTGGCGTTCACTGTCTCCACTTCACCAAGGGTGTTGTGAGACTGTACCTGTTTTAAAATGGATCAAATCACAGCTTTTAAAGGTCTGCAGTTCTTTGCATGCCATTTATACAGCAATAAAGCTGCTATTTCAGCTTCTCCATATTATTGTATAAAATATGAAGAATTTTTAAATAAAGAAGAATTAAAATCACTGGTTACAACTGAGGAGAAGGCATTTTTTGATCCTTAGGGGCTTAACATTCTATCAAAAGGATTTAGCATAACATATTTAACCAGTATATATTAATGCATAAGATAGATTGTACCTATACATAAGCATATTCTAATTATTTGAAAATATAATGCAACTGTAATAAAACATTGTATGTGTACTACTGATTATTTTCTTGATGTACATTCCAAAAGATCCCAGAGTCTAAACATTTTTTAAGAACCTACACAGTTTCTCCTAGAAGATGCAGAAGCTACTGTATCGAGTGGAGCTTAAGCATGGAATTCCATGCTTCCAGAACTAAGCCCAGTCTGCTTTTTTGAAAGTGAAGGGTGGAACTGACCGAGCTTCCCATTCACTAGTAAAAATAACTGCTGTACTTAGGAAGACATTGTTTTAAATTAAAAGACACTGGATGAGTCAGTGAAGGCTGCCATAACAAAATACCACAGGCTGAGCGGCTTCCACAGACATTGACCTCTCTCGATTCTGGAGGTTGGAAAGCCCAGGATCAAGGTGCCAACCAGATAGTATCCTGGTGGGGCTTCATGTCTTGGTTTTGAGGGGAGGGAGAGGAAGAGAGCGTGGGTGCTCTCTGGGGTCTTCCTTACCCAGGCCCTAAGCTGATGGGAAGAGAGCCACACCTTATGACCTGTTGCAACCCCGCTTCCTCCTGAAGACCTAGTCTCCAACTGCAGTCGCTAGGAGGGCTTCTGCGTGAGTTTTGGGAGGACACACGTGCTCAGTCCATAGCAGATTTCTATTTCAGTAATTCAAGGTGAGGCTCCAAATCTAATCTATTTTGGTGAATCAGATTTTCATGCTTACAACATGCCACAGCATACACAGCATAGAATGCAACTTGTGGGTAACTGCCTTGATTTTCTCCTCTAAAAATGCATTGACCCCACCATCATTTCTGTAGGTCATGTTTAATGTACATGGGATTCTAGTTGGGTATCTTTCTCTCTCAGAATTGGAAGATCTTGCTCCACAGTCTTCTCCCTACTTTCTAAGGAAGGGTCTTTGCCACCATATGCATATTTATAAGCAGGTTTTTTTCTCCAGCTGCTTCCAGGGTTTTCTCTTGGTATTTTGTTTGAGTATTTGAGCTATTGTGTCACCGTCACAAAGGGCCTATGGACAGGTCACAGTCTGCAACAATGATCACAGCTTGTTTGTCACTCCATAAGCATGGCAGAATTCACTCACAACTAGAATGGGATGATGTCACAGGCTGCCCACCCCTAGGGGACCACCATTATTAGCCAAAACATCGTTATGTGGCATGTGACTGCAGGTTCCTAGTCCTACCATGAAAAAATGCCCCAAACTGGGTAACTTTAAAAAACAGAAATTTACCCTCTAATAGTTCTGGAAACTGGAAACTCAAAATCAAGGTGCGAGTAGGGCCGTGCTCCCTCTCAGACTCTGGGTAAGGTCCCTCCTTGCCTCTCCATTTCATGGTGGAGGTTGTCATCTCTTGATGGTGTTGGCTTTCAGCCACATCCTTACCACCTGTGCCCCTTCCCCAGGGTGTCCTTGCTGTGTGTCTGGCTCATCCTCCCTTATTATAAGGACACAAGTCATGAGAGCTTAGGGCCCACTCTAATCTAGTAGGACCTCACCTTAACTTGAATACAAAGCAAAACACTATTTCCAAATAAGGTAACACAGTCAATGAGCATATTAGGCATTTATTAAGATAAAAGATTATTTGTACAATAAAGAGGGAGAAGGGGCAAGAGAGAGTGCTCCAGATCACAGTGCCCCAGACAAAGCAGGAGTGTCTGTTTCCTCCGAGGTGTCAGGGAGAGCCGTCCTGGCTGATGAATATATTCTGCCACCTCAACACGTGGCTCACTCTCTGGACTGGAGTGGTACTCCAGTTCTCGTGACACTCCAACCCACAGAAAGCCAAAAAAGGATGAGGGTCCAGGCACAACTCTATACAATTCAGAAAGCCCTGAGCTGATGCGTACCTGTGGGCCACTGGCCAGCTCATGCCCTCATGCACAGCTGCCAGGAATTCCAGCAGCTGTGGTCTCTATCTAGAAAGCCACACACCCCAGTAAAACCCTGTTACCACCGGTAAATGGATATCTGAGGACAAGCAGACCTGAGTTCTCCTCTAAATACGTAAAGCTCTTGAGGACTGCTTTCTGACATTTTCTCAAAACCCCAAGTTTGCAAATCCCCCTCTCCTGTATAACAGACATCTTCAAGTGCAGGCTAAATAGATCAGCAGAGCTTCCCTGAAATCATGGTAACACAGGGGCAGCCCTCATAGGGATTCCAACTCATACTGAGAAAAATGGAGAGTAGTAGATGACCTGAAGCTGGCTGGTGACCATTCTAGGCCATGCACATGGATCAGTGCCCAGCCCAACAACTCATCAGAATCAATGAAAAGCTCACCCACACACACACAGCATGGCCAGATATCAGACCTGGGTGTTGTGTGGGGTTCTGGTATCAGTCTTGTAAACTTGTGCAGCTGACTCTAAGCCACAATCAGAGTTGGGGACTGCCAATTTGACCCAAAATGTTAGCACTCCATGTAAGTGTGAGAGAGAAAAAGAGGTCTGAAATATGGCTCTTGATTTCAAAAATGTTTTAAGTGGGTCCTTCTCTTATTGTCCGTGCCACAAAATTAGCCCTTGATAGCATGTTCTAATTCTCTAGGTTGCCGTGTCTAGGACACAGAACTGACTACTAACTTCATGCAAGTGTGGCACTGGGCACAGTGGCCTTTACACAGCCGAGGGAGGGCCATGGTTCCTTCTCTGCAGGCTCCCCATTCACAGACAGAGGGCAAGGAAAGTCCACAAGACCACGAGGTAAGCTGACAGTAGCCAATTGAACAATAATTGTGTGTGGTTGATCGATCTCATTTTTCTCAGAAAACAGCATTGGATATCTCATGGCTCTTTTGTAACAGGTCCTTTTATTAGTGGGCTTGTTCCAGGTTCTTGGTGCAAAAGATGAAAGGACATAGGTGCACCTGTGTGGGTCAGAAACCCAAAACAAGAATGGCTTGCACCAGATAAGAGTGCACTCATCCCATGTAGAAGCCCCAGGTGGGCCAGGCTGGGCAGCAGCCCAGAGGCACAGTACCTCCCCACTGTTCTCCATCTCTGCTGCATCCTCCTCAACCCCTGGTTTCCACAGGGCTCACCCCACCTCTGAACAGAGAGCAGGAAAAGTTAAAGAAAAGGACCCCACCCTGCCATTTCTCTGTCTCTTTTGCTCCTGGCAAGAACCTAGCCAGCTGACCACACTGAGCTGACAGGGAGCCTTGGGAGTGTGGCTTTGCCCTCTCAGCCACCACATGCCCACCTCGAATTCTGCTTCTGTGGAGGAAAGGGACAGTTGATGTTGGGGACAAAAAATGGCCTATCAGGAGGATGGGAGCATTGCCCCCTTGCAGGGAGCAGAGACAGGCAAACGGTTACTTGTCATCAGGTTGGGAGCAGGAGGTGCTGTCTTATTGAAAACAAATCATCAGTTCATCGTGAGTACAAAGAATGCATAATAAAAAATCCTTTCACTGTTTATAATAAGGAAACAATGTTTAAAACAAAATGATCACTCACCTCCCATCTGGAAGCCCCTTGACCACAAATTCTGCGTTACCACCAACTCACACCCTCTGATTTCCCTGCCCACACTTCCCTGCTCTGAAGAGCTGTACAGCTTTTGGAGGGAACTTGTGGAGCCCTTTTTGGACAAATGAACACACACCCATGACCACAGCATAACTGAGAAAACCATAGCAATTTTATTCATTTCCAAGAGACATAAACAAAGCATTAGGTGATGGTTTTTCTAGGTTGCCAACAAAAGCTTCTGAAATGTTTAAAGTAAGTAAGACCAATAATATAATTAGATATCACATTGCAAAGAGCCCTGATGCTCTTCATCAGCTTTAAAAATATTTTCAACTGAAACCAATTGTGTAATCTATATGAATGAATACATTGTGTATAGATTATCTATAGTTCATTTGAAAAAATAGTATGATGTTATTACTAAACTAGATTATAACTAATGATGTCATATGATAAACCTAGTAAGGTCTGACATTGAATTATTTGGGAGTAAAGTTTTCTTAAGGAAGAGCAGACAGGATCAGATAAGGTACAGGTTCATCAACCTTAGAACTAAAAGGAATTCCAGGTCATCCCATGGTTCAAGTATCTCCTTATAATCATGCATTTTTGTCCCTCTTCAGATCAAGTGACACAGACTATTTATGTTCCATGACTCAGCCAAAGCCACAGAGCTATTAAGTGCCCCCATTCCTCAGCAACTCTCTTCTAGCCAAGCAGATCTCAAAGCTGATTCCATGTGCAATCACAAGACATTCAAGTGCAAGATAATTTACTAAGAAAACCCATTCCAGGATGCACTGTGCTCACTGAGAAAGATAAATTAAATTTGTGTAATGAAAATACACAGCAAACATTGCATTTAGCTTCTTGACTTCAATTTTAATTAGTGACTCATTGCTCCTACACTGAGGAAACACATGATGTAAACATCAATATAAACAAATTGCTGGAGTGGCTAAGTGAAAGGCAGCCAGTTCTGTGCAGGCTGCTCATTGCATTCAGAGCCACATTTCAAAGGAAGAGAAGGGAATGGAAACCAGGAAACCCACAGAAGGCTGGAGGATCTGCAGCGAGAGCAGCTTGGCTGATCACCTTCCTGTTCAACTCTGTGTGCCACCCCAGGGCTCTGTCCAAGGGGCTCAGAGCCTCAGACACAAGGCTGCTGCCTCCTCTGTAAGTGTCCCCAGCACTAACAGCTCTGTAGGAATGGCCCTGAACAGCCACGCTGTGTGGAAATGCATGGCCAAAGGAGATGTGGTGCCACCAGATTCGGAAGCCACGCTGGCCACAGGCGATGTCCTGAGCGTGCAGGTGTATGCAAGAAGGGGCTGCTGGGCTCTCTGTTGCTGTGAAGAGTTTCCTGGCGACTTCTGTACACCTGATCCTTTCTGGATAAGACACATCTTTGAGAAGTTTGATAGTGATAGAATTAAAAACACGTTCTGAGAAGATTGTCCACACACTCGCAGCTCCTGTGGAACACCACCAGGCCCAAGCTGGCCAGGGGCTTGGGTAAGAAGAGAGTACAATGGCTGAAGTAGAATAAAATGCCCAGTCTCCAGCGTCTACCCTTGATGTTCCTATGCAACGTCAGGTGAGGAAGCTGCACGTCAAGCACAGCCCTGGATCCACCAAACAACACCTACTGTGCTGAGATGTGGCATCGGCCAGAGAAACTACAAGTCCCCAAAAGTGTTTCGGATCAGGTGCAAAACGGTCTGCAGGACCTCCTCTCTCGAGGGGCTGGCATCAACCACGAGGCAACTGGGATTCTCCATGCGTCGGTAGGACACCTCCACCCTGGGGACAGGCAGAAGGAAGAATCAGCCTGGCACGGGTCCCTGCAGTGAGACTTCGCTACTGTGATAGAAACAGCATGACACCAAGTCCCTTCTCATTCACCTCCCAGCTCCCCTCTGCCACTAGCTCTGTTCACAGATGATGGCTAATGCATTTTGCTTAATAAATGATAACTTAGCAATAATGTTTAATAGCTAGCATTTATCGACCACTTATCATGTGCCAAGCATTAGCATTATGCCCAACTCTTCTCATTTAATAGGCAAAGCAACCTAAGGGGAGGGATCGTCTTTATCGCTGTTCTGCAGAAAAAGAAACCAAAACTCAAAGAGATTATGTAAAGAGGCCAATGCCCAATCTCTCCCCAGTCTGTTCCCTGGATGATTTTCACAGGGGGCAGAGTCCTCTGCATAGTCACTGCCTCCACTTAACTCTCCCAGCACTTGAGTGCAGTGCACAGCTCCTGACAGGGTCACCAAGCATCTGACCCTTCTGGCCAGTGGCTGTGAAGGGCATGGGTGGCCATTGTCTGTCCATCACAGACTCTGTGGCCTGGTGGTTCAGACAGAGGCTGGAGCTGGAGAATCTGCTGTGCCACCTCCTAGCTACATCAGCCTGTCACCATCCCTGTTCTGTGTCATTTGTGTAGTAAGTACTGAAGCCATACCACTGCCAGGAGCTGGAAAGGAGGCTTCATTGAAATTACATCCATGCCAGTTGCTGGACACGATACCTTCACATGCGGCACCACTAGTTTTATTCTTCGTAGGGTGACACTACCATGTGATGACAGTGCTATCATTGTTTATCTGTCTAAGCCACTTTGTTTTTCTCCTCCAGAACCAGTGCTGGAGACTGAGTCATGCTTGGCCGTGACGCCGTAAGCCTGTCTGGCCTCTCTGCAACAGTGCTCATAACTCTAATCAAAACAAACACGCTGTCTTCAAAGGCACAAAGACCTTGACTTTAATCCCAGTATTACCACTTAAGAGTATGGAAATTTAGACAGATCACTGAATCCTTTGAGCCCTGGATTTGTAAACTGTTAACATAAGGCAAAGGTCTCCTTTGCGAGGATGTGGTAGGACTGCTTACTGACGCCCAGTAAGCACCCTGGGGCTCGATGCCCATTGTATCCAGACTGGGAGATCAGAGGCACTGACACCCGTACTACTGTACCCAGACCCTGCTGTTCCTGGCACAGCCAGGATGAGAGGCAGGGTCTGATCTTCAATCAGTGCAGACCAGACTCTTAAGCAACACTGCTGTCGACCCACAGTACGGAGCCTGCCCATCGGGGCTGACACTGCTCAGGGGGTATTGCCTCTCACATTGGAAACATGGAAACAGTGTCACTCCTCCACAAGTCTAAAGCCAGTGCCAATTCTGGCTCAGTCCCTGCGGGGATGCCCACCACTTGCATTGCCCCAAGGATACCTACTTCTGACGAAATACGCTGTTGGCCTCAAGTTCAGCCTCTTCTCTGGTCTGCTCCAGGCCTCGGCCCCGTAGCCTCTGTGCCCTCTCCTCAGGACTCATGGTGAGCAGCAAGACAAGGTCGGGCTTGAGCAGGTCTGCTGGCCACTGGTACACAGGATGGTGGGCGGGGGGCAGGTGCTGCAGACCCCCACTCAACTCGGTGGCTATGCCGTAGGTGGCTGTGCTGTGCCAGAACCTGAGAAGCAAAGCAGTCATGTGTTCCCAAATTGGCCAGAGGTCAAAGTAGCACCCAGGGGTCAGCTGGCCAGCACAGGAAAACCAGGGATGGCCTACAGCTTTCCCAGGGTGATGTAACAAGGGAAGTAAAACTGAGTTCTAGGGCTGGGATTGTAGCTCAGCGGTAGAGCGCTTGCCTCGCATGCGTGAGGCCCTGGGTTCGATCCTCAGCACCACATACAGAGCAATCAAATAAAGACATTGTGTCCATCTACAACTAAAAAAATATTTTTAAAAAAAACTGAGTTCTATCAAAAAATCATAAAACAGTTTAAAAACAGGAGTCACAATGCGTAGGCTCTCCATGAGGCTAGGCTGCCTTTATGCCATTAAAACGACCCCCTGCTGTGAGCTGAGGCTGCTGGTGTCGGCCCTCAGCATGCCCTTCCTGTGCTGGGTTGAGGGTCAGCAGGGCAGACTTGTGGGCCCTTCGTTTTGGTTTAGTGCTGTGTGTTGGGCAAACTGGAAACCCATGTCAACTCCTATGCTATCTCGACACTGAACGTTTCCATCCAGGGAACCCTGGGCTGGAAGCCCCAAGCCTTCAGGCATCTGACTGCCCATCAGTGTCAGGCAAGCAGCCAAGTCTTGGCACCCAGACTACCACGGCATCTGCACACTCCATGTTCTCTGAGAGAAATTCCAGTATGAAGACAGAGACTGATATCTTAATTTAACAAGACTGCTTTATTGTAGAAGTCTTCAACCAGAGCAGACCTATGAAGCAGTAGGTGTGACGAAGCTCCCCCTGACCCACAGCCACCCTCACACATCCCTCCACCCTCACATCATCCAGCCAGAGGAAGGTGCTGCCTTTAAACATGGACAAATCCACCCAGACAAGAACTAAATTGCAGGCAATCCAGGGACACAAAGCAGAAAGATGGAATTAAAGGCCTGTTTTCTATAGTGTTCTCTCACTGACAACCCTGCTGCTCTTAAAATAATCATCCCCCTGGACACCAACTGCACTCTTTGCATTATTTGGTGTTCTTGATCCCACCATCAGGGGAAGCACAAACCCAGACCCATTTGCCAATGCATCACGTATGGCTTTAGAACCGTGCTGTATATTTTTAGGGTGATTTGCTAGCATCAGATCCCTTGCTCATGAATCAACTCAGAGCTATGTATCACAGGCCTTGAGAGTCGGCAGGGAAAGGAGCATAAATAGACCCTTTTGACAGATCAGAAAACCAAGAGACGGAGGGCATGAGGATCCGCCCCCACTGCAGTACTGCATCAGCATCCAGGTCACCAAGGAAAAACATTCCCCATCTGAAGTCACGGCCTGCAGGAAAATTTTAGTCTTCCTCCTTGAAATTGACCCAGGGGATGATTTCAGATATAGGGACCCTGGGCAGGCTGACCATGGGGCAGAGGTGTCCCACGAGGAACAAGGCGCCTCAACCCCCACCATTACGTTAGCATTCCTCACACCTTGCAACTTGGAAACAATTAAAACTACCACTGCCAAATGAGTACTCGGTGCCGGCCACTGTGGCTGAGACTAGCAGCGACAGCTCAGGCTGGACTTCATGTTCCCATCTTGTCCTCACAGCACCACCGCAGCCTTTGTTCTCTACAAACCATCTGGGTGATCTCTTCATGAAATATTTCAGATACACTGAGAAGTGTGCCAAGAAAGACATTATTTCAGGAAAAGAGTAGGGGTTCTCTTCACAGATGCAGCAAAATAGCCTTTCACTACCCAGCTTCCCAACATGAACCAGCAGAAAGGCTAGAACAGAGAAAGGCCACGCCAACTATGCACAAGGTGGGGACTCCCAAGGGAGGGCTCAGACCCTCCTGTGGGGACAAGATGAGGCTATAAATTCTCTCCACCACTCTAGAAACTTTGTTCAGTACCTAGTAGAGCCGAATACACCTGAGAGCCATGCCCCTGCAGTTCCTCTCCTGGAAATCTACGCTACAGAATCGCATGCGAATTGCAGCAAAAGTGTGTGAAACAAAGGTCGTCACAAGACGGACCCCTCACAAACAAGGCGGCATGAAAGAAACTGAATGCAAACAGCATGTAAATGGCATTCGTAGGCAGCTCAAGAACAGGCAAAACGAATGTGTGGTAGATGCTGTTGGGACAGTGGCTACCCCGGGCAGGAGGGTGGACCGTGTCCAGGTGGACAGGAGCAGATTTACGGGATGCAGCAAGGCTCTCCTTCTCGACCAAGTGACTAAGCTGACTAAGCTTTTTCACTGCTGTGACCAAAACAATTTTAGAGGAGGAAAAGTTTATCTGAGAATCATGGTTTTAGAGGCCTCAGTCTATAGTAAGCTGACTCCATTCCTCGGGGTCTAATGTGAGGCAGAACATCATGGCAGAAGAGTGTCGGAGGAAAGCAGCTCAGGACTTGGCACCAGGAAGCAGAGAGAGAATCTCGCTCACCAGGGACAAAATATAAACCCCAAAGGCATGCCCCTGGGGACCACCTCCCCCAACCACACCGGACCTGCCTACAGTCACCACCCAATGAATCCTCATCAGGGGATCATGCATTGATTAGGTTAAGGCTCTCATAATTCAATCAGTTCACCTCTAAACTTTCTCGCATTGTCTCTTTGGGGGGACACTGAATAGTTAAACAATAACACAGGGTTCAGGTTATTGATATGCTCGCTTCCTGAAATTCCTTGGGATTTATGTTTATGATTAATGCTCTTCTTAATATGTACTGAATCGCTTAAATGCATTTGCTTAACTTCAAAAACAACTAAAATTGTACAGAAAGCAGTAAAATGAACACTCGAGTAACGTTGAGAAATAATCCATTGCAAACGAAGCCCTTCTAGGCTCACTGGCAATCACATTTTTGTCTGCACATGGGAAAACGTTCTCTTAAATTCAATGCTCAGCATCCCTTTGTCTCTCCCTGCTCTGCAGTATTACTTCACATGCACTCTGCTGATCATCTTCCTGAAATGTGATTTTTTTTCATTTAACATTATGGTTTTACAACCTGTGCACAGAGATGTATTACTCTTGTGTATTCTATTTTATAAATATGCCAGTATTTACTTTTCTATGTTGGTGGCCTTTTGGCTTTTCAAACTTTTCAATAGTATGCATGATGCTGAAATAAACTCTGAAGGGTGTTCCTTTAGTGAATGGAAGCAACCTTCCCCTCTGCTATATCTCCTCAACCTGCTCTGCAAGGCACCATGCCAGTGTCCCTCTCTAGTCAGCCCCCTGTGCGAGTTCCCATGGATCCATACACAGAGTAGTAGGAAATTCTCCAACACAGAGTAGTAGGAAATTTTAGTCTTCAACACACTCATGGGAGCAAAATGGAATCTTACTGTGGCCCGAATTGCTGTACTCATGTTGAGATGGTTTCAAACTCAGTGTTGTTTGCTATAAAGTTTTTGTCCATTTTTACAGCATTTTCAACTATATCTTATACATAAAAATTCTAAAATATCAGTCTGTGCCAGTCCCATGTCTGAAATCTTCAACTTGCCCCCTATACTGAGAATAGAATGCACTCTCCCGGTGGCCTGCGGCCCTGCTGGCCTGCTGCATCTTCCCTTCCTTTCTCCAGAAAGCAGCCTTCACTGGCTGTGTTCCAGCACACGGGCCTCCCTCTGTCCTTGAATCGGTCAGCTTGTGGCTTCCATAGTCATTTCTGCAAGCCTGGAATCTTTACACCTGACTCTCTGAACACTGCTCAGAGAGGCCTTCTCAGGCAGGCCCCCATCGCCGTATCCAGTGGGAATTTGGTGCTTTTCTGTTATGTTATATTGATTCACCCTCTTCCTCGTTTGTACATTCTCCGATGTTACCATACATATCTGCTCACTTGGTCACTGTCTTCTGCAACTGGTCACTTTGCTCCACAGAAGCAGAGTACTACCTATCTCATTTACCCTGAATCATTTGGACTGAGAAGTCTTTGGCACACATTAGGTGTCCAATAAATCTTTGTTGAATAAGTCAACGAACAAATGAGCCACTAAAAGCACAGACAGGTGAAGCCCTGACTCCACATCCATTGGCAAGTTATTCGGCCTTCTAGGGTCTGTTTCTAATCAGCTAATTAGGGATAACATTTGATATCTTTCTACCCAAGTTACTGATCCAGATGTCACTAAAATATATGTAAGTTCTTGGCCAAATGCCAGGACTGGTATAGGCAATTAATAAATGACAGACATGGTTGCTATTATAATCTTCATACAGTTTCACTTGATAAACACACATGCAGGTGTCAGGGAGAAAATGCCTGATTCAAGGAACATTTATACACACCTGTCTACAATCACAGGAGACTTGGTAGATTCCTTGGCTATTTCAGAAGCCACGATGTAATTGCCCAAGGAGTAAAATGCTCTTTTAATAATAGTTGGTTCATCATCAAAGATTTTCCTCCACTGACCAATGCAAGAGGGTGGTGAGTGTAAGAGGACAGCCCGGAGGGATTCAGAGACTGCCTGGGTCACCGTGGTCTTACCTGCAAGTCACAAACAAAAGACATCACATTTTAGCCACAGACCCTGTAGTGTGAGAAGGTTCACATTAACATCAAGAAGCAAAATAATTCTTTCAATCTGTAATTCAAAAGAGATGATCACATCCTAGGATACTTTACAAAAAGTGGCAGACTTGGATGAACTTAGGATTCCTCTGTTTGGTATGCGAATATATGGAAGGAAACAAAGTGGTCTTCATTTTTGTGAATTAATGATGAACTTGGGTCTGTGGACTTCTGATGCCAGAGCTCCTCTCACGTGCTTTTACTTCTGGCCCATGCTTCTGCTCGCCCTTACCATGCCACCCAAGTCTGCCCGACTTGAGGAATGACCCAGGCATGGTGCTATGGTCTAAACCTGGATGTCCCCCACAGTGCCCTATGTCCAAGACCTGTTCCCCATGCAGCAGTGTTAGGAGGTGGGGCTTTGAGGAAAGTGTGGAACCATGGGGCTCGGGCTACATCAGCAGATCCGTCCATTTGATGGGTGAAGAATTGAAGAATCTGAATGGACTGTTAGGAAGTGAGGCATGCCTCAGGGCCTGAACCTTACCCCTGGGCCAGTCTGTCTGCACCTCCCCCCTTCCTCCCACTTCCTGGCTCCCAGGAGCTGAGCAGCTTTCCTTTCACCACCATGATGTTCTGCCTCATCTCTGGCCAACAGCAATGGAGCTAACCGATCATGGACCAAAGCCTCTGAAAGCATGAGCCCAAACCAATCATAGCCCATGAAATTGTGTGTGTCAGGAGTTTCGGTCACAGTGCTGAGAAGCTGACGCACACACGGCATCCCCAGTGACTCTCCTCGTTCCAACTCCCTCTCTCACTTCCTCACCCCCTGCTGCCACTTCCTCAGCCCCTTTAGTTCCAGCCCTTACTCTGTCACTCATTCCTGCCTCAGCTCCCTTGGGTTTGGCTGCAGGAGCTGCTCTATCTGGATTGAGACTTCGGTTCTTCCTCAAAGTCACAGCTCTGCTCAGCCCCTTTGATTCCCTTTTGCACAGCCTCAGGTGTGAGCTCACCTCAGCCACTTCCCTAGGGCTGTCTCATCTGCCTTGGCTACCACCCTGAGCCCAGCATGGGTGCAGACAAGAAAGTCACTGACACCAGGATGCTCAGAGCTGGCTTCTCTGAGCTCCTAATGCTTAGTGGTCTTTCCTCTCTTCTCCCCCACCCCCTCTCTCTCTGAACACTTAAGCATTCCAGACTCTATTGCAAACTGTTTATTTCTTTTGTTTTCCTTGAGTTGTCAAATGAACCCTAGCATTTGTCAGTGTCATTAGGGGCCATAAGCTCAATACACAGTACTTCTAATTCTCCTGATGACCCCACAGAATAGTTATTATTTAATCATCTTACAGAGGAAGAAACTGAGCACTGAGAAAACAACAAATTACCCAAACGCCCTGCTGATGGGACTGGGCCCAGAATGCACTCGTGACAGGTGAAACCCCTTCTCTCCACACCATGCCACCTGCTTGTGAGTTTCTCTGGCATGCACATGTGTGCTGATGTTAAACATTTGAGCTTTTTTAGCCCCACAGAATCTAAATTAGCTTTAGGTGTGAAACAAATGAACAGAGACGGCACTGGCTGGACTGATGCTGTTGAGGTTCTGTGGACTACCACACAACTGGGACTGGTTCCAGCACAGCTGGCACACCCAAGGAGCGAGAACTGGCCCTCTGAAGTCCAAAGCCACTGCCTCTCCTCCCGATCACTCAGAGGGAGCCAGGGGAGTCAAAGCTAGCCCTCCTTCTGCACCACAGTCCATTTGGTTACAACACAAGGGCTCCTACTGGACATGACCTGTGATGCTATTAAAATAAGTGTGTGCCCTACGTCGGCAAGGAAGGAGATGGTCCTCGTGCAGGTGCTAGTGCTCGCCAAGCTCAGCCTTCCCTCCACCTTCGCCTGCCCTAGAAGCCAGGCTTCTTCCCCTTGTGCATCCAGGTGTCAGTGCAGGCATGTGTTGTGATATCCATGGCAGCTCAGAAGGCTTTTTCCTCCTCCATTTCCTCGTTTTTTCAGATTTTTCCCAAGCGGTCTTCTGAAGTGCCTGTGGTTCCCAGACACACCATGCCGGGTCAAGTCTGTACACCAGTGTCCAGGCCCTTTCTCTTTCTGGAGCGCCTTCCTTGCACTCAGCCCCTGACTATGCCTTGTTATTAGCACTGTCTGCATATTGAGTCCTGAAGAGGCCAGCCTAGTCCGGCACCTGCTGTACAGTAACAGCCAGATACTGGAGGCTCTGCATAAAGTTCCGTTTTGTAAGAACTACTTTTATTCCACAACTAATCAGTTAATGCCATCATCTATAACTACAAAGTCTCTTACCAGTAGCATCTAGTCCTTCAATGGCAATGACTGGGAACTCTCCTTTCTGGACCTGCCTTGGGCACTGGTCAACCCGGTCAAGCACCGCCTGGGCTTCCGGAATAGAGGACGTACACTGCAAAACAATGGATATCCATCAGCAGCAAAGCACTAGGACTTTTGTAGAAATTGCCCCTAACTTGCTGAAGACAGCCTACATCAAACCCAGGGCCACACAAGCATATGGAACTCCTGGTGTTCTGAAGCTGGGACAGGCTTAATTTCTTACAGGATAACTGAGCTCAAAAAGGCTCAACTCTCTGGATCATACACATCCTGCATTCCTCAAGACACACACTTGCAGGGCAGTGTCACAGAGCCAGAGGGGAACTACAGGCCCCTCCTGGAGCAGAGGGTGTCAAGTTGGTGAATGAGCTATGGCACAGACTCTATCTAGAGCAGTCTGCTTCTCTCCTCTCCTAGCAGCTCAGGGAACTGTGAAAATTGCCAAGGCTGGCAGAACAGTATCTACCAAGAATTTCAAGCCCTCCACTGGGCAGTGCTCCATCCCAGGCTCATCGCACCTCCACATGAGGCCCAGACCCTACTTATTTATGCGCTTACTAGGGCAAGGCAATCTTCCAAGTGTTTCACAATATGAAGCTGGCCAATCTCCAAGATAACTTTGTACGAGTGGCGTTGAGATTATTCCCATCTCATGAACTAAGATGACTGAGGCAAAAAGCACTGGAGAAACTTAATGAAAGCAAACATAAATGCCAGGGATTGAACTCAACCCCAG
Source organism: Xerus rutilus (assembly GCA_028644305.1). Taxonomy (NCBI): domain Eukaryota; kingdom Metazoa; phylum Chordata; class Mammalia; order Rodentia; family Sciuridae; genus Xerus; species Xerus rutilus. Next base: position 77,956,402 of record CM053411.1, on the reverse strand, counting down.
GGAACAACTTTGCACTCTTAACCACTCAGCAACCCTGTCCCGTAAGGTTGCCAAATCACAGAGCAGTGGGCCAGTATGCATGCCCCAGACTCCACCTGTGGTCAGTCTTCAGTGTCTTCCAATTCTGCTGAGACACATGTTTCCTTAATCATCAACAAGAACCCTGAAATGGATTTCAGAGGAAAGGACCGTGGCAGTGGTAGAGTGAGGACACAAGGCCCACAGCCACTGGGGCGGAAGGCTATGTCAGCCAAGTTTCTTACACCTCCAAACTCTTGTCCTTTCCCCTACACCCCAAGATCCCTGAATGGCAGCCACTCCCAAAAGAAATTACCTGGCTGGCTTTATCCCCCCCATTCCCGCCCTCTCCACTCCTGCTGGAGTACTTTCTGGGCAACCACAGCGAGCATAGTGTTGCTTGGTGTTAGGATATGTTCTGTATCAGCTTGGAAGTTCCTTGCAGGCAAAAATCTTGAAAGAGCCAGTGCCAAATGTAGAGTCTGGCATACAGGATGTCCTCACTAACTGATCTGTGAACAGGAATCAACACACCAGCCCGAGAAGGAAGTTCTTCACAGGTCAGCGTGCTGGAGGGCAGACTGCTCCGTCCAGGTCCTCCATCTGGAGGATCCAGATGCCACCCTGTAGGGAAAGAACTCTTACCGTCTCTAAAACAGCCCTGGCAGTGTCCAGGTCCCTGAAGACCGCGGAGCTGAGGAGGTGGGGCACCACGGGATGCAGGGGAGGCTCCAAGGTGGGCAGGACGCGTGCGCAGCCCACCTGTAGCTGCCCGCTGTCCTGTAGTACCCAGTCTTGCTGCCACAACACACCTTGCGAGTCGGCCTTGAACTCGCCCAGCTGCGGGCGCGCAGCCTCCTGGCACTTGCCCAGCAGCTCTAGCAGAGCGCGCCGGGTGTCCTGCTCATCACTGGGGTCGCGCACCAGGAAGCCGTGCTGCACGCCTTCGACCTGGCTGCCTGGGCAGTAGCAGAGCAGCCTGTGCAGCTGGCACCGCTGGAAGGGGCCCCGGCGCAGCTGGTGCTGCAGGCTCTGGTGCACCCTAGCCGCCCGGACTCGGGCCCCGCAGCCGCCGCCCGCGGCCACCGGCACACACAGCGAGTAGCTGCGCCCCGGAGGCCCCAGCAGCTCAGCCAGGCGGGGGTCAGGGCCCGCGTCGCCGCCCTGGGTGCCCACAGCGAAGTGAGCTAAGGTGCAGTCGGTCAGCTCCACCGCGAAGCCGCGCGGCCGAGCCATGGCGGGAGCGCAGAGCCCGCGCCGGGCGCGCAGCCGCCCTGAGAGCCAGAGTGGCAGCGGGGCGCGCGGGCGCCTGGCAAAGGCCATGGGCGCCACCCCGGCCTTGGCCGCGCCTGGAAATCGAAACTCGCCCGGGAGCGGGCGGCAGGGAAGCGCGGCGGGAAACGAAAGCCACTGGCAGGCGGGGAGGCTCTGGGCGCCGCCTGGCGGCCTCTCCTCTCCCGGGAAGCCGCGCGGGGAACCGCGGGCGCGCGGGGACCAAACGCTAGGCCCCAGCGTCCCCGGCGCGCGTGGCCGCCTGCGTGCGGCAGCTCCCCGGGAGGCGGCAGCCTCTGCCTGGGCGTCCCCCTTAGACCTAATCTGGCCCTTAGGCTGGCGGCAAATCAGCCCGCCGCCCCGACCTGGAGGTGACAGGCGGCCCCCAAACCTCCTCCCCAACTCCTCCTTGGTTCCTTATGCCCAGCATCTGGGGCTAGGGGTGCAGCACCAAGCACGGGGTTGGGCTCTTCATCTCATGAATTTGATGAATAAAATCCATGGACACAAGGGTGAGAGCAAAGTTACAGATTTATTAGAGTAATAGAAAGAAACAGCTCTCAAAGAGGGAGGGATCCCAAGAGGGGAGAGGAAAGAGGGGCTCGCGTCTAGGGGTTTATATAGATGGATGGGTTTAAGAAAGTCTGCCCCTGCCCAATCCTGGGCAAAGCACTGAGTGTCCCACGAGGTGTTCCTTCAGCCTTTAGTCCAATCAAAATATCAATCAGGTATTTTTCCTTCTTTGGAGAGGCATGGACTCCAGTCACGTAGGTCCGGATTTAAAAATACCCTTTTTGTACGTTTCTTAGCAAACATGTGCGGGTGCCACTGCACAGGAAGTTACCCCGGGCCCATCTCCCCATCCTCCCAGCCTTATCTCTTCCTCCTGACGTCATTCCCTCCCTGCAGCATAACCTGAGCTGCTCTTAGGGAATTTGGGCAATGGCTGCTCTGCTTCTTCAGGCTGAGGAGGGATGTTGAGAGGGGAGCAGCAGTCAGGGTCCCCTACAGAGGCCTGTCTACTGGGTGCCCATGAAGTCAGGTGGTACTTCCATGGTGGGTGGCGTCTCTATGACCATCTGGAGCTTAATAGACTGTGCAGGTGACTCGTGCATCAGGGCAGCACAAAGGCCCATGGCGGCCGCTGGCAGGTGGCTGGACAAGGTTCTTAGGGTAAGGATTGTGCTGGTACAACAATAACCAAGACAGAAAAGTTTTATTTTCTGCAAACAATCAGCACAAAAACAGTGTTACCAGCCAGTCTCTGAAGACCATGAAGATAGTAACTTGATAGAGTTTAAAGTGAGGCCTGACATGTCATTTATACTTGTGAAGGGAGGCCATTTAAGGCTTTAGAAACATCAGCAGAGTTGTAAAGACAATACACAACTTTTAATTTTTACAATGGCCCAGTGTCCCCTCGAGCTGTGGGGTGTCACCTGAGTTTTGTACACTAGCTTCCTCATTGACCTTACCTCTGTGACAGCAGAAGGGTTCCTTTAGCTGTGTCAACAAGACTCTCTTGGTAAAGCCACCTAGGGCTTCCATGTGCCACGTCACATCTTTTACACCAATCCAGGGGTAAATACCAGATCTAAACCAAATTGAGCGTACCCAGTTG
>CM053411.1:77934931-77952991 GCA_028644305.1 Xerus rutilus | reverse complement strand
TTAGATCAGACTATGACCTTATCTCAGGATCCAAGATTCATTAGGTGAGGGTGCCCTCCACCCCTCCACCATTGAGCCAAGTCAGTCAGAAACAAAAAGATAATTGCCTAAATTGGGTACCCCTGAGGGCTGTGGGGGTCAGACTCAGGACATGAGACCATTGTGAAGCATGGGGCATTGCCCCAGTTAGTTGCCTCAAGCCTTCCTCTGTCCCACACTCCAACTGACTCCACAGAAAAGAACTGAAGCAAGTCATTACCGGCATTCCCAAGACGTGAGTGCAAGAGGATTGGTCCCACCTGTCCAGCAAGCCTGCTGCCTGAGTCTTATAGATCAGTAGCTGTGCTATTTGCTAAGTGACTGACAGATGCCTGTTTGTGTGTGTGTGTGTCAGAGGACTGAACATCTGAATAGAGCTTAGGGCTCCCAGCAAAGCCATCGTTCCATTTTCCTCACCTTTTCTGTAAATGCCCAGACCAGCCCCCAAATAAGTAGCACAGTGAGTGGGTTGGGTAAGTTTGAACTTTCTCCCTATACTTCAAATAAAATAACATGCCAGCACAGATTCAGTACAGAAGTGGATATAGTCCATTCTCATTCACAGCAATTATGTTTTATAAAGTTGCTTTGACTCATGAATTTGATGAATAAAATCCACAGACACAAGACTGAGAACAAAGTAACAGGATTTATTAGAGTGATAGAAAGCAGAAGTCTCAAAGATGGAGGGATCCCCAGAAAGGGACACCAAGGAGCAGCCACTCCCTAAGGTTCATCTAGATCCATTGGGTTAAGGCAGTCAGCCCCTGCCCGGTCCTGGGCAAAGCACTCAGTGTGTCCATGCACTCTTTTGTGCAGATATCAAACAGTATTTTTCCTTCTTTGGAGAGGCATGGAACTCTCCAATCATGTAGATTCTGATTTTAAAACAGCCTTTTTGAAAGTTTCTTAGCAAACATCTGCAGGGGCAGTTTGTGCTCTTCTGTCCTGGAAGTTACCCAAGGGCCCATTTCCCTATCCTCCCAGACTTTTCTCTTCTTCCTGAAATCAGGTGATGTACACTAGAGACTGGAGCAGAGAGGCCTCCTCCCTGGGGGAGCTCCTCCCTGGCTCTTCACTGCCCAAGAGCACTGCAGACTGCTGGCCTACGCCTGACTTTGGAGACCCAGCAGATGCTCAGCCACTTGGCAACCCGGGGATGCTGCCCATATTGGCACCTCAGATTGGCACCTCAACATTGCTTTTTATACTCCAAATTAAAGTTTTCTCCATTAAGGTAAAATGAGGCCCGCGATATAAATGCACAGACAGGAAAGGAAAAAATCTCTCATGAAGGAAAATCTCAAAAATTTACAATTGAGACAATGATAGAAAATATTAGATGAACTGAAAGCAATTAAATGCTTTAATTGCTTGATTGAGTCTCTTAATTTGCTGAATTCATGTCTCTATCAAACTGGATCAACACCTGGGGTATGTTTTATGCTAAAATAACAGTCCTTTTTAGCCATCTTGAAACCTTGTACTGGTGTGGTTGAAGTGAGTGAACAGGCTGAGTGTAAAACGGAGGGAGCTCTCTGAGAACAGAATCGTTGTTCTTCCTTCTGAACAAAATGGCTTTTGGACACTGAGTGTGCAGTGGTGCTTTCATTTGTGATAATGCCTGAAACCAGCAGTCTTCCTGAAACTCCTGGGTGCTCTTTAGATGGGGCTGCTTCCTCCACAGGCCTACTTGGCCACTTCTCAGCCAGGTTCCTCTGGACGCATTAGTATCCTGTGGCTGCCATAAGAAGACACCAGATGGGGCCACTGGAACAACAGAAAGCTTCTTCCCTCAAAACTCAGGTGGCCAGAAGTCAGACCAAGGTACCAGTGGGGTTTGTTTCCCCTGGGCCTCCCCTAGCCTGCTCATGGTCCTCTGCTCCTAGTCACTGGTGGTGTCTCTCCAGGCATCTCCCCTCCTGATGAGAGCCCCAGTGGTTTAGGGCCACCACAATGCTCTCATCTTTAACTTAAACCCTCATCAAAGCCCTGTCTCTACGTACGGGCATGTTCCTGCGAACTGGGCAGGGGCACGGTGTAGCTCCTAACACCTCCGAGGGCTGGGTTGGTAGCCTCTGCCTCGTGTGTATCTGAGGACGTTGAAAGGTCACTGATCACTAACCAGTCCTGTTTCCTCCATGAGCACCTTGAGATAAGCACAAAGGTGGTGAGCTTTGCTCTGAGAATCCAACTGGAAGACAACCTGGCACACAGTTTGCTAAATGAACCATCGTATCTTCAGTTTCTCTGTTCGTTTTTACCTGTCTTTGTCCTATGAGGAGATGTGATATTTCAATGACATTGAAGTATATATCAAATATATACTTCATCCATATTAAATTTTTAAGCACCAATTTCCAATTCCTAGGACAGAGTCTTGGATAGTCCCAGCTGAATGTTCAGATTGAATAAACTTGCCAGTAGAAAGCTATCATGGTAGCTGGGAGAAGAAGATCTGGGAGCTGGAAGGCTCTTCAAAGAGACTTTGAATAAATGAATAGCACAGCTGTATTCCTAGGAAAAACCATAGGCTTCAAGATTTACAGAATTACAAAAGGAAAAAGAAAACTACTCTAACCATTCTGCTCATGGGGGAAACAAACACAAAGAATTATAATGTTCATAAATGCAGCAACTAATAAATAATTTAAAAAAGAAGCCTAGATTTTGAACCCTGCTTAAATAGATATGCTTTATGTAGTTTATTCAAGTGGGGAGAAGGAAAATCAGAGCAATAAGAGCACAGTAGAGGGTGGAACCACAGATGGAAAAGAGTTCTGAAGAGAGAAAACACATTTTTGACAATTCTACATTAACAAATTTGCATATCACAAAATAAATAAGGAGCTCAGAAAATGAGAATTCACCAAGTAGTTCCAGGAAAGAGTGATGATTCCTCAGCTTGAGTCCCTGCAGGAAGCTAATGGACTGGGTAGAAAGCACTGGGAATTTAAGTCACTTCCCAGCCAGGAGCAGACAAAGCCTCTACTGCAGGGGGCATCTGTTTCTTTTCTGACATTTTGTGGGTTCCCAACTTAAACAATATCCTGGAACTGTGTTGTGGAGTTGAGTTTTCTCTAAGAAATGAAGTTTATGTGGCTACCTGTGAAGAAAGTCAACCTGGCAGATCCAGGTGCTCATTTGTTGATCATTTCTGTGGAAGCCCAGAGCTGTGAGCCATTCCTGCCTACACCCTGGAAATAGGACCCTCTAGAGGGCCTTTCTGTTAATGATTGGAGATTATTATAAGATTGGCTGAGCAACAGAGCTTGTCAGACCAACTTTTCAGGATCATTTTACACAAACATCAAGATTGATGATGTTTGTGTAAACATTCATTTTGGGGGTACGGAATTTGAACAGGCACATCACAAAAGAGAATATCCAAATGGCTTACAAATGAGTAAAGAGATGCTTAACAACATCAGTCATCAGAAAACTACAAAATGCAATTGCCTTGAGTCATCACAACATCTTCATGACTAAAAGGAAAACTAAACAAAACAAAACAACTTAGCAATGACCATAGCAAGCAAGAAGGAAGGTGTGGAGCAACAGAACTCTTGGACGATTCTGATAGTCGATCACTTTGGAAAGCTGGAGGTATGCGCTGCCTGGGAACACATGTGTGTTAGCAACTGACCCAACTCCGGAGTTCCATTCAGTGGTCAGGCATGCCCAGCATACGGGCCTGCGTATGTGCACCAAAGGACCAAATCCTCATCACAATAGGTGAGTGATCAACTGGGCTATGTCAACATTATTCCACTTCATCTTTAAAATGCCTTGAATTAGTCATTCATTTTTCCCAGATGACCAACAAGATCAGGCAAGTTAAGAAATTTACTCAAAATTTTATGATATTGGCTGAGGTAGGATTCAGTTCTTTAAGAGGTTTTGTTTCAAAAAGCTTGAGTTGTTACCCTCTGTATTATAACTATAATTGATCTGATTTTCATTTCTTCGTACAAAAGTGATCTAGCAAAATGCATTTCTCAATTGAGTCAGACCATGGTGTGGAAGTTTCAAATGCCTTTTGCTCAGATTTCAAGAACTTGTGTCACATGCATGGTTGTATAATTGCCAAACATTAAACACATGCTTGTTGTTTTGCTGAATTTGCTTTCAGTTTCTCTGTTCAGGAAAATAAGTCATTTCTGTTTCCATTCAGACTAACAGTAGCCAATCCTAACTGAGCCCTTCCAGTTCTCAGTATGTCCCAACTGATTAGTATAAACTGGATCTGCACCTTGGCAGAGATCTGTGCAATACGTGTGATTGTGTGGCCAAGCAGTTGAGCAGGTAGAGCTTCAGAGGCACAGTCACTTGTCAGTGCTGCAGGGCTGGCTCCTGAAGCTCAGCCACTGGCCTGTTCCAGCTTTGCTCAGCTCGGGAATGGCTAAAGACAGGTGATCCAACACAATTCTGATTAGACGGGGACAAGAGGAAGGGTGACCACTTTCTTCCTAAGAAAACTATAAAAACAAGGAAATTACAAGCCACAGTGATTTTTGCCAATTAGGAAGCAGGTTAGAAAAACATCCTATTTTCCTAGCTGGTAATGTCCATTAGAAATAGTATAAAAGTTCAGGAGAACATGGGCACCTGTTAACCCACTCACAACAAACAATTAAGCTGGATGACTGAAGTCTCTGTGCCTTTTGCTGATACCCCGAGAGGGCCCTGAGGCTGGCAGATCCACAGCCATCCTCCTCCATTCAAGCAGTCCTTTCATTATGTGCTTTTAACAGCAATGACACGTTGCTGTGGACTGTGGTCCTCGAGTTTGAACCTCCTCCTCCCCTCTAACTAACATCTGTGTCCTCTGACCAGCAACTTCCCATCTCCTCTACTCCTCCATCCCTGAGAACCACCCTTCTCCTTTCTACTTCTGGGAGTATGAATATTTATATTCCATATATCAGTGACATCACTCAGCATCTGTCTTTCTGTGCCTGACCTTATTTCACTTAACACCATGTCCTCCAGGTTTATCCATGCAGTTACACATGACAGGCTTTTCTTCTTTTTGAAAGCAGAGTAGTATTCCATCGTGTGTGTGCACTACATGTCCTCCCATTCATCTGCAGATGGACCCCCATTTGCCTCCAGATCTTGGCTGTCACAGGCAATGCTGCAGTGACCATAGACATGAAGATGTCCCTTCCATGCACTGATTTCCTTTCTTTGGAGAAATGCCTGACAATGGGTCCTAAGGTAGTTCTACTTGACTTTCATGACAAACTTTCCCTGATCACCTACCTCTGAAGGATGAGATGGCTGTGACCATTGTCACCTGGTTATGCTGGCTGAGCACCGAAAATCCAGATCCTAAATGCTCTTCACTAGAAACCGAGCACTGACGTACACAAGTGGGAGCTCGCCTCCTCAAACTTTGTTTCATGTACAGAACTATTTAAGTGTCGTGTAAGACCACCTGGGGTTGTGTGTACAGGTGCGCATGAACATGGATGTGTTTCATAACGAGACTTGGGTACCATCCTCAAGATATCTCGCTAGGTATATGCAAATACTCCAAACTTCAAACAAATCCCAAATCTGGAATTTTCCAGTCCCCAGCTTTGTGGTTCAGGGCTGCTCCAGCCACAAGGCAGCAGCACGGTGGCATGTGAGGAGGGAGCCATGTGTGTCTTCCAGGCACAGAGACAGACACTGAGGGCCCCACATCTCCACAGCGCCCCAGGGGGCGACCACTAGCAGGTGCACAGGTAGAGGGCGAGGTGGGAAGGCAGCTTGTTGACCAGCACTGCGCTGGCATCTTGGTCCTCTTCCAACTTTCCTTTTCACGAACAGGAAAAATGAAACTAAAACTCAGCTGAAAGTTAGTCAAAGGAGGTGTGTCCCTCTGCCGGGACAAGGTGCTCAGAGGCGGAGCCGGTTCCTCCTTCATATAACTGTGCCGGCCTCACACTGGTGGTGGTCACCATGAGGATGCTGCTGCCCTCCGCGCTGGCTGCACGGCTGCTCTCTGTCTTCAGGCAGCCTCTGCTCTACTCTCTCTGGAGGAGCCTGGCCCCCCTGCTGTACTGGCTGAGGACAGCCTTCTGGTGGCCAGGTACAGAGAGGGGACAGCAGCATGTCAGAGAGAAACCTGAGGAGAGCCAGGAGGAAGAAGAGAGCAGCGACCCGCCCATCGTCCCCACGAGCGTCAACTACCACTTCACCCGCCAGTGCAACTACAAGTGCGGGTTCTGCTTCCACACGGCCAAGACGTCCTTCGTGCTGCCCCTGGAGGAGGCCAAGAGAGGGCTGCTCCTGCTCAAGGAAGCCGGTGAGTCCCAGGCCCCAAAAGAAATCAAGATGCTCACTTAACTCCAGGGACCAATCAGACCCGGGGGCTCCCAGGCCCCGCAGACCTGCAGTCCCAGGAACAAGGGCAAAGCAGGTATGCGGACAATGCTTCGTCTTCCTAAACCCCAGAGCTGCCTGGCCAGGTGGTTGGTGGGCACACCCACCCCTCCTGTCAGCAGAGGTCCATCCAAACTGCCAGCCTCTGTTCTCCTCAGCATTTAGAAATAGGTTGGGCAGGTCATTCCAGTTCCAGAGTTTGTCCAAGGCACTAAGGAATTTGTTTTTTCCTAAAACATTTAATGAGAAAAGTTGAAAACAATCATGAAATATGTGATGTTAAAACAGCAACATTTGAGCCTTTTATTTTGGATCATGTATGTGCTCTTGATAGGAAACTTGTAAAAACTGTTTTTAACACACATCAGGGGCCTTGCTCTTGAGAGCTGCTTCCTGGGCATCCCAGAGCAGCCTCTGCAGTGGATCCAAGTACAACTTCTCCCACTCGAAACCTGTTCTTCTCCCTCTTGTCTCTCCTAGAACACCCTCTGAGCTGGTAATTATTTTGCAAAGTCACTGACTTCCTTCTTAACATTTTAACTGAATGGTTGCAGACATGACCCAAACCACACACAGCCAAGTGCACAGCAGTGTGGTTTCATAAAGCAGAATCCTAGGTGCGAGGCTCGCAGCTGAGAATGAACACAGGGCCAGCCCCCCGAGTGCTGCTGCCCTCCAGCCAGCAGTCTCCTGCAGCGGGTGTCACTGGTTAGTGCTGCCTAACTCTGTGCTTTACGTGGATGCCATCATACGACCTGCACTTGACTGGCCTCTGACCTGCTTTGCTCCAACTTACTGGCCTGTTATCCACAGCTGATCTTGCAAGTAAAGACCCACCAGCTTGTCCCAGAGTGGCCTAGCTCAAGCTCTCCTCATTCCTCTGTAGGATTCTTATCATTCTTCTCATTGACTCTGCTCTCCTGGAAGTAAGCCATCTTACTAAAATATAAAATTTTAACTTCACTCCTCATCTAGCTCTCTCGCAGGTCTTAACAAAACCAGCTCCTGAGCCTTGATGTCAAGGTCAGGGGGAGCTGTTTCCCAGCCTGCTTGCCCCATGCCTCAGGAGATGGTTTCTGCTTTGCCAACCTCCAGGTTATTTCATAGCACCCTTTGGCTTCTAACCAAGTCAGCTCATCTGTGTGAAGAATCCTCAACATTCAAGTGCATCTGCTTAAAGAAGGAAAAAACAAAACAAAAACAAAATCTTTAAGTGATGTTTTTCCCTAATTATACCCTGAATTAAATACATGGTTATTCTGATGGGGTGGGGTTGGTGTTAGGAACGCAAATTAGGGAAGGAGAGGATAATGAGAAGCATTCATTTCATTTTGTTTTTTACACAGAGAAAATATTAGCTTTGCCCTAAAACAAAAGTGGATGGGGTGGGTGTGGCTCAGTGTACAGGTGCTCCCCAGCATGTGTGAGGCCCTGGGCTAGATGCTCAGCACCGCAAGACACACAATAAAATAAAACTTACTGTGGGAGTTGGTGACGTGGGAAACGTCACACTCTGCCTTTGGCAGGTATGGAGAAGATAAACTTCTCCGGCGGAGAGCCTTTTCTTCAGGACCGGGGCGAGTACCTGGGCCAGCTGGTGAAGTTCTGCAAGCAGGAGCTCCTCCTGCCCAGCGTGAGCATCGTGAGTAACGGCAGCCTGATCCGGGAGAAGTGGTTCAGGGACTACGGTAAGTGCTCCTGGAGGCCCCTTCGGGCATCTCTGCTGCTATTGTTGCTTCCTGTACTTCCTCTCATCCTGGGCCTCAGGCCAGACTTTCTGGGGAGCTGCGAGGAAAGAAAAACAAATCTTGCTTATTCTCATCTCTCTTCCTGCTGTGTGTGGTGTTATGGGCGTCTTGGTTCTGCAGGGCTCTAAATAAACAAGGATGGCAAGTCAGAGAACCGAGCGTGCCAGGAAGCCTGACTCTCCTGCACCTTCCACACTTGACAAGTATTAAGACCTATGACCTACACTTAGCCACTTACTGAGGAAAATTAGCACATTTTACAGCTGTGTAATAAAATATCTCTGCTGGAACTGGACTGTATCCAAAACTAATGATATCAGACACGGTGTGTGGATTGGCTGATTTCAAGGGCTGCAAGGACCTCCTTGCATAGCCAGGATTAAGAGCCACCAGGTCTAACATGGCAGAGAATGCTTCTAGTCAAGTCCTGCATGTGGGTAATGTCCCTCGAGCAATGCCTGGCACTTAGGCAGCACTTGGAAAAGGTTACTATAGTTTTTACTATGATCTTTGGAGACAATTATAACCTATTCTTACAATATCACTCCCTCTTGCTTTGCTAAGCCATCTGAGTTTTGAGATCATTCAAAGGAAACTGGCATTTCCCATCTGTTGGAATATTGACCAGAAGTCTCCAATCCAGTACCCATCCCAAGATGGGGCAAGAAGGCCGTGTGGATGGGTGCAACCCATCTGATGATGACTAAGCCGGAAGAGAAGCTTCACAGCTTCAGGAGAAGGGGAATCGAGGAGGAGCCTGAGGCAATGTCTGAAAGCAGACCAGAGAAGGGGACAGCAGGAGGGACTGGGGTTGGAAGAACAAGGGCAAGCGAGCTTTGGGAGCCAGATTCAGAGACAGGCAAGGAGTCTAGGCAACAGTGTGACTGAAGACTGGTTGACAGGGTTTCTCTTGGTGTGTACCTGGACAACACTGCCCCCTAGCATGGGCCGGATCTGCCCACCCCTGTGGTGAGCGCTGTGGGGGCAGAAGGACTTCTGCATCACAGGGACAAACATGGGATGTGTGGGGGGGGAAGGGGTGAAAACTCAGGCATTTGGGAGTTCCAGGAGCTCCCAGCATCACTGATAAGGGGGCAACAAGACAGGGTGAGGACTGAGGAGCGGGCAGCACTGGCCCTCCTCATAGAGGCCAAGGGCCATCAGTTATGAACTCTAATTGATTTTTGTGCACTATATAAAATCTGGCCAAATGCTCAAATCATTAAAGACATGTAAAAATCTGCATCCTATATTCAATCTCCCAGTTAAAAATATTTTCAGGGAGGGGACATGGGGGCAGGAAAGACAGTGGAATGAGATGGACGTCATAGCCCTACCTTCATGTATGACTGCACATATGGTGCGATTCTACAACCAGAGAAATGAGAAGTGTTACTTCATCTGTGTACAATGAACCAAAATGCATTCTGCTATCATGTTTACCTAAGTAGAATAAATAAATTAAATTTTTAAAAATTCCAAATAATTTGAAATATTTTTAGATGCTTGAGGAGCCAATACAATGTATCCGCACACCCCTCGGGCGCCTCCAATTGTCCATCTCTGATTTAAAGGGCCAGGTATGGGTCTGTGTGCGTGAGCGGATGAGGAGGACTAGTTCCTCTCCCAGTTTGTCAACCTGCTGGAAGGACTCTCAAGGCAGCTGCGCTCCTAGCCAGGGCTTTTGAGAGCAAAGGTAGAGAGTAAAACCGCAGAGTAGAAGTGTGTGTCCTTGAGTCCAGAGACACCCAACATACTATGGGAGCCTGTCTGAGCTCACTATGCTTTCTGTCCACCAGTGAAGTGCAGGGACTTGTTTGGAGTGTCCCCTCTATGCAGAAAGGCTCATTGAAACCTTAGGATCCAAGACTTTAACACAGGGCAAGTCACTCGGGCACATAGTGCTACGTCACCTCCCAACCCTACACACGGACAGACCTGAGATCTTGCTAAACAGTCCTGAGAAGTCTGGACATGTTGATGCAGCAGGCATGAGGCTCCGGATCTTTCACCATCACTGATGATATATAAAGGTGTGGCAGCCATACATACAGGGCTGGACAAGCTACCGTCATGGTTTCTGGCTTTCCTAGGAAAATTCAAGGACTGAGCAGAGATCCATCTGTTAAATCCCTCTTCCAAAGAGATGTGACCAGAGAAGCTGAGAACTAGACGAAGGGATATCCCAGCAATCAGCAGAAGCTGTGAAGGGTGGAGAGACACAGTGCTTGGCATGGAGATCCGAAGCCCACCTGGGAGCCAACCAGAAGACGCTGCATAGCACTGATGGGTCTTCATGTTTCTGGTTTTCAGCTTTTCTTTTTTGGTTGGTTAGAGACTACATGTTCACTTAGTTGCCTTGCTCCAGTATGACACCCCATTAGAAATTTATTTGAGATCTAGTTTTTGGATATTTTGAGTTGTTTTAAAGAGGATTTCTGGCTCCCATGTGCGCTAGTTGCTTATTACATCTGGGTAACACAAAATGAACCCTAAAATAGGAGCTAAAATTACCCTTTTTTTGTAATAGCAGAGAATTGTTGCTGAAGGAGGGATGGGACACTTGGTTCCCATAATGCAAAGGCAAATTTAAGAGAAAGACACCGTCTTTGGGAAGAAACTTGGAAACTCAAGTCTAAACTCCTGCAAGGAAGACCCAGCCCCAGAGAAGCCTTGCCCTTCACAGGCCAGGAGAGCGTAACCAGCCCAGGCAGAGGCAGGGGAAGAACAGTGAGACTAGAAAACAACTGTCACGGAACCCGGTGGAGGACAGCTCAATGCCAGGGTCAGGCTCAGCCTGTTCTGCGCTCCACAGCAACCCACTATCTGAGCTCTCAATATGCTGTGGTGCAGGGAGGGGCCTGTCGACACCCTGGCTTAGGCTTCCAGCTGCCCTTTATCTGGGTTTTCTTATCATCTAATACGTTGTGCCTGGCATAGCATAGAGTCTCTGTAAATATTTAGATGGTGAATGAAATGTACAAAACATATCAGGAAGAAGCAAGTGACCATGGCTGAAAAATCAGGAATTGTATATAAAGCAATTTTATCTGTGTGATGGAAAAAAGAAAAGCAAACCTATAATCGTCATAGCTATGTCTGAAAGCCTCCAAAATATCTATCTGCTTGCTTCATAAATTATATGATTTCTATGCAGGAACAAATGAAAAATCTCACATAAGCATATTAATTGGAGCTCATACACATAGGTGTGCAGGGGTTTGGAATGATCACATATGTGTCTCCATCATTTATGTGTATAGACTTTGTGGGGTAGGTGCTGGGGATTGAACCCAGGGACACAACATCCCCAGTCCTTCTTGTTTCTATTTTGAGAAAGTGTCTTGCTAAGCTATGGAGGCAGGCCCGGGACTTGTGATTCTCCTGCCTCAGCCTCCTGAGTTGCTGGAATTGTAGGTGTGTGCCAATTCACCCAACTGTATGTACATTTTTAAATGAATACTCTGTACAAGTACCAGTATAGTTTACATCTCAGTGAGTTTCATAGGTATGAGAAAGGTATCGTGCAAAACATCAGAACACAGATGCAAACAAAATATGTTGTATCATCAAAAGATGTATGTGACCTGAAGGGCTTGGTCCTTGGACAGAAAAGTTCAGCTGACTATTTCAATTGCAGGTGAGTACTTGGACATTCTCGCTATCTCCTGTGACAGCTTTGATGAGGAAGTCAATGTCCTTATTGGCCGTGGTCAGGGAAAGAAGAACCATGTGGAAAATCTTCAAAAACTGAGGAAGTGGTGCAAGGATTACAGAGTGGCTTTCAAGATCAACTCTGTCATCAATCGATTCAACGTGGACGAGGACATGAATGAGCAGATCAAAGCCCTGAACCCTGTCCGCTGGAAAGTAAGTGCTGATGCTGTCCCTGGCTGGGCTCAGGCTCACCTGGGACCTTTCTCTGTGAAGCTGGAAAGAACCTGACTGGAGAGCTCTGGGCCATCCAGCTCGGTCCCCAGTCTCTTCTAGCTCCCTAGGCTTCCAGCCGTGGTTTGCTGTGCTCGACTCTCCCTCTGAAAACTAGACCTGATGTTCTCCTGAGACATGGTGAGGACGAAGGTCAAAGGCATGCTAAGTCCTGGGGTGTGTCTCTTGAAAGCCCGTGTTTTCTTAAAGCCCACAGTTGACTGAGGGGGAGATTTGCTCTTCACAGAGTTTTCACTGAATTATTTGAAGGCACGAGCAGTCAAGCCATCCCCACAGGGTAGCAACACAGGGCCTTTATTCCAAGACTCTTGCTTTGGGACTAGTCCCACCTCAGAGTCTGAGGTTCGCACACTGGCAATGTGCAGACACTGGCAATTTGCTATTTAAAAACTTTAACTTAATAATTCAAATTTTTAAGCCGAAAATGCTTCCCCTGATCCATTTCCATATACAAACAATGCAAGTATAAGCTTTTCTAAATTAAGCATACTTTTAAAAAAATCTACTTAAGAAATTTTAAGTAGCTACATTGAACTTAAACTTTTGGTGAAGTACATAAGTAGGCTGGAGTATCAGCCATGCTCCTGGGTCTAGAGGAGCTGAAAGAAAGGTAAAGAAAGACAGTGGGTAGGAAGAGCAGGGACTGTGAGGAGGAGGGAGGCAGAGAGGAGACCAGGCGGCTGCACTCCAAGGCTGAGCGGTCCTCCTGGAGCCCCCTGTCCTTGTCACTCTGTCCTGAGCCCCTCCTCTCTTCTGCTATCTTCGTCTTCCTCATTATCCTTTTTGCGTCCTTTCTCACATATATAGTTTCCCCTCACTGCCTGGGTTTGCTCTGATCTCCCAGAGCAAACCAATTGCCCTTTCAAGACCTGCCCTTGGGAAAACCCTGTTCTCTGAGATCGCTGATCTTCAAAGGCTGTGAACAGATGGAAGTGGACACCCCTGCTTGGTCCCTTTGCTCCTGGGGCTCAGAGCCTGGTTTCCTAAGGTGCCCTCCTCCCCACGAGGCCATGAACTTGGCAGCCATCAGCAACGTGTGCCAGAGGGGAAAAACAGAGTAACAGGCCATCTTTTGCTGGGGATTGAACCCAGGGCCTTGTGCATGCTAGGCAAGCACTCGACCAACTGAGCTAGATCCCAGCCCGAGAGGCCATCTTTAGGGCTTTATGACATTAGTTCTAAGCTGAGTAAATCAGCCTCAGAGTAGCTGGGAAGATGACGTTAATTAAGTTCCATGTACAGAAACCTGTTCCATAGAAGTCTGTTAGTTCTGGGTTCTGCTTCAGTCTGTCACCCTGTGCCACCTGGGACACCTTGCCTGGTTGCTTGCCTTCCTTGGGGCCTCCCTGCTCAGATGATGGCACTGCTTGTGGTGGGATAATGCAGTGGGCACACTCAACTCACACACACTTGCACACTCACACAGCACACACACTAACATACACACACATGCATCCATACACATGGTCACACACACAAACTCACATACACACATATGTACACACATTGCTCACACAGAATCATATACACACTTACTTAAAAGAAGATTGAAAAATAATATTAATGACTTCAGAAAATTGTCATTATGTATTAAGTGGAAAGCAAGCATGTTCTAAAAGTGCTTAGGATATATTAAAAATCAGCAAAAACAACAATATTTTTAAAATAATTTTCTGTTGGTTTTAGGATGACAATTGTTTCATGTTTTATGCTTTTTAATAGTCTCTGTTTTCTTCAAAGAACATCCATGATTTTGTAGTCTGAAAATATTGGATTATAAACTTAGATCAAACCTAACTTAGGCAGTTTGGGGAGTTGATATTTTAAGAGTGTTTGTGCTTCTAACATCATCTTCCTAAATTCTAAGGCTGGCTTTCCTTTCCCAGTATGACGTCTCCCCCAAGGCTGCGGGATCCGTGTGCCTTGGCGCTGGAGCCTGGCCCAGGGCTGGAGCTGGGGCAAGCGGTGGTGCATGGCCCTTGCTCCAGCGGCTCTCCCCGTCCTTCAGGTGTTCCAGTGCCTCCTGATTGAGGGCGAGAACTCTGGAGAAGACGCTCTGAGAGAAGCACAGAAATTTGTCATTAGCAGTGAAGAGTTTGAAGAATTCTTAGAGCGCCACAAAGGAGTGTCCTGCTTGGTGCCAGAGTCCAACCAGAAGGTTGTATACAGCCAGATGCGTTTTCCCACCTGCCTTCAGATTGATTCCAGAGTGGGGTATCTCTGGCCCAAGGGCTTTGCATGTTGTCAAATTGTTATTTCAGAGGATTCAGCACAGAGAAAGGGAGGAGTGAGTCTCAGGTCCACCCTGGCCACCTGCTGACTGTGGGGTTTTCCGTGAGCTTTAGTTTCCCTCTCCAGAAAGGCAGAGTGCCACCCAGAGGTGAAGTGACTTTGTGTATCATCAGTACGAAATCTCGACCCATGATACTATATCCTTAATATTTCTTCATATGTGAAGCATGGGAGGAGCTCTTGAATGCTGTTCTGATGCTATCAACATCATCACATTATTTACTTAAACTATTTCTAGGAAAAACTTTAAAAGTTGGATAGAATGTAGAAGAAATGGTTTGCCTCGTTTGCCTTAGTTGTCTAGTGTAAGCACAACTGAATGCATCCTAAAAGGACAAATTCCACACATAGACTAAGCAGAGTTGGACAAAGCATGTCTCTGCTAGGACACTCTAGGAGTTACCAGAGGCAGTCACTGATCAATGCACTCTCAGTCTAAAGAAAAATAATCCCTGTTCTTCCTGCCACAGTGAAGGAAATTGTGCCTTATTAATAAAAGTTATGGATATTTTAAAATAATTATGAGTGCTATATTTGAGTACATTAGAGTTAAAATTGTATGCTACATACATCATAAAAATTAAAAGTAGAATATGCTGCCATCATATCTATACAATTATATACACCAAATTATATAAAATAAAGTATCATATATAAAAAGTTCTTTATATCAATAAGAATCTGCTAACAGAAAGTAAATAAGGTAATGGGCACAAATCAATGATTTCCAAAAGAAAAAGAGTGAATAAACATTTTGACAGTCTTTGATATTATCAGTGTTCAAAGAAATACAAATTTAAATATGAAGTGTGAAGATGCAGGAAGAGGTGATTTCATGTGGTTGGTAGGAAGATAAATCTCCAGGATTTCCTAGACAACAAATTGATCATTTATATTAATAACTTTTAAGTGCTTTTATATTTTGGTTCTTAAATTTCACTTCAAAATACAGGAAATCTTTATAAAAGATGCAAAGAAATATTTATATAAAGATCTGTTAAACAATAGAAAAAAACTGAAGGTAGCTTCACCATATGGTAGGAACAGGTGCATCTGTAAGTTAGCAGAAAGAAATGTATATTGAATAAAGCATACTTAAGAGTATTATGTTACCAGGATAAGGTCTCATCATATAATGTTAGTACAGTTGAAAACCAACATACAAAATCAATTTGAAGCTTAATGCTGCTATGCAAAAGAGCACATCCATATATATCTCCTGGAGTAGTGCAATTTCCAACAATTTGGTTAATTTTATAACTTTTCAGATCTTCCAATTTTTAAAAGATATGATTTGTTATATGAAAAAGTATTTTTAAAACAGGTTCTCCCATCTGCCACCTCAAAATACACACAGAGAAAAATCTCTCCCCTGATGCTTTCATAATGTTAGGAATTCCAGGGACAGAAATCCCTTCCTCATGCTTTGGCTTCTGCATGTCTCAATAGATGGCTGGAGTTTAAAGGTGATATTGAACCAAACATGAATGAGAAAATCCCCAAAAGCAGGGCATGGCAGCCTTCTGGGAGCAGAGAGGAAGTGTAGAAAAGCCCTCTTGCAGGGTCTTTCCAGGATCTTCCTACCTCCATCTTAATTACATAGTGTGAGGGCAAAGAAAATAAGGGAAGTGATGAAAGATGGCATTGTCCGTTGGTCCCCTCCTTGTATGAGGAGCTCTTTGCCCTGTCTGCTCATCTCAGCTTTCCCAAAGACTCCCCAGCCAGGTTTTCTTTTGCCCATTTTGCTCAGCTGGAACTTGCATTTAGGCATTTGTGGGCCAGGCTAGTATCAGAGCAAAGTTAGGATTTTGCCACCCACAACACCCAAGAGCCTTCTAGCCAGTTCACTGTGAACTTCAGTGTGTTACACCCTGCCAGGAGCTGGTTCAAGGGCATGTGCCCACCTGTAGGTCTGAGGTGGCACTTGGAATGTCTCCTCGGACACAGGGCTGAAGGCAGTCACAATAGGTCTTGGCAGGCACGAGGTGGCCAACTACAGCCAGAGGCACAAATCCCACCTGATTTAATAACAAATGCAGGCTGATAATGGCAGGGGATAAAATCAATCCAAGAGTAATGCTCGTGACTGATGAAAATTATATGAATGTCAGGGTTAAGGGCCCAGTAGAGCACAGCCAAGCCCATTTTCTTATGTATTCTCTGTGGAGGCTCCTGGGCTAGGACACAGAGCTGGTTAGCTGGGACAAGGACTATGCAGGCTCCAGAGCAAGATATATTTACCATCTAACTCTGCACAGAAGAAAGCCTGCCAGTCCCTACTTTTAAGAGTGGATGTAGAGGCCCACCTATCTGCTGGAAGCTTGGGAACCCCTCTGTACACATACACATCACGCCACCACCGTCAGTCAACTTAGAGTAGCAGAATCAACAGGAGAAGCTGCCCTGTAGTCCCAGGTGCTAGCATTGAAGAGCGCTCTGCTTTGCACATTGGAAAGAGGGGCCACAGTAAGAGGGAACACGGGGGCCACCATCAGGGAACGTGGAGTGGTGTGGTTTCTTCACTTGACCCTGTTTGACACAGAGCATCCAGGCCTGCTGAACCTGTTGGGCTCCGAAGGGATGCACGTAGTCCTTCCCATTATGAAGGTCACACCAAAAGGCATTCAAATGAGATAAGAAATATTGAACGCAGAATAACACACAAATGCACATTTTATTATAGGCAGTTGAAAATACACACTGAAGAATATGCTTGGAACTAAATTTGTATGCAATTTCTTCTTTGCAGATGAAAGACTCCTACCTTATTCTGGATGAATATGTGAGTATCTCTCATGAGTTATGAAATTATCACTGTAAAGCTAGTTAAGCAGCAGGCCCAGCACTGAGCTGAACACCATTATTTAGTACCTGTTTGTCCATCTTCATGGCCTGTTGCAGTTTCTCTGCCAGTGGGTGTTACATGATACAGCCAGGCATCCCTTTGCCAAGCTCTGTGCTCAGCACCTCTGCAGGCACCATCTGGGCCCAGGTCCCTGGATTGGCACTAGCTGCTATGAGCTGTAGCTCCCACCTGGTGTCAGTGGACCTCACAAGGGCCCCGCAGCACAGGTGGTAAGTCCTCCGTGACGGGACCTGGGCTGCGCTCTCCTTTGATAGGCAGCTCATTCCTTGGCTGATTAACCTTGGCAATGGCAGAGGGGCCTTTCCCTTCCTTTCCTTTCTAAGCTCCACTCGTATTGTCCTTCCCCCGTCGTCTTCCAAAGGAAAAGGAAAATCCACTCACTCACAACTGGAATTCACTTGACTTTCCTTTGTCTTTATTATTTTTATTTTTTTGGTCCAGATTTATAACCTTTGTCAATATTTCTAATAAAAGACAAATAATTCCAGTCACAGATATGTTTTTTGAAGAAATGAGCTCAAGCAAGAACTATGGGTTTAATATTTAAATTGGATTTTCTTTGAGAAATATTTAAGATAACTTTTATACTTCATTACTTTCAAATTAATCAATGATACTTTATAGCAATTTCATTTATTATCCACATGAGCTTTCTTTGTAGGGCATACGGGAAAAAGTGATAATGGAAATGTTCAGTTAATGAGTCCAAGGTAAAGAGGAAAGTGAAATGATTTATTTGAGGAGTGCAAATGGCCGTGATTGGCTCCGGGCTTTGACCAGTGTCCTGCAACAAAC